>CANTUS010000013.1:9000000-9600000 GCA_947683365.1 Euphorbia pulcherrima | reverse complement strand
GGTGATTGGAGACAAGTTGAGATAGGCTCAGGTGAGTCGTCCACATGGTTTGGAATCTAAAATGTGATACTTTAGACTTTCTAATGGCACTTGAAAATAATAGGGGGTGGTGATCCGAGTAATATCGCGGTAAGATGGTATAGTGAAAGTCACACCAGGAATTCAATAAAGCTCTATCAAGATGGGATTTAACTCTTGCATTACCCCCTCTACCATTAAACTAAGTGTAGAAGGGACCCGTGGTACTAACCTCAACCAATTCTAAGTTGTCAAGACATTCTCTGAATTTATGACACGCTTTGGTTGGTGGAGCAATCCCTCATCTTTCATGTTCTCCAAGCATGACATTGAAGTCTCCAAGAAAGACAGTTTCTTTGAGTTTAATAAAGTGTTTGAATTTCTGTATACAACTCTAGTAGATGCCACATGTGCACACTACCCTAAACAACACCAACAAAGTTTTCAATTTCGGATTCAAGAACTCAAAACACAATCAGCTGATCTATGACTTTAAAAACTTTAAAGTTGAGACAGAGGGAAGATGCTTTTAGTATCAATATGGTTAGTAACTGTTTGCCACTTGTGAGCACTGGATTTTAATGATCCTTCTCACGAAATGATGATGAGATATAGATAATGCAATCTTTTATAGGTGTTATCCATCAGAGGTGTTCCTACTATAGCACGGTTGAGTTTGGCCAAAGTTTGGAGACTTAGTCTGCCCTTAAGGACCCATACGGGTGCTGCCTGGTGGTATAGATCCACCGGTGGACCCATATGGATCATTTCCCCATACGCCTGGAGGGGACCAGTACGGGTCCCACCAGACCTATACGGGTCCCGTACCTGCCTATTCAGGCTTTATGGAAGGTAATCCATACTATATTTGGGATAAATCAGGTCATAAATGTGATGTATTACGTTTAGACCTAATTTTCCCTATAAATAGAGGGCTTTTCACCTCTTTTCAACACACATAATATAGAAGAGACATTATATACGAATTCTAGTAGTTTTCATAGTTACAAAAGGGTATAGTTAAGGTATAGGAGATACAAAATAGGGAGAAAACCTATCCCTTGAGGTTTTGTCCGCATTTTATTCATTCCTAGCTTCATTTATTAGGATTTAAGGGAGCTTCTATTCACTCAAACACTCACCTAAATAGTCCTAAAATCTCCATTTCATCGATTACTTTGGCTATACTCTCTCTCTCCGCAAAGGGATCGCCTCAAAGTGGATTCACGTCGCAAAGGTACGCTCCTGAGTTTCAAAGAGACTCACATCTCATTTATATTATTGATATTTCCCTATATTCTTCCCCATCTATATAAAATCTACAAAATCCACTAAATTAGGATTCTTTCTTGACTAAAAAGGAACCGTACGGGTCCCTCCATACCCGTACGGATCCTCACTAGCACCCGTACATGTCCCATCCCACCCGTACGGGTACTTGACGCTAAGCAGAACCCAAAGTTCTCTTTTAACTGGTAAAACTCAATCAAAACTTACTATTTGCATGCGATAATTTTCACTAATAATCCAATAAATCAACCCACAAAGGTTAAAATGTGTTTTTATAACAAAATACATTGAAGACTCATTATTTCTCTTCGATCCTAGAAGCCGCCCAGGCACTATCGATCGCAAAACTACCATGCTAATAGAATCACATTCTTTCTAATAAAATGATGACTTATAATAAGCTATAAACTATGCTAATATTTGTGGATGCAGGGGAATTTATTTCATTTTATTTTATAACTTAGAACACATGTACAGGCTCTTTCACAATTCCCCCATTTTCCCCGCTTGTAATTTTTATTCCCCATTTATTGTTTATGCTTTATTATAATCTATAAACGCATGTAATGTGTGCGAAAGAGTGTAGAAAAATAGGATTTCTATGATAATTCCCTAAATGATGAAAACAAAACGGTTTTATGCAGTGAATGTAATATTGAATTAACTAAATGAGAAATAAGTGACTCATCTGATACCCAAATCTCAGATCTAAAAGGTATGAGTCTCCCGCCCATTGGAAACCGTACCAAAACTCTTTCCTAAGTAGACAACTTGGGTGGCAACTTTATCATTTGTATCGAGATTTGGATCTCGATTCTTTTATTTATTAAAATTTGCTAAAATGTGCAAACTTAAACTAATTGGTTTCATCACGCCTAAATCCAACCAACCCCAAGTGGGCCTCGCCTCTTACCAAGGCACCAAGGGAGACCCACACGTCATCAACACCTCATACCACTATTCATAATAAATTCATATCCAAGTCATCTCCAGTAGGAAATATCGACCTTGTCAAATTCGACCATCGGTTCCAGTAAACATAAAAAATGAGGTTTATGAGATGTGACCAAACTACTTAAATATTGTTGGGTATCAATATTGCTAATACCCTAAAAATTTCAAGATAACAAGATCATCATTGATTTCCCAGTGGACTTCACACCAGTTTTTCACGAGTGTTAGAACTAACCAGGACCATAGAGCTGGTCTTTTTCTTTTTTAATTTCTTCTTCACAATAGTCGAAGGACCATCAGCCTCCTCTAGAGGATTGACCTCTCTCAAAATGACAACTGCCAAATTAGCAGCAATAGATGGTGCATTTAATGCAAACACTAGTGTGGTATCTGTGGCCTAAATAGATTGCTTAATTTGAGGCACCCAAATGTTTTCCAGCCTAGGTATTTCATGTGCACTAGGTTCAAGAATAGTGATATTGTTCTTATTTGCAGTAGTCAATGCCAACTTATCAGTGTCTATCTACTCAGTTTTTCTACCGATATTAGTTTCATTGTCACACTGATTAGGCCACGATTGTGGAAGCTTCCTTTCACGCTTGTTAAACTGTGCATCTTCCTAAATCAAAATTGAATCATCTATAACAAGGTGGTTTTTTATGGTTAGACTACTTGATCTCTGACTTTTCCTTCTTCATATAGTAGGAATTGGGTTACCTTTCTTTTCTCCCTGAGCTTCATTTGATAGCTTGCCTTTGATTGGTTCCTCAGCTTCCCTTTTATGCCTAATGTTTTGCCAGTAGTTCGCCACTATATAGCTAATAAAGTGACATGTCGGAGATAGTGTTGGCAAGTTTTTGCATTGATCTGGGACCCAAATCTTCCTTATGTTTGTGTTTGCCCATATATGATCCTTAAGGGGTTGAGAAAGATCAATGTCAACTAGAATTCTAGCAAAGTGCTTTAACTCTCCATCAACAGTATGTTTATTGATATGAATTGGTTTTAATATTTTAGTGTAATTAGATCAACTAGTTTTGACTAGTGTGATAGTGACATTTCACCGAACAAGTATGGAGAGTGCGGAGTGCAAACTTATTCAGGTTCTGTTTATGATTTGGGGGTCCAGGGGTAGCGCCTCCGGGTGCGGGGTCCAAGGGGAGCAGCCCCAAGCAAGGTCTAGGGGCAGTGCCCCTCGGCTCCTATGGAAAAATTCATCATAAAATGAATTTTTGTCCAAAACAGTATGTCTGTTAGACACAACTAAATCTCGGAATAAACATGTCTTTTGGACATGGCTGCTACCCCAAACAGCATGTCTATTGACATTTTGGCTATTTATTTCACCAAAACGATATTGGCGATATATAAAAAAAATTCGGTTGAAATTTCACTGTAAATAAAATTCTTGTTCTTGATTCTCTTTCTGATTTTATCCGATTGAAAATTTGGTAAACCGGCCAAATAAATTTCAATCCGACAGCGTTTTCGCCACTTCAGAAATATCCAAGTAATCCCCGATTTCCAACAATTGGGACTCCAATACCCTGAGCAATGTCTAAGAGTATACATCAATCCCAAAACTCCCATGGGAGACTGACTAATCAGACATAGAAACTAGTTTACTTGGGAGAAATTAAGTCAAAATTGTCCTTCCATATCTTGAATCACATAATGCCAGGTTTTAAGTTGAGATAACCTAAGGTCCATAGAGTCTATTTAGCTTCTACGATTGGCATAATAACGGGGTAGAAAATACTACACAGAGAAGTAAGTTTCTAGTCCATTCAGCATCCCCATAGACCGTTCAACTTTACCTCTAGGTTGTTATGCTTCCATGGAGCATTTCCTTTCATCAACACCAATTTGCCTATGATAGGATGTTTACAGGTTTGTAGCTTATCTTTGAAGAGGGATTGAGTGATTTTAATGGCCTTATATCCATCGCCAGTGTCGGAAATCTTGCTGAGGTAGGAGTTCTTTGTAGAAGCGAAAACATAACCATGGCCATGGGTTTCTACATATGTTTATTTTGATTGCAAGGTTGTTGTGTTATTTTTAGGTTCTTATGTATTAGAGGTGTAACCGGGTGAGCCTTTCCGATTCGGGTGGATCAGGTTGAGTTTGAGTCAAAGCTACTTATGGGTCATAAATCGAGGCATTACGATCCACTGGTGTTTTTATGATTTTATGTAAACAATTTTAAAAAGATCCAAGAACCTAAATCTTTGGATTATAACTCAGAGTCACCACCTAGATAAGCTCTTTCTAGGAAATTCTAGAATAGCATTATCTTCAAAAGACAACACTAAACCTAATATAGAGATTCAGGTCCGGAAGAACCACCTATTCATTACTTATCCGATTAAACACATATTCCAATACCAACATTAATATACTTAATAACAATTATTACCTATGATTGATTTTAAGAAAGGGGATGGGAAAAAAGAGTTTATTTTATGCAAAACATAACGCTCGATGCGATCGTGGCATCATATAATACTATTTAAACATGTCTTTCATGGCATAAAAATAATTTCAAAATATATTACAAACAATTCCTGGGACAGAATACCCTTTCAGACCTTTAAAGTAAAGTGTTAGGAAAAAAATACGAGATTTTGGGTATTCTGTCCCAGAATTAATCACGGTACCATTATTGGGATCATGGTACCGTGATTAGTTCATAGTTATGGTAATAACCAAACAGGTAGTTTCAAATTTTGGTAAAATTAATTGAGAAGTCATTAGAATGCGTTCCTGAGTGCAAGCTTTCCAATCACCACAAAATAGCTCTTACCCACTCAAAATATAATTAATTGAAAGAAAACTTAATTTAAATAAGATTTTAGTCTCAGGTAATTGCCTTATGGAGTAAAATTCTTATTTTTTGGTCAAGGAGCACTCTTGAAGAAAAGAATCTTGAATAACCAGAATAAATGGAAAAAAACTCTTAAACAATTGTAAATAACAAAAAGATAAATCAAGCAAGTTGATTCCTCTCATTGTTATGAACTAGAACGAATGAGAGTGGAAAACTTGGCAAAACTTCGTTAATTCATAAAAGAAATTTAAAGAGTATTTTTAGATATTTGAAGTATAATTTTTATAGTGTTTGGGGGCTCTATTTATAGAGTTTTTGCCACTAAAAACAGGTAAAAAATTGAATCTCAGCTAAAGAGGAAAATGGATTTAATTCAGAAAAAAATTTTCCTAAAGAATCGATCACGGTACCCCAATCGGGATCATGGTACCTTTTTTTATGGGTTTAAAATAGGAAATTTGGATTTAAGGAGGTGAATTAAATGGGGAATGAATTGATCACGGTACCCCAATCAGAATCATGTTACCGTATACCCCAATCAATTGGGGTATAGTTAAAAATTCTACTATTAGCTCTTTAAAAAGGATTAGGTTTTCGTTCTTCGAGGCCCATTTCTATAGATATTCTCATGAACCTAAAACATAAGAATATCCAAGGCAAAATATAAACCTTTGATCATCGACTAACGGGTCATCGAAATTCCATGCTAATAGATTACCCCTCATAGGACATAAAAATTGGGGTCTGTTCGTGTTACCAGAATGCGCATCAAGATAAGAAATACTTACTAATAGTCTGAAACACAATCATTTCTTAATTGACTTTTATCAAAAAAAAAATTTCCCCTTCAATTAAGAATGATTATGTGAGGAAGAACTACTGGCTATGCTCGGACTTCCTTCACTTGTGGGAAAGTTTGAAATTGTATTAATCTCGAGGTGAACTGGGTCACTTCATCACGATAAATAAGTCTTCAAAGGTTGATCCAGCTTTTGAGAGTGATATCTACTTCATCGCAAAGAAATTTGAATGTTCAAGATTATATAATCTTGAACTAGTTTTGGTTTTCTCCCTAAGAGTGATATCTGCTTCCCCACAAAAGAATCTGAATGCTCAAGATTATTTCATCTCAATCTGGTTTTGACTTTCTCCCTAAGAGTAATATTTGCTTCAATACAAAGGAATCTATCATGATCAAGATTATTTCATCTCAAACTAGTTTTGGCTTGCTTCCTAAGAGTGATGTCTGCTTCACCACGAAGGAATCTGAGGTGCTCAAGATTATTTCATCTCAAACTAGTTATGACTTGCTTCTTAAGATTGATTTCTGCTTTAACATGAAGGGATCTGAGGTTGTGATCCGCTGGGGATGATTGCTTGGGAAAAGGTTGAACCGTTTGCTGGGGAATTCTAGGCTAAGTTAGATTTTGATGTTGCTTGAATTTGAATTATCTGCTGGGGATAAAAACTATCTGAGAGAGATTGGATCATCTGTGGGGATTATCGATTAGGAAATTTTGACCATTTGTTGGGGGTTAGCTAGAGTTCTAGTTTGATTAGTTTATATGACAAGTAAGGACTAGATTATTTTCTTTGTTGAAGCATCTTGTTAAGGAATCTTTTAGTCAAGACTTTGTGTTTGCCTCTAAAGAAAAAGACTTCTTTTTCCTTTCAAATGAACTCTTCTCTCAAAACCATAATCAGAGCTTTTCTCCCTCTTTTCTCATAATTTCTTCTAATTTTTTACCTAGACTTCACCATGTTTCACAAGGCTGGAGCTGAGAGGTCATAGGCTATCCCTCAGGCTGAGTTGACACCAATCTTAGAGACTCATCTCTTTCGATTGGATGTCAGGAGAGCTTATTGTCTTGATTCTAATGAGAGCCACCTAGAGCTTGAGAGAGTTCAGGTGCCGATCCTAAGCCATCACGACCTACATCATGCATCTCACAAGTCGGTCAACAACTTCATATCTCTCCTTTTTTTATCTTGATTTTGATTTTGATTGTGAATTGTTTAAGCTTATAATTTTGAATTGAAATTGAATTGAATTGAAAAAATGCATGATTGGCTAGATTTAGGGTTAGAAGGTTCTCGATTAGTTAAAACTACCTATATAAAATGTATTAGGTTCGGGATCCTAGGTTTTACTAATTTTTTGGATGTTTTGGAGAATCAATAATTCAAATTGATTTTTGGTGTTGCACCATAATAGATCATAGTACTGTGATCTGGATTTTAGTATCGCAATCCTGATTGGGGTACCGTGATCCTTTAATCATGGTACCGCAATGCAGATTGTAAAAATGCCATTTTGTGCATTTTCAGGCTTTCGGTCATTTTTTTTGCGATTTTTAGATACCGTAACATGATTCTAAACCGTATTTTGATTAATTTAATCCCTATATATGTATGAATACGGGAATTTGAAATACTTATCATGATTTTTGTCACTTTTCTTCCTGTAGGAGCTTTTAAGGACAACATTAGAGGATCCACGATGCTAGGTTTGAGGACTTGGTGCTGAGTTTGAGGGCTACGGGCCCTAAGACACCTGTGTGAGCTCTCACCGTATTAGTTGAGCGATGGTCCGATGTGACCCATACTTTACATCTACCAGTGGGCAAGATGATGATTACTCCATCTGACATGGTAGCTATGATGGGGTTGCCATTTACTGGGACTACCATACGAATCGATTTCATTCAGACATCCATGTTCGGACTTACATGGAGTGATTGCTAGGAGTGAGGCCGGAGGCTAGCCACCTCAAGTACACCAAGCTGAAGAAGCATTCGCTGACTCAAGGGAACCTGGCTGATGATCAGTGTGACTAGTATGCTCGAGCTTTCATTCTTACACTTTTGACCATGGTTCTCTTCCCGTGGGGTGTGAGCCGCATGCACTACGGCTTGCTTTTAGCTCTCGAGGACTTGACTCAGGTTTTGAATATGAATTAATGCAGAGTTGCCCTTGGCTAGCTATATTTTCGACTCAACGCTTTTGGTCAAGGGGACGAGAGCGAGGTAAAAGCTAGTCACCTCTTCATTCAGGTACTTTTATTGTTTTATTGCTTCTTTTCTTTTTTTTCATTTTCTCAATCTTTTCCTTCTTCTTTAAATCACCCTTAACTGATGGCTTTTCCATTTATCATACTTGGTACAAATATGGGCTATTGAGCATGGCCTTCTACCTATGGTCGTTAAGATAGGTGATGCTACTAAAGATGCCCCTGTGTTGAGCTAGTAGACACATGGATGCTCTGAGGTAACTAGGGAGCCTTCTGACTTGAGGCGGATTCTGAGAGGCCTCACATTTTAGCAAGTATATTCTTTTTCCTTAACTTAAACACACACATTAGTGGAAACTATATTTACATAAGTTAAGGAATATACCTCATTTATGATTTATTTTAGCTTCATCATGATCCATGGGTTGACACTGCTCACTGGGCTTCAGTCCAGACTACTCGGAGGACTAATAATGATGGGTGCTTCCTCTTAGAGTGCCCTATATGCATCGAGTGGTAGTATATGGGTGAGAGAGTTTAAGGCCTTTAGATTGTGGCCTCTCTTACTTTGAGGTCGATGCCCGCTACTCCTCCAGCAGGTCTCTTCTCTCCTTACCTCCTATTGGATGCTGAGCAACCTTTAGTTGCTGATAGGGTCAGGTATGTGGCTGCTTCCATCGAGGACTCATATATTGAGTTCATGAGATAACTGATCCCTTATCCTGCTTCTCCAATTGGTGTAGCTAGGCGTTTTTAGGTAATTTTTTACTTTTGCTTTTAGCTTTAATTTTTTAATTAATCCTATGCTTTTTTTCTAAGCTTTATCTTGAATGTATAAGACCTCTTTGGCAAGAGGAGATGCCATGCCTAAGCGGTAGCATGGCTGGTACGAAGGAGGCTTCAGCGGCTACTCTGGCTCTAATGGCTCCGGTGCAGGTACTTATCTAAGCGGCAGGCATGGTGGAGGGTCACTTGTAGACCACTCTAGATACAGCTTGTCATTATAATAGGAGTTGGTAGGCAAGTGACTAGACACTTGATGCCTTCTTTCCACCAACCGATCTTTGCCCTAGCTGATGCTACTCATGTGAGTTTTCTTTTCTCTTCCCTTTGTACTTTTTCTTTTAAAGCTTTAAAACTATCATTTTCTAAATGAAACTTTGTATTTATAGATCCCACGGGCTGAGGTGGAGTAGATTGCGAGGGGATATTAGTCTCTCTAGGATCTTTTAAAGACTTAGATGAACTTTATGGAGGTATGTACCTGCTTTTATGAATAATTACATATACAATGTGTGCAATGCAAATGCCCCTAGTTAAAACTTATAGGACTAATGTGTTGTGTATGATATATTTTTCATAATGTTTTGCATATTGCTTTTGGCGAGCTTGATGAGCGTCGGGCAGCTATTGAGGATCGAGCTAGGGTGGCTACTGCGAGAGCTGTATCAGTACAGGCAAAGGCTCATGATGCCATCTGAGAGGGCTGAGGCCAAGGTGATAAGGTTGAGGGAAACCGCTCTAAGTGAAGGAGTGAGCAAGGGATTCCACATGCATCAGAATTGTCATTGAGCAGCTCAGGGACTAATGATGAGGTGGAGGGCGATGATGATGACCTTGATTAGATTAGGATTTCCTTTTTCTTCTTTTTGAATATTTGGGTGAATTTTAACCTTGTAAATATACGTTTTTATATATATACCACAAATTTTGCTTTGATTTGCCTTTCATTAATGTTTTTACTGCTTTGGCTTAGAAATCAATTGAACATCAAACTGATCATGGTACCCCAATTGATTGCCCTGAATAATGCGTATCGAGAAGTGGGGTTGGAAATCGATCACGGTATCGCTTTAAGGGATCACGATACCATAATCCACTACAAATTGCATCTTTTTAGCTTTATTTTTCTAAAATTCTTTCGGTCATGGTGTCGTTTGGAGATAGACTTCATGACTTTCTGATTCACCTGGGGAAATGAGACTAAGACAAGCTAAAGCCCATCAAATTACAGAATTTGAGGTTCTACATCAATCGTCTGATAAATACCCCATTACTTTGAGCTGCCTGCACTTTGCGGGATCTTGTTGATCGAGTATTTTGCTTCAAGAATATGGAGTTGTGCCCACTATTCAAGGAGTTCAGCACTATTTTAGGAGTGCCATCCATGAGACATATGGAGATAGCTATTCCCACTTCCATTTTCGAGTTTGGTGCGGATCTGAAAGGACTCTTCAACTTGGACTTGGTCAATAGATTTCTGACTCATACCCCTAAGCCATCTGGATTTTGTCTAGAGAGAGTATTAGAGTGGTGTATTAGTGCCCCTAGGACTCAGTTAGCCTAGCCTTCGATAGTAGTTGTACTATTAATGAGTTAGTATATTTGTGGGGTAGAGTAGAGTGTTTCACCTTTTTGCCTACTATCGAATATTGATAAGTTAGTTAAGGGATATCACAGGCTACCATTGCATTAGCAGATAGCCTTATTCACTTGAACGATGCTTCTTGGCGTATGGACTCGATCGGGGGACCATTTCACACTTCTTTAGGTAATGGTTAGAACTGTCATTCTTCGCTTTGATCATACTATACTAAGATGTTATTTTAAGTGTGGATTTTGGGGAAGTAGGCATTGACTGATCCTCCTGCCAATATTAGCAAGTTCAACCCTTCTCACTTTACTACTTATGCCACTACTACTTTTGATCACAGATATCTTGGCTTGGCTGAGTGGACTAAGATTTCTCAGACATATTTTGAGTATCAGATTAATTGGGTATGCCCCTGGTGGAAGATTTCTGATGTGAATACTGAGTTATGGATGAGCTGAGTGCAGTTGCTCGGGTTATAGATGGTGAATTCTTATATGCCTTCCAGATTAGGCAGATAATGTGGAGATACCCAGCACATTCCTACATCTTTATATGTTATCAAGCCATCTGTGTACCCATTTAACTGGCAAATCATTATTCCTGAAAAGTGGGTTGTGGATACTCATTTTAGAGTTCTGCGCTATGATCCCCCAAGGATTATCAAGAATGACGAGTTTTATAAAGGATGGTTTGCTACCATATAAGTTCTATTCGTACTGGGGAGAAGAGGAGGATGATGTGATATGTGAAATGCGAAATGTGCTAGATTGAGCATTTTAGTTCTAATTTTTTCATAGGGAGTTACATATGGATACTTCTCGACCTATTGAACTTTTATTTCTGTTTATTTTTGCCTAGATCGTCCTTTTTGGGTTTTCAATCAAGTAGACTTTTATTTTTTAAATATCTAGCTTTTGCATAGACCTACATGTTTTCAGTCTATCAAATTGTTTTTCCATTTTCTGCTCAATGGATATTTCTGAATTTCTTTATCGAATTGATGGCACATCGATAAAAGATAGGAAACAAATGCATTACCTACTTGTAAGTCTATCATGCATTAAGGAAACATAAATTCATAAGACATATGACATAAGATTCAGCAAGAATGATGCTTTTATTGATTGATTTTAAGTTGATACAACTGTTGGTATATATTGTGATTGAAATATTACCCATTGCTAGCCACCCTATAAAGGTTATATAGCTAATGACTTTCATTTTATGTTAAGTCTTAATTTTTGCTTAAACCCCTCACATAGGTTCGACAGACCTTATTCATGCCTTAACTTTTGCTCGACCCGCCCTTTTCAGGTTTTTGAATCGACTGGCTGCCCTAATTTTTTATCAATCCTCCCTTTTGTGCGGGCTTTATTCTTTATTATTTTCATTAATTTTTTACACATGGTAGCGCTTGAGCTTGTCTTGATTGATAAGGTTTACAAACTCATTGCCATCCATATCCATGATCTTGACTGCTCCTTTTCCTAGGATCTTCTAGATTATATAGGGACCTTTTCAATTTGGATGAAATTTGCCCCTAGCATTAGTGTTGACTTACCTTAGCTGTTTGAGGACTAATTCTCCTACTTTGAGTGGCTCTTTCGACTGCCTGACTCAATTGTTATAAGCCCTAGCCATACATTGCCGGTACATCTGCAGGTGAACCAAGGCTTTCAATCGTGCTTCATCTACCATGTTCACCAGCTCGAATATAGTTCAGACACAATTTATCTCTCTCAATTGTGGTCCCAAGGCAACTCTTAGTGACTTGATCTATATACTAATAAAAATGGAGTCTGATCGGTTGGAGTACGGACACTATTTGAGTAACCCTAAATTGCAAAAGGAATTTTTTCAACCCAATCTCTGCAGGTGAAAACCATCTTGGAGAGGATTTTCTTAACTGCTTTGTTGGCTGCATCAACTGCCCCATTAGCTTGTGGTCAATATGGAGATAATCTATGATGCTCTATGCCATATTTTTTCAATCAAATATGTTGTTTCTCCTTGGAATTGGACTCCATTGTCAGAAACAATATGGTGAGTCCCATACCAAGAAAAATTTATGTGCTCAATGAACTTGGCCATTTTCTTAGCGTTGATATTGGTGAAGGATTCAGCCTTAACCCACTTAGAGAAGTACTCTACTACCACGATGATGTATCTATGCCCATTTGTTGAGGATGGTTGGATTTCACGAATTATGTCTATCCCCCACTCCGAGAATGGCCATGGAGTTGATAAGCTTTGGAGATTAAGGGGTGGTAAGTGCGAGATTTTCCAATATATCTGACATTCATGAAACTTCTTTGCTTCTTTAATTCTATAGACTATCATCGTAATCCAAAAATATCTATTTTTTTAGATTTTCTTAGCTAAGGCTACTCTATTCATATGCGGTCCACAATCTCCTGAATGAAGTTTCCTCATAACCTTGGTAGCTTCTTCCTTAGTTAGACACTTAAGAAGCAAACCATTGTTAGCCCTTTTGGACATATATTCCTCTATTAATCTGAATTGAGAAGCGAACCTTCTCAATGTTGTGCAATCAGACTAAGATGCCCCTTAAGGAAACTAACCACTTTTCATGAACTATACTATGTCCATACCATGAATCTTCTGATATTTTCCCCACTACCATAGCCGCTTTGCCAAAGAAGGGAGTTTGTGAGGATTGCATGATTAATGGCTTCATGGGTCTTTCTTGAGGATTCTTCCATATGGAAGCCAACGTCGCTAAGAAATCAACCATTTGATTTTCTTCTCTAGGTACATGCTGAAATAGGCATCGTTGGAACTTTATTGGTTGGACCCAAACTGCTTCAAGGTAAGGATGAAGTGACTCTTCCTTGATTTTCCAATCTCCAACCACTTGGCGGATCACTAGAGCTAAATCACCCACCACTGATACATCAGTTTTCCCTACTACAAGGAGGGCTTCCACTCCAAATAGGCAAGCTTCATATTCTACCCAATTGTTGGTGACTGAGAATTCTATACGCTTGGACATCGGGATTATCTCATTATTGGGAGTGACGATGATAACACCAATGCTAGTGCCTCATCTATTTACTATACTATTGAAGTACATGGTCCATGAGGGCTTTGCTTCTTCTACTACGGCTAAATGTTCACCAAGGAATGTCAAATCTTCCATATAGCTAATTCTAGAGGATAACCTGTGAGGAATTCAGCCACTGCTCTCCCCTTAATCACTTTACAGGTAATGTATTCTATGTCGAACTCTGAGAGCAAGAGCTACCACCTTGATAACTTTCCTGCTAGAGTAGCCGACTCACACAAGTACTTCATAGGATCAATCTTCGAAACTACTTGGATCTTATACGATTGGAAGTAGTGTCTTAACATCTTTATGAGCCACACCATGGCAGTGCACGTCTTATCCACTATTGTGTAATGACTTTTATACTCCAATTCTTGTTGAGGTAGTAAATTACACGCTCTTTCTTGTCTTCATTTTATTAGACCAACATTGCCCCGACTAACGTCTCTTCAAACTCTTGATAGAGTATCATGGGCTTATCGGGAGTCAACGGTTGAAAGACTAGTGGATTAGTGAGCTAAGCCTTGAATCTATCGAAAGTGATTTACCACTTCCCATTCCATTCCAATGGCTGCTTCTTCTTTAGGAGTTTAAAATTGGTCTCACATATGGTAGTAAGTCAAGAGATAAACCTACTAATATAATATAATGACCCTAGGAATGATCGAACCTCCTTCTCGGTCTTTGAAAATGGCATGTCGTGGATGGCTTTAATTTTGTTAAGATCCATTTATATGCCTCTTTGACTAACAATATGACCCAATAGCTTGCCTATTGTAACTCTAAATATGCATTTATTCGGATTCAATCTTAAGTTGTATTTCTCGGTCCTAGTGAGGAATCTATCCAAGATAGCAGGGTGCTCTCCTTAGGTTGTTGATTTTACTAGTATGTCATTGACATAAACTTAGATTTCTTTATGGATCATGCCATGTAGTAATGTTGTCACAGCTCCTTGGCAAGTGGCACCTGTGCTTTTCAACCCAAATTGCACGACTTTGTAGCAGTAGACTCCCCATTCGGTGATGAAAGCTATCTTGACTTTATCGATGACATCGATCATAATCTGATTGTAGCCTGAAAACTCATCCATAAATGAGTACATAGCTGCTTTGGCTGTCCTATCTACTATAACATGAATGTGGGATAGTGGGAAATCATCTTTAGGTGAGGCCTTGTTGAGATCTCAGTAATCAACACAAACTTAAACCCTTCCATCTTTCTTTGCTACAGAAATGATATTGGCTACCTAGGTCGGATACTCAACCACTTCTATGAACTTGACCTTGATTAAGTTGGAAACCTCAGCTTTCACCTGCTTGACCCACTCGGGGTCTTATAGGATAGAGCTTTTCCTTAACAGGCCTAAACTTGGGATCGGTCGGAATATATTGTTGGAGTATCTCACGATCGACTCCTGACATATCTTTATAGGACCAAGCGAATGCTACAGCGTGCTTTTTTAAAAATTTTATCATTTCATTTTTCTCTATGGGAGAAACATCATTTGAAATATATACCATTTTAGGTTTTTCAATTGTACTCAAGTTAATTTCAATCATAGAAGCATCACTTAAGATAAACACATTATGAATATGATCAAAAGAATGCAAGTTGCCATTAGTCAAGACATCACACAAGTAAGCAAAATTGTTATATTTCATCAATAAATTGGCTTTATAAGCCTTATTGTTCACATTATACAGACTAGCCATTAAAACAAGAAAATCATCCTCATCAGTCTTCGTGATCCCAGAGAAACCTTTCATGAAAGAATAAACTGGTCCATCATCTTCTTCATCATCTGCATCATAACCTTCATCATCAATAGGAAGGCTAAGAACTCAAACCTTCTTCCCATAATGCATTGACATAGTTCTCCTCTTATAGTGGTATCTCTTCATTCCAAGGGGTGTCTTTTTTCAATGGCCAGGCCAATGGTGGAGGAGAATCTAGAGAGAAATAATAGATGAAAGCTTTTCTCAACCTATCCCAGAACATACTTTATTCTTGAGGTAGATCTGCATGCCAAGTTAAAGCTTTTACCCCAAGAGTCATGGAAAATAAACCAGGCCAACAATTAGGATACAAGTTGAAGAACCTCATAAGGCTTGTATACCTATAGATGTGCGAGAGAGGAGGAGTAGTTCTGTCAAAGAGGAAGTCTCTAGGAATCTCAATAACCTTAGTTGGAGGATTGGTTAGCTCATAAGATTTTGTTCTTTATTCTCTAAGTAGACCTGCTCCTATATTTTATCTTTGAAAGCTTGTGCTTTGACCCGGATCATCTACCCGAAGCTACGATCCTTAGATAAACCAGAATCGATCATCAAGATTGAATCTTCTATAACTCGCTTGCTCTTTCGAATGTTGGATGATAAAAAAGAGTTGGTATCCTCTTTCAGTATGAGACATGAAATCTTCCTATCTTTCTTAAGCTTCTTCACGGTAGCTAAGAGAGTTTGTAGTCATTATTGCGATGCCCCAAGGAGACATGGAAAGAGCAAAAGTTTTTAACTGGCTAGGTTTGGGAGCAACATATGGAAGATTATTGTCAATCAACCCAACTTTCCTCATCTTTTAGAGAATGACTGAAAGGTTATCCCTCCAAGGAGAAATCTCATTATCTTCTTGCACCTTGGAATGTCTCTCCATCATCAATGCCTTTTCATATACATCTTTGAATTCTTTGAAATCTTTAATCATGAGCCTTTTCTTAAGATTAGATAAGGCCCCACTTATTAGTATCTTGATGAGATGCTTCTTACAAGGCTTTGGCTATAGCAACACATTAATACTCATTCATCTCCTGTAGTACTTGTGAAATTCCTCATTCTCCCTCTGCTTGCAATGGAGTGTTAGATCTGATCTATGCCCTTAACGAAATTAGGGCTATGGATCTTAATTATGTATTAGTACGAATAATTTATTTAAATTAATAAAGGCATTTAATCTTTCAATTATATCGATGTGTTCATATATATATTATGACTGGTTAAAATGTATTCATAAACATCTATGTATAAAGTCCTTGACATATTATAGGATGAACAGAGAAATATCATAGTAGGACTATGTTTAGTGGAAATTCTTCATGTGAAATTATGATTATGTCTAAACTATCCTTAGTCTTAGTTTCATCAAGAAAGGATATTGATGAGATAGTAAGACTAGCATGTGGTCAACTTTCTTGGAATGGGTCCAAGTAGTTAACCTCTGAGGACCGAGGGTGGTGCCTTAAGTTTGACACATGGATATATCTGGAAGATATATTGGAGATCATAATGAGATAAACACTTGGTAAATATATCATAGTGTTAATGTTTATCTTTATGCAGTAGCTTTTGGAATATCCTCATATTTGAGATACTAGTTACCTTGTGTGGTATTATCGCTATACTTTGGGTCATTCCTATGAACTCATTAATTTAGGGTGCCATAGGTGATTACGGGTATAGAATGACAACACGTTGGCAAGCTATGTAGTCAGAAAGAATCCATCGCTCCGGATATATTATGGTGTTATACCTAGCTACTTGTTAAAGCGATGATTGCTATAAACCTCTGATTAGAGTATGTGATTGATAAAAATAGTTTCTAGTCAAACACATTATGGTAAAGAGAAATCAAATATATTAAGGAGTTGGACCTGGCCACTTTGTTGAAGTGAAGATTGCTATAAACCTCTGATCAAAGTATGTGATTGATAGAAATAGTTTCTAGTCAAACACATTATGGAAAAGAGCAATATACTTCGGTTATAAGTAAATAACTAGGATAGCTTGGAGCAACCTCGCTATTAGTGGGTTAAAACTTTAACCGAGCCCAATCAGATGGTACTAATATTAAAGAATGGAAGGAGTTCATCACATTGGGCAACTATTGCAGTAACCAGGATTAAATCATAACCACAAATGACATTTCGAATAATAGGGGGTGGTGGACCCTTGCAAGAGGCGTACTACAATTGTTTATAGCAATGGATTTTTATCCACAGTCTAAAACCTCGAGCCAATAGTTCCTATAGAACAAGGATTGGTCAAACCTTAATAGGTCAATACTTCGGGATCCTATAAGGTCATACACATTGGACTTTCATCAAACTGAGTAAAGAATTAATAGATTTATTCTATTACAAAAATATAACATAGTAATAATTGGATTATTATTTGGTTAGACCAAGAATTTATTTTGACCGATAACTAATTTTATCAGGGCCATAAATAAATTAAAGTATTAATTAAAATGATTAGATCATTTTCTAGTTAAGCAAGATATTTATTTTGATCGATAAATAATTTATTAGGGTCATAAAATAAATATTTATAAGAAAGGATTAAAAGGGAATTTTCCCAAATGGGTTGGACCCAAAAGATGTTGGACATTTTGGATTGCAAAATGGGCTGCGGGATTTTCGACACGCTCAGTGCTCGAAATCCTGCATCGTGGGCTTGCAAGTGCCATAATGCGGCACTTGCGAAGGCCCGCGAGGTTGAGCTCGCCAGCACTGCCTTCGCAACGCTTGGCTAAGCCCAGCACAGGATTCCTCATAAGCTGGGCTTGCTAGATATCTCGCAAGCCCAGCTTGCGAGATGCACAACCCCACAGGTCAAACCCTCATGTAGGATGTGCATTATCGGAATTGAGGGAGCAATTTTGCTCCCCCAAGCCTATGAATAGGCTTCACCCCACCCCTTTTCAAATTGCACCAAAAGCTCCTTCCAATTTTATTCTTTAAACTTTTTTAGACTTAATAACTATTATGCCAAGGTTGTTTTGCATTCTTAGTTTATTTTATGCTTAGGTTATAACTTTGAGTTATAACATGCTTAGTATAAAATATATTTATGCTAGGATATAATTTAGAACTATGATATCCTAGCCTATGCATGCTAACATAGGTAGAGAATTTCTTTAGTTAAGGCTTTAATTAATTTATATGCAACTAATAGGAGTTCCTAAGGACAAGGGACAAAATTTTGAATTTCCACCATGCCTGTTATGCATGTTTAAAGTGACTGTCAGTTCCCAACAGTCGTATCAGAGCATGCCTATTTAGTGCATAATTAAGTTAGAAGCGAACTGAATTATATATTCTATATGAAATGATTTAAAGTTTATTGAATTGTTTGGCACAATAGATGAACTTAGGCTTTCATTTCAAGGTTAGAGAATGGATATAGATAATTTTAAATAAGCCTGCTCAATTTACTCAAAAATTATCAAAGACTCAATAAATTATATAAGTTACAAGGGTTATAGATGCTTTCAATTTACATGAATCAAAAGAACGAAATTTATTAGTTTAAGAGGACCCATGGTCTTCGAGTTTGTGCCCGTGTTTGTTCTGGTAAGGATTGGACTTGGTGTCTACTTCTCATAGGGCACCTCTCCTACTTGGGAACCTATATCAGTGCAGCTTGAATTAACCAAGAGGGGATTTAGTATGAACTTATTCATTTCTAGTATATAAGATGGTGCTTATATATGTCTCTATAACAAAGTAAAAATTAAATTATTGAATAAAAGCTTAAAGGAAATGCAATGTATATAACAAATAAAGCATTTTAATATTTTTGCATATAGTCTAGGTTGATGGAATAATTATAATAAAGAGTTTGAACCCACCTAAGGTTAGACCTTATAAATTAATTCTAAAATTCTCTAAATTAATAAAAATTATTATAAATATGTCCATCTGATAAAATCCTAGATTGGGTGGGACGTTTAACAACAATGAAATCCTAAAATAAATACATTAAGGCAAGTTATAAATCTTCCTTACACAAATTAATAATACGGTCTTTTTCGGCCATAAAGTGTTGCGCAAAGCATTCCTTTTGTCTACATCGACCGGTTATAAAAATTGAGATAGGGCCTATCTTAAAAGGGTTGGACAGTCCAACATAAAATTAGGGGCTAGCTGCAAAACTGAGACACGTTCAAGGAGATGTTGATATAAGAGCACATGTCCCTTAGAATTAGGGAACTTGAACAAATCAGCAATTGCATGCGATTCAATTGGAATGGGGTTCCAACTATAACTTACTAATATGGCTTGACTCATAAAATTGGGGGTCATATTAGACTAGTTGTAGATGTTGCCTACTTCAAAATTTAGCTAGGCTAGACTTCCCGAATTCAATAGAATGGGCTATTGTAAATTTCAAAAAATGGTAGGACAAATGTATTTAATTAAAAGTCCTTATATTAAATAGATGTACTAAATACTAAAGTCTAAACAATTTTTCTTTTCTTACATCTTAGGTTCAAAATGAACTCTGTATTAACCACATCGGAATTTTAACTGCAATTAACTACCATGAATGGATCAATGAAGTAAGGGACACCATTATGAATTATGAATTGGCATATATTCTTGAAAAACCATTCGTAGAGTGTCTTAGCACTGATGTATTGGCTGAATTTCAATGGGATTGGTTGAAATATCTGAAGGATTCCGTCTATGTATCACACTCGCTGTTAGATACAATGAATCCCGTGATACGTATATAGTGTGATCACATGAATCTTGAAACCATGTTGATCCATCTGAATGGTTTGTCTGAAAAGGCAAGATATGAAATGTTCAAGTTGACTAATGAACTTTTTAACTCTAAGATGAAGGAAGGGACAAGTGTTGTAGCATACATCAATAAGATTAGAGATTTTATGGCGGAATTAGAATCACTAAGATCTACAATAGATCAATCTAAGGGAATAGATATCATTTTAGATACTTTACCTATAGGCTATGCTGACTTTGTAAAGGAACATTGCTCTAAAGGATATGACTGTACATTCCTAGAATTGATTGATGTGTTAAAGAAGTTCGATGCCAATGGAAAAGGAATTTCAAGCAAGTCTACAAACAAATGTTCTCTAAATATTGACCTAGAGAATATTACCACCAAAAGGGTAGTTAAAGGGTCTAAAAAGAAGAAACAAAAAGGTAAAAAGAAGACATCTAAATATGTATGCTTCCAGTGCGGGGAATCGGGACACTAGAAGAGGGATTGCAAAGCTCCCACTTCTAAACATTTGAAGAAGAAGCCTGCAGAGGCATCTACTTCAGGTATGTTTGTAATTGAAAACTATGCTACTTTTCCTTTTGAATCAACTAGGGCATTGGATACTGGTTGTGGTTCTCATACCTGTACTTTTGTATAGGAACTAAGGAACAGTAAGAGGCTTGCAAAAGGGGAGATGGACTTGCATGTGGGAAATGGAGCATAAGTTGCTGCATTAGTCATAGGGAGCTTTAATCTTATTTTGCCAAGTGGCCTAGTTTTAGTTTTGAATAATTGTTACTATATTCCGAATGTTACTAAGAATATTATCTCTATTGCGCTTTTAGCAACAGAGGGATTTGAAGTTTTATTTTCAAATAATAATTGTCAGATTTGTTTAAATAATGTTCTTTATAGCTATAGGATGTTGAATGGTGGCATCTATGTTCTTAATACTAAAACAGAAGTTTTTAATGTGAAGAAAGTTAACTTAGATAATGAGAAATCTTTCTAATTATGGCATTGTCGTTTAGGCCATATAAACAAAGATAGCTTAACCAAGTTGCATAAGCATGGAGACTTGGGCCCAATAGACTTAGAGTCTTATGGTGATTACAATCCTTATTTAAAAGGAAAAATGATAAAGTTACCCATTAAAGGAAAGGGTGAACGAGCCATGAGTACATTAGAGCTTATACATACACATCTATATGGTCCAATGAGTGTTCATGAACTAGAAGGATACTCTTACTTTATAACCTTCATTAACGATTATTCACGATACAGTTATTTATACTTAATGAAGCACAAGTTTGAAAGTTTTGAAAGTTTTGAAAATTTCAAAATATTTAGAAATGAATTAGAGAAATAACTTAAGAAAAGTATTAAAGCACTTCGATCTGATCAAGGTCGAGAATACTTGAGTCAGGTGTTTCAGGGTTATCTAAAAGAAAATTGGATAGTTCCCCAGTGGACCCCCCCTTATACACCCTAGCATAATGAAGTGTCTAAAAGGAGGAATCAGACTTTATTAGATATGGTTCAGTCCATGATGAGCAAAGCAGATCTCAATAAATCCTTTTGGGGATATGCACTAGAGAGCGCAGTTTATGTATTAAACAGAGTGCCCTCTAAATCAGTTGATTTTCTGCCTTATGAAAGATGGTGTAATAAAAGGCCATCTCTAAGTCACCTAAGAGTATGGGGCTGTCCTGCTATGATAAAGAGGATAGCATCAGATAAGCTAGACACTAAATCTGACAAGTGTTTGTTCATTAGATATCCAAAGGAAACTATTGGAGATTTATTTTACCAACCTAAAGTACAGAAGGTATTTATGTCTCGAAGTGCTCACTTTCTTAAAAACAAACACTTACTTGAAAAATTCAGTGGGAGAAACCTTAAACTGGAAGTTCAAGAGGAAGAAATAGACAATCAGCTGATTGACCTTATTCTATATACACAATAAGGTGTGATCCAAGAACAACCTGTTGAAACACAATCATTGCGAAGATCAAGTCTTGTTCATAAAGGTCCCAAAAGATATGGTTTTATCATCACTAATGATAGGGAACTATATCTTATGGAGGATGATGAACCAAGAACCTATGATGAAGTAATGAAAAGCTCAGATTGTAATAAATGGCTTAAACCTATGAAATCATAAATGGATTCCATGTATGAAAACCAATGTTGGAATTTGTTCGATGCACCAACAGAGGTTAGGCCTATTGGGTGCAAATGGGTCTTCAAGAAGAAGATTGACATGGACGGTAATGTAATTACCTATAAGGCAAGGTTATAGTCAACGCGAAGGTATTGACTATGATGAAACTTTCTCACTGGTAGCCATGCTTAAATCCACAAGAATACTCCTACCACTGCTGCTCATTATGATTATAAGATCTGGCAGATGGATGTTAAAATAGCATTCTTGAATGGGGATTTAGACCGGGATATGTATATGGAAAAATAGCTTGAAGGTATGCAAACTGCAAAGGTCTATTTATGGACTTAAGCAAGCATCCAAGAGTTAGAATATAAGGTTTGATCAGACAAGCCGTAAACTAGATTTCTGTCCAAACATTAATGAGCCTTGTGTTTACAAGAAGGTTAGTGGAAGTGCAGTCATTTTCTTAGTATTGTATGTTGATGACATTCTGATAATAGGAGATGACATTCTGATAATAGGAAACGACATTTCTCTTCTTTAAAGTATTAAAATATGGTTGTCAAGAAAGTTATCCACGAAACACCTTAAAGAAGCAGCTTTTATACTAGGTATAAAGATCTATAGAGATAGATCCAAGAAGCTATTAGGTCTTTCTCAATGTCCATATATAGACAAGGCTCTGAATAGGTTCAATCTTGATCATTCTAAAGAAAGGTTGTCTCCCGATGACAAAGGGGATTAACCTATCTAAGGCTGAGTGTCCGAAGACAGCTTAGGAAAGAATGTGCATGAAGGATATACCCTATGCATCTGCAATAGGATCCATCATATATGCTATGATATGTACTAGGACACATGTATCTCAAGGTTTGAGCTTTACGAGTAGATATTAATCAGATCCAGGCGAAAAGCACTAGATGGCTATCAAGGCAATTCTTAAGTACTTGAGAAGGACTAAAGATGAGTTATTGATATATTGAGATAGTGACCTCACAATCAGAGGTTACACGGATACCAATTACTAATCTGACAAGGATGACTTTAAGTCTTAGTGAAGTTTTATGTATGAATTAAATAGAGGGGCAGTATGTTGGAAGAGTTCCAAGAAAGAAACTATTGTTGATTCAACCATGGAATATAAGTACATTGATGCCTGTAAAACAGCAAAAGAAAATGTCTGGTTAAAGGGATTTATTGGTGATCTCGGTGTGGTGCCTAAGATTGTTAATCCAATTACTTTGTATTATGATAAAAATGGTGCTATAGCTTAGGCGAAAGAACCACGGTCTCACCAGAAAAACTGATATGTATCTAGAAAGTATCATATAATCAGGGAGATTATTGATACTAAGATGATAACATTAGAATATGTCCCCATTAATTAGAACCTCGCGGATGGTCTAACAAAGCCCTTGATGCAAGTTAAGCATGACCAACATTTGAAAGCATATAGATTAAGACATATGGCTAATTGGCCTTAGTACAAGTGGGAGTTTGTTAGATATGTTGTATGCCCTTAAGGCAATTAGGGCGATGTAAATTAATTATGTATTAGTAAGAATAATTTATTTAAATTAATAAAGGCATTTAATCTTTTATTTATATCAATGTGTTCATATATATATATATATATATATATATATATATTATCACTGGTTAAAATATATTCATTGATATCTAATTATAAAAGTCCTTGACATATCATAGCATGAAGAGAGAGAGAGAGAGAGAGAGAGAGAGAGAGAGAGAGAGAGAGAGAGAGAGAGATCATAGTAGGACTATGTTTAGTAAGACCTTCTTGATGTGCAATCATGATTAAGTCTAAACTATCCCTAGTCTCAGTTTCATTAAGAAAGGATATTGATGAGACAGTAAAACTAGCATATGGTCAACTTTCTTGGAATGGGTCCAAGCAGTTAACCTCCTAACACTGAAGGTGGTGCCTTTAGTTTGAAAAATGGATAAGTCTGGAGGATATATTGGAGACCGCAATAAGATAAACACTTAGTATTTATCTTTATGCAGTAGCTTTGTGAATATCTTCGTACTTAAGATACTAGTTTCCTTCTATGGTACTACTATGTAGTCAAAAAGATACCATCACTCTGGATATATTAAAGAGTTGTACCTGGCCAATTGTTGAAGTGATGATTGGTATAAACCTCTAATCAGAGTATATGATTGTTAGAAATAATTTCTAGCCAAACACATTATGGGAAAGACCAATATACTTCGGTAACAAGTAAATCACTAGAATAGCATGGAGCAACCTCGCTATTAGTGGGTTAACACTTTAGCCCAACAAACCAGATGGTACTAATTTTAAAGAATGGAAGGAGTTCATTGCATTGGGCAAATATTGCATTAACCAGGATTAAGTCATAAGCACAAATGACCTTCTGAGCAATGGGGGATGATGGACCCTTGCTAGAGGCTTACTAAAATCGTTGAAGGTAATCAAGTTCTATTCACGGTCTAAAACCTCAAGCCAATAGTTCCTATAGAACAAGGATTGGTCAAACCTCAACAGCTCAATACTTCGAGATCCTATAAGGTCACACACATTGGACTTTCATCGGACTGAGTAAAGAATTAATACATTCATTCTCTTACGAAAATATAACATAATGATAATTGGATTATTATATGGTTAGACCAAGAATTTATTTTGACCGGTGACTAACTTTATTACGGTTATAGATAAATTAAATTGTTGATTAAAATGATTAGATCATTTTTTAGTTAAGCCAGATATTTATTTTGACCGGCAATTTATTAGGGTCATAAAATAAATATTTATTTGGATGGATTAAAATGAAAATTTTTTGAATGGTTTGGACCCAAAAGATGTTGTAAATTTTAGACTGCAAAATGGGCTGCGGGATTCGCGACACGCTTAGTGCGCAAAATCCCACAACGGGGGCTCGTAATTGCCGTAATGTGGCACTTGCGGAGGCCCTCAAGGCTAGACTCACCGGCTCTGCATTGGCAGTGCTAGGATAAGCTCAGTGCGGGATTACTCGCAAGCCTAGCTTGCAAGATGCACAATGTAGGGAGCACACTATGCACGTGGGCTAACCCGCGGGGCTCCAAGCCCTGCAGGTCAACCCCGTATGTGGGATGTGCATTATCGAAAATGGGGGAGCAATTTTGCTCCCCCAAGCCTATAAATAGGTTTCACCCCACCCCTTTTCAAATTGGACCACAAGCTCCATCTAAGTCCTGACTTGAGATTCCAATGTGCTATCTCTTGAATTGACTTAAGAGCAAGTTATTTTTAGGAGCTTGAATTTATTCGAGCACCTCTAGTTAATATTTTTGGTTCGACATTTGGAGTGGTCTAATAGCTACTCAAGGCTCTACAGTTCTTCGTTATTGGGAGGTTTCGGTTGGTGGGGTACATGTGGATACTCATAGAGGTTATCCTACACTTAGAGGCTTGTGCAAGGAGGTTCTGCTAAAGCACGTTTTAACTGGTAAGTTTTCTTTCTTTCTGTTTTAATTATTAGGCCATTTTCTTTAAGCATTTTTAGACTTAATAATTATTATGCTTAGGTTATTTTGCATGCTTAGTTTATTTCATGCTTAGGTTATAACTTAGAGTTATAACATGCTTAGTATAAAATATATTTATGCTATGATATAATTTAGTATTATAGTATGCCTAGCCTATGCATGCTAACTTAGGTATAGAATTTATTTAGTTAAGGCTTTAATTAATTTATATGCAACTAATAGGAGTTCTAAAGGACAAGGGACAAGGGATAAAATTTTGAATTTCCACCATGCATGTTATGCATGTTCAAAGTGACTATCAGTTCCCAATATGGAGTAGGTTGATTTGGTGACTTATGTTGTAAGTGAATTGATCTTTGAAAGCTTTAGATAGGCGCGGCCAGCTGTGCCTCACATCTTCAGGCTGATAAAGGTACCGGTCAGCAGATAGTTCTCTTAGAGTGCATAGGAACATTATAACAATTTATTGTCAGATAGGTTCTTCATCTTCATTAAACTTTCATAGCAAGATACGTGCAAAATTGATGATTCAAACCCACGGTAAGGAGTGAGAGGGGGCATGATGAATCTTGGGGGAAGAAGCTCAACAACATGCTTAGTTTCTTTCTTGTTGAGTGTTTCTACCATCTTATCCATGACCCCATCGAATACTTGATGGATGATTCCACCTATTGCATAATTGAATTGATCCTTCTTGAGGAAATTAGTGAAAGCAGCATTCATTTCTTACACAAGTGCCTCGATACGAAAGGAGAAGCCATTTCGGCGATCTTAAAGGAGCTCAAACTAAACATAGAATATAGTTGCTCGAACTGCTCGAAACCTGACTCGGGCCCCAAACTTGGAATAGAACTCACAATGATTTCACCCTCTGATAAGAGAACTTAATAGTGCAGATTAGACAATCGTCACCCCTCTTCCAAGCTAAGATAGAAACTTGGTCGGATTAGTCTACGCCTAGGCTTAGGCATGGATGCAAGATGATGTGAGCAATAATATTTATAATTATAAGGTGTATGCATGCGAATATGGCTGCAAGTAATGGGGTTAATGATCATATACATGGCTTGTCATGGATAAGTGTGTGTGTGATGTGCTTACAAAGGAAACTTGTTAGTTCGATGAAATAAAATAAGAGTATCCCCTTAGATTCCCATGAGAGACGAGGGTAGACTAGATATAAGGCATAACCTAGACCATGGGTTTGATAGAGGCGGGACACCTAGGCGGGAAGGTTTGACATGACTAAGGTGGGGTTTGACACGATTGGGGTGACGGGATGTCCCTTATACCTTGGCAAATGGGGGCGAGACATTTACTGGACATGACATGTGCTTCATCGATGAGATATCGTGACATGAGGTGAACTCAACTGACATATGACATGGTTATACATGACTTGGGTGAGAGGTTGGTCGAGACATCGATGTGACATCTCTAGGTTTGGATGGTACGAACACTTAACCTATAGGCGAAGGTTGAGCGAGGCATTATTGGGATACCTCTAAATGCGGATGGCATAATGGCATATCGAGGTGACTCTTCTAATGGGGTCAATGATGGTCAAGATGTCAATGTGACATATCTAGGGGTTATTGGTAACATTGGGTGAAAGATGGCCGAGACATCGGTGGGACATCTCTAAAGATAGATAGCATGATGGGGTCAATGATGGTCAAGATGTCAATGTGACATATCTAGGGATATGAAGGGATAATGGTTAATCGAGACATCAAAGTGACATCTCTAAAGGAGGACTTCATAATGGCGTAGAGACAACATCGGTGGGATATCATCTCAAAGGGCAGTGACTTCTAGGGGAAACCGTGGGATGTCTCATGGGAATTTCAAGGGAATAAATACTCGATATTAATATAAAATCATGAAGCAAGTAGTACGTAGCATGGAAAAATAAGGGGTTAGTTAACACATAGTTGGGAAACAAATTCCTCCAACCTTATGCCTCCCATCTCCTTATTACTCCACACGGACGGTAAAGCTCCTAAATCTAGGCTTGGATCTAAAACTTGAGATCCATAACAGACAACAAGGTGTGACCTAAATCTATTAAATGTGAGTTGGGTAAATCCTAAGAGGAAAGATTTTCTATGGTTTACTATATGCAAGCTTGTAGGTTGGGTTGCTGATGTAGAAGATTCTCACAGCACTGGGTGCATCCCGGTCCCATGGAGGATTACGAAAATACGATATGGCTATGAGTGATACCCACTAGGTATATTTAGGTCCCATAGAGAACGTTAGAAGACACTTTCAGGAATAACTGGCTAATAATGGGGTATCCTTTCCTAAAATGCAAAATCTAACTACTACACATGGATAACCGTATTAAGAAAATTAATGTTGGACAATGGCTAAGCACTTTCAATGTTTGTCAAATCTTTTTAAAATCTTTTTTAAAATAAGGTTTTTTGGAAAAAGAAAAAAAGAAAAAGCCCCCAACAGAGTCGTCATTATGAGCGGACGAGGCTTTCCGAGTCGGGCCGAGTTCGGGTTAAAGCTACTAGTAAGTCATAAATCGAGGCATTACCATCTACTCGGGTTTTTATGATTTTATGAAAATAATTTTCAAAAGATCCAAGAACCTAAATCTTTGTTTTATAACTCAGAGTAGCCACCTGGATTAGCTCTTTCCAGGAAATACTAGAATAGCGTCGTCCCTAAAAGACAAAACTAAACCATAATATAGAGATTCGAGTCCGGACAAACCATCTATTCATTACTTAGCCGATTAAACACACGTTCCTCTACCAATTATTTAATAACAATTATTACCTATGATTGATTTTAAGAAAAGGGATGAGAAAAAAAGTTTATTTAATGCAAAACATACCACCTCAATGAGATCATGGTATTATATAATACTGTTTAAACATGTTTTTCATGGCATAAAAATATTTACGGACTATATTGAAAATAATTTCAAGGAAAGAATACCCTTTCGGACGTGCAAAGTAAAGTGTTAGGACAAAATACGGGATTTCAGGTATTCTGTGCCGGAGTTGATCACGGTACCGTTATAGGGATCACGGTACCGTGATCTGTCAATCACGACCGTGATCGAAATCAGATCACAGTTACAGTAATAATAAAGCAGGAATTTTGAAATTTCAGTAAAATTAAATGAGAAGTTGTTAGTTAGCGTACCTTAGTGCAAGCTTTCCAATCACCAAAAAAGAGCTCTTACCTGCTCAAAATATAATGAATTGAAAGAAAATTAATTTAAATAATATTTTAGTCTCAAGTTAGTACCTTGTGGATTAAAATTCTTATTTTTCGGTGTAAGAGCAATCTTGAAGAAAAGAACCTCGAAGAACCAGATGAATGGAAAAACTCTTGAAGAAATTTAAATAACAAAAAGATAATTCGAGCAAGTCGATTCCTCTCGTTGTTATGAACTAGAACGAATGAGAGTGGAAAACTCGACAGAACTTTGTTAATTCACAAAAGAATTTTAGAGAGTACTTTTAGATATTTCAAGTATATTTTTTATGGTGTTTGGGGGCTCTATTTGTAGAGTTCTTGCCACTAAAAACGGGTAAAAAATTTCGATGGGGTTTAAAACTGGAAATTTGGATTTAAGGGGGTGAACTAAATGGGGAATGAATTGTTCACGGTACCCCAATCGATTGGGGTATAGTGAAAAATTCAGCTTTTGGCTCTTTAAAAGGGTTTGAATTTTCATTATTCGATGCCCATTTCCGTAAATAGACTCATGAACCTAAAACTCAAGAATATTCAAGGCAAAATATAAACCTTTCATAATCGACTAACGGGTCATTGAAATTCCATGCTAATAACAAGAGGATGGTTTTTTTGAGCCAAAAAGTTGAGCAATGCTGAAGTAGTTATCCAGATTGGAGGATTGCCGGTTATCGGAAGACTGAACTACGGCAGTGATCATGGCTGATAGTAGGAAAGGGGTTTGTTTTGTGAAGGTGAAATGAAGAGAGGAGTGAAGCTCTCAAAGAGAATCAAGACCCTGCCATCAACGGCAGGATTAGGTGTGAAACTGTGTTGAGAAATAAGAGAGAAAGGAGACCTCTCTCTATCCACAAAGACCTTTAGTACTCCGGTTCAAATCACTGCAACTCTTTATTAAATGATGAATTTGTGGTATAGTAAAATCTTTTGTAAACCAGATCACTTTGATATCTCAAGTCTTTATATATATTTCTAATAATTTCTTGATGCCTTTATACATAATTGAATTATTTTGTTTACTGTGCTCATTACAAGCCTAGTGGAGTTCATTATACGGTATTTACAGAAAATGATGAAATGTTAAATGCCCCTTGATGCTTATATGCTGATATGTCAACTAATATTTTTTAGAAAATGATGAAATGTTAAAAATCTCTACATGTTTTAATGTGTAAAACTACAAAAAATTAATTCGTCCATTATTATTACAACTATGCATCAATAGAAAAAAAAATTAATAACTAAATTTTTTTGAGATAACAATAAGTGGTAATTTGTAACTTTCAGAAGATAAATAAGTGTTAAATACAAAACTCTTAGAAAATTCTAACATGTAGCATTAAAATATCGATATAATACATCTAGACCCCTATAGTTGTTCCTAAAAACCCTTTAACCCCCTCAACTCACAAAAGGTACCCTAAACAACCTGAACTTGTTAGAGTGGATCTTATAGTTCCCTTAACTTGTTAAGCTGGACCTTATAGCCCCTTGAACTTGATAAAAGTGAACCTCAAAGCCCCTTCATGGTAACATGCCCAGTTTTGCTCCGGTAAATCAATCTTCGATTCAATCTTTGACGAAACAATCTTAAATTCAAGCTCCAGGAAAATATTACTTGACATATCAGCATCAAGGAGCTATGAGATTCACTTTTAACAAGTTCGAGGGGTTGGAAGGTCCAATTTAACAAGTTCAGGAGGTTAAGAGGACCTTTTATAAATTTAGGGGGCTGAGGGATTTTTAGTGACAACTATAGGGAGGTCTAAATGTATTAAGCCTTAAATCTATTAAGAATAAGAGTACAAAAAAAAATCTATTAAGAATAATTAACGAACTTGTGAAAAATCATAAGTTGTTATTTTTAATTTTTTTTTTTGAAAACCCCCCGGAGAAACATTGTGTTTCTCCAGAAGGAAAAGGATCGAGATAGGTGAAAATTTCGGGGCGGGCGTCCCAACTAGGTTGATGCCCCCGCTTACCTACAAAACACCTACCTCTCTTTATTAATGCAATCCAAAGACCGCTCACAAGATGAGAGCGTCAGTGAACAAGGATACAGCCTAAAGGTGATACGGATATGGAATCCGATCCCGAGGTATGACTATACAATGAATAGGCCAACTGATGCCACCTAGCTAGTTACAGCTTAGAAATAAATCCGGACAGTTAAATACATCAGAAACAACAAAATTAAGATTCCGTCTTCGATACTTGAAAAAGAACCAGCATAGATGAATGCTTGCCCCCAAGAGATCATCTGTGCTTAAGACACCCTCGAACACGAACTTATTCCGCCTTTTCCAAATGGCCCACGCAATCATAAACCAAAAAGCCGTACCAAACTCCTGTCCAATCCCTGAGGAAAAATGCGCTCGCCATACTACAAGAAAATCAGCCCCCTTGAATGGCATTGTTACCGAAATCCCTAGTAACAGAAAAGCTTGAACCCATATACGATAACTACCCAAACAGTGAAACAAAGCATGATCAATTGTTTCGGATTCATCACAAAACGGACACTTGTCATTCAATACCGCTTGGCATCCGCGACAAACCAGAAAGACTTTCGTTGGGAGGCGTCTATGTAACAATAACCAGCCAAAAAATTTGACTTTAGGAATAAGACACGCATTCCAAACCACCATATAATCCGTTTCCGGCGTAGTCCTTTGAGGCGACCTATAGGACCCTAAACAAAAAGATGCTGCTGAAAATACCTTATTAGCTTCCAGATCCCATTCAAATCTATCTGCCACCACCTGAGACCCAACGTGTGGCTGCTGCCCCCTGTTGCCGACAGCCCCGTCCCCCACAAAATCAGCAGGGCAGACTTGGGAAATCCAATTACGCATCTGGGAGCACCTCTCCCTACTAGTAATCCTTAGACTACGTTTCCAAAAAGGCCTAGAAAATGCTGCTCCCTCAGAAATAGACAGACTCCCGTCCCGAATCGAACAGCTTTTTCTATTACATAATAGATACAGATCAGTGAAAAGAACAGATAATGACACATTTGCAGTCCAATTATCATGCCAAAAAGATCCGCTCGCCCCGTTCCCCACTTTAACTCTCCCGTTCGATTTAAACAACTCCCAGAAGGTTGAGTTCTTTACACAACAAGATATAATGCCTTGCCAAACATACGAAATGCGGGATCTATTAACATCTTCAAACGAGTTCCATGACACGAAGCCATATCGACGGACACACAGCTCATACCACAACGAACCCTGCCCTTCTGTTCTAGACCGCCATATCCATTTCAGCAATAAACTACAATTGACTAGTCTTAGATCCCTAACATATAGGCCACCTAAATTTTTTGGTAGCATAATTGTCTCCCAACTCACTTTACAGATCCCGCTAGAGTCCGCTATACCTTTCCACAAGAAATTACGCATCAGTTGAACAAGCTTATTGTTAATAGATGCCGGCATCTTATTCAATGATAACAAATATATCGGGATAGATGAGAGAACCGATTTTATAAGGACCACCCTGCCAGCATACGATAAACACTGACCTTTCCAACTTGCCAGCCTATTTTGGAACTTACCAATCAACCCGTTCCAATAAGACACCGGGATGCGTCTCGTACTGAGAGGGGCGCCTAGATAAGTAATGGGAAATCTTTCGATCTTACAACCCATTGTCTCCGCACACCGATTCAACAAGTCGTCCTGCGCGTTAATACCCATTATTGAGCTCTTAACAAAATTTATTCGTAGACCTGAAATCAACTCAAAACAACGTATTAAACGGATAAAAGTAGGTAAGAGAGACTCATCTGCAGGTAGGAAGCACATCGTATCGTCCGCAAACTGAAGAATAGATATATCCTTCTCTGACCCATGAATACGAAACCCAGGTAAAATACCCTTACGGACACTTGCGTCAATGAGCTGTTTAAGACCTTCCACTGCTAAGACAAAAAGGAATGGAGAAATGGGATCACCTTGTTTAACCCCTCGGCCCAAATAGATCGGATCTGTGGGACTACCATTGATAAGAATAGATGTTGTCGAGTTCGCTCTGCAGGTCACCATCCATCTAATCCACTTATCAGAGAGCCCCATCCTCTTCAACACTGAGTCAATATAAGTCCAAGAAACACTATCGTATGCTTTATGGAAATCAAGCTTGAGAGCCACAGAAGACTGACCACTGCGGTGGATTGATTGGATCACTTCCGAGGCTATAAACGAGCATTCATGAATATTACGGCCTTTAACAAAAGCAAACTGGTTGTCAGAAATCAGCTGAGGTAGGACAGCCTGTAATCTTTTCGCAAGTACTTTCGACACAATTTTATATATACCATGAATAAGGGCAATCGGTCTATAATTCCCTAATGACGATGACCCCGGGACTTTAGGAATCAATACGGTAAAAGATGACTTGATAGAGTTTGGCAGCTGATCATGCCTATAAAATTCGCCAAACAGAGCTAGCACATCCGATTTCATGTCCTCCCAGAAGCGTTTATAGAAGAAGAAATTAAATCCGTCCGGCCCCGGCGCCTTACCTTCTTGACAAGCACACACTGCGTCCCACACTTCAGCCTCAGAAAAAGATTCAACTAGCCGCGCATTGTCCATCGCATCAACCATACGGAATTGTAGTTCGCCCAAGGAAAACGGCACCTCCTCTTGTTTCGAAAACAGCCTGGAATAAAAATTCCGTATCGTGGATTTAATAAGTACCGGGTTAGAAGATACAACTCCATCAATTTCCAGCTGTGAAATCCGATTCCCCCTAGCCCTCGCTGATGCCATCCTATGAAAAAAACTTGTATTATCATCACCCAGTAAAGTCCAGTTAACACGTGATTGTTGGTGACGAATTTGTTCAAGGTTCCGTCTACAGGTAAGTAATTCCGATCTCACGCACTGAAGCTCCGATCTACTTCCCTCCTCCAAAGGTCGGACCACCGAACTGGATGTCAAAGATATAATACGAGCCTCTAGCTTCTTTATTCTTCCCTCTAACCCGCCAAAATTAGATAGATGCCAAGGCCGGATAAAGCTCCTTAATCGGCATAATTTAAAATCAATGTCGCGCCCCGGATCCGCCAATTCTATGGCCTCCCACTTCGATCTTAGAAAAGGTAGAAACCCGTCCTTTTCCCACCAACAGTTCAATGATCGAAACACCTTCTTGCCATCCGATACCAATGCATGGGACCGGTATATAATCGGAAAGTGATCTGATAGCGTTGAATCAACCGTCATCACATTCTGTCCCGGCCACCTATCAAGAATATTGCACGACACCAAGACACGATCAATCCTAGAGAAGGATAGAGCATTAGACCACGTATAGTCACGCCCATGTAATGGCAAATCAAATAGAGCACATTCATTAACAAATTCCTGGAACCTAATCATCGAACTCGCCCCCGTATTCCCACTTCTACCTCGCTCAGAGCTATGTAACACTTCGTTAAAATCACCACATATCACCAAGTTATCAATGTTTTGAATATGGGGCAGCAGATCACACCAAAATTGATTCCTATCCCTGGGAATAGGGGGACCATATAAGCATAGTAAATTTACCTCAAGTTGACTAGACACAATATGTAGCAGACACCATCTATCTGTAGAAGCAGTGATCGAGCCAAGAATTAAATTAGGATTCCATGAGATCAATAAACCTCCTGCCAAGCCATGCGACGGGATACAATGAAAATGAAAATCGTTATGGCCCCAAAACTTCCTCACAACTTGATCTGTAACCGATAGGGACTTTGTCTCAACTAGGACGAAAACCTGAAGCTGCCACTTACGAACACATGACCGCACCAAAAACTGTTTGGCCCCATTCAATAAGCCCCCGCGACAATTCCAACACATAAAACTCAAAGTCATGATAAAACTCACAACATCCCAGTTCGGCCAGCAGCTCTCTCAACGCCGTTGCCCTTCCAATGCCTCTATAATCAAGCCCATATTTTGTTCGTTAAACAACTCAAGCTTCTCTCCGATTCGGAAAGTCATTAATTCCTCACTGACGGTTGGCTCATTTTCTTCCCTGCGAATGATAATTCTATTCATATTTGGGATGTTTGGGCCCGAAGAACTTGAATTCTCCATACCCGGATCCACCGCGTTGTTTCCCTCAATTAACGGCCTGTCGCCGGAAGGGTGGGTACTACCCGGACTTGTGTTGTTGCTATCCGCAACAGTCTCATCATCCTCGTCCGATCTAATTTCATCTTCGTTCCCCGATGATTCACTACTACACCTGTCCGAAGGTTCCTCCTCTGGTTCGCTTCGCTCTTCCGACCCGTATTCGTACTCTTGACTGTGTTGGCAGCCAATTCCATGTCTAAGGTTCGTGTATATCATTATATCTCTATCCCCTACTGCCAACGTCAAATTCCTACTGGCTGTCCCAAGCGGTACCGAAACAAGGCACGATACTACATCCAAACGATCCGGTTTTTCAAAATTACAATCTATCGAAACAACTCGTCCAAATCTCGCTGCCAGTTCCCGCACCACAGGTTCACAAACAAGAGCTGGCGGAATTCCGGTGAGATCCAGATACATAATACATTCCGTCGGCACGAAATCTACTGGAAGTGCACAAACTGACTCTACAATATGATCCATAACTTTCCAATCCTCATTCATAAAGTCCATAAGAACCCCTTCTGATCTAAACGAAACAATCACGTAAAATCCACCAACAGGAGCAGCAAATACAGATTCAAAACCGTGATCGCTCAACAAATCATGTATATTACGGATGTGAGAAATATTGTTAAGTTTAACCAAACAAGATTTTGATTTCCAAGGTACAGATTTAACCACTACCTCACTTTTCAGTATAGATGCAGCAGGTACACTAGGAGAGGATGTCACCTGGATCGGGTTAATGGTCGACTCTTCTCGTGGGGCTTGATTCGCCACAACATCCACGAAGGACCGATGATCTCGAGGGGAGTCTCTGAATATCGGCTTATGAACTGCTACCACGGGATTAGACCGTGCTTTGGGGGCTGTTTTCGATTTGTCATACCTAGCTTTGAAAGCTTTGAGTCTAATCGCACCAATCGCTATCATATTCAGCGCATCCAACGCTTCCCTTATCCGCATAGATCCATCGAGTGTGATGAATCCAAAATTAAGGTTCTTCACATTCCTTTTCCGGGCAATATAGACCCGGCCATACACCCCATATCTATTGAACATTCTTTTCATAGTCGCTGCATCAAAGTGGTTTGGGAAATTCTCAAAGTAAATTTTTGGGGGGTTAGGGATTTGGTAATGGCGATTTCGGGGGGGGGGGATAGGGTTTCGGTATTGTGGCTGGCGGTGGGTGCTCACAGATCGGTTCAGGGTTGACGGTCGGTGGTGTAGACGGCGGCTAGGGAAGGGTGCGGGTAGGGTGCGGCCGGGGCAGGGTGCGGGTAGGGTGCGGCTGCGGGTAGAGTGCGGCTGGGGAAGGGTGCGGGTAGGGTGCGGCTGCATGTAGGGTGCGGCTAGGGATTCCATTCCTCACTCTTGAATGCTTGGAAGTTGAAAATCAAGGCTTTTTCTGAGTTAGGACTTTTAGCGAACACCTTGCGTGCAGCGATGAAAACCAGCTGAAACAGACAAAGGGGGAGGCGGAGACGGAGCAAGGGGGAGGCGGAGACAGCAAAGGTGCGACGGAGACAGGGAAAGGGGGAGGCGGAGGCAGCTACTCTACCTGCCGTTCGGTGGTGCGGATGGTATTGGCGGAGTCACTGGCCTTGGCGGTCTAAGCGGTGCCGGTGGCCTTGGTGGACTTGGTGGTCTTGGTGGTGGGAGTGGTATTGGCGGCCTTGGCGGTTTAGGTGGCGGCGTTGGTGGTGCCGGCGGTGTTGGTGCAGGCGTTGGCGATGGTGGCTTCCTGGCGATGGTTGGGTCTCCTGGCTTTATTTTTTTAATTAATTTTGCTAATGTTCCATGTATAAATAATATAATATTCTCATAATATATAAAAAAAAATTGTATCAATTCAACTACTAATGAGGTTAAATTTTCTTTCAATTATTATGGTGGATAGTGACATTCTAGGCTACAAATAGATAATTGGTTATGTGGCATGAATAATTTATTATAACACGGCATATGTATTAATTGGTTACCTATAAATTTTTGTATGATTATGAAAAAATTATAGTTTATGTACCGAATTAAGAAAGTAAGCATAGTTGATATACTATGAGTGAAATTAAGCCGCCATTGATAAGTTTGAAATTTTTTTTTTAAAAAAAATACTGGTAAAAATCAATTGTCAAAAAAATGAACTTATTTGATTATGTTTCTAGTTTGGTTAAACACTGAAGAATTTTAATGCATTTATTTTGAGCTATACAAAATATAATATTGGTCGATAATTTTTTTTACCACAATCCGCACCCGTCTCAGAGAATCCTAGCTCCGCCACTGATTAGTCCCTCTATACTGGTTAATTTTACTAAAAACACTCGTATAAGAATATGTACAGTACCAAATGTTGAACTTTATTAATTAATTAGTTATGTGACACTGAGATTTGATGATATAGTTATATGGAGTGGGGCGAAAGTAAAGGGATGACTAAGTGATGCAGCAATCTCGATCATATAAGATTCTCATCTCTTATAAATAATAGAGCAAAACCCTAGCTGCAATTTTCACACCTCCCTCAAACACTCATCATCAACATATATAGCAGGCGCAGCCATGGCAATCCTCCCAAACGACTCTCGATTCGTTAAATTACACCTCGACAGCCAAACTAACTGTTGGAAATACTCGGTCCGTTCGTGAGCAGGTCAATCAGTTCAAAGTATCCGATCCAATTTAGGCAATTGGATTTAATTAAAGGACTGAATAAGTTTATGAACTTAATTAAAAAGTTATTGAACTTTAAAAATTTAATTATAAATAATCATGAGTTTGAGGATTTTATTGCAATTAGTAAAAAATTAAAATATATATATGTATATATATGCACGCAATGGACGTGCATGAGATAGATGATTAGATTTCCATTTTTATCCTAATTATTCTCTCTTGGGAAATAGTCTCGAAACTCACATTTCGATTGTTTCTTCACCGAAATTTTGTAGAAGTCGTGAACGACTTAATCTCTACATACTGTGGGTTAGTCAATGACTTAGCATTCAAACGGTTTCAACGCGGCATTCTTCAATTTCGGGCACAGAAAAAGGTACGAATTCGATCCGTTCTCTTTCGATTTCCGGCATTGGTATCAGAGTGGGAGTTTTGGCAATGATTACATGTATTTTGATGATTTTTTATATGTTCCTCATCTCTGCAATATTCTGAAATTTTTGAATTTTGTATTCGGAAAGGTTTTTCGTGAATTTCTAGTAGAATTTACGGTGAAAAGTATGAAAATAATGGGGAAAATATTTTTTGGCACATTTTTCTCTATGTAATATCATTTTTGGCTAAATCAATTACTTTTATGAACAGTATTTTCGTCTATAAAATAATCATTTGAGTTTTGGTTATTAATGGTGCGAGAAACATTGCGTTTCTACCGAAAAAGTTGGAGTTTAAGAGACATTTTGTGTAAATGACAAGTTTAGGTTCATTATTTTGTAAAACAGGCATCACCATTGGACTCGGGACGTCGAAAAAACTTTAGAAGGGGTCTGGTCTGAATTCTGCAAGGGATTTTGTGGCTGTTGCAGATTCCGTCGCAAAATGAAAAATCACGATGTTTATTTGGTGACAATCGTTGCGGCAGTTCATGAACTGTAGTGATGGTTTGTGAAGCAGTTTTGACAACGCTTTGAAAGTGATGCCAGAATTTAAAAAAAAAGATGATAGATGCTAAAAGTGATCTATTATAGAAAATTCTTATTGGGAGACTCACCCACCACAGTCGGGTGCACGACCCGGGTCGGATCTGGAGTCAGAGCAAAGCTCCGGTGAACCAGATGGGCAATAAAAATACAACGCTTAATGGAACTGTCGCCATAATTTTTTTTCCTTAACTCCCTCCACGTGACACAATTTGGTGTTGACTGTGGTTAATGTCACGTGGCATATGATGTGGCATTGGTTTAACCTTTGAGGTTAATCAGTCAATTATTAACTGCCACATGTCAGTCAAAAATGTTGATTGGTCAATATAATGGCACATGGCGCATCCTAAATGGTCCAATATGTATTTTTGCAATTTAAGGCCTTAAATAATGTCGTTTTGCTCCAAAATTTTTCTTACCCCACCATTTTCATATGTTTTGGATTTAATGTTAATTTTTCTCGAATTTTTTGAGGTCCAAAAATGTGAGATTTTAATTTATTGTAAATAACTTATGAAAATTATAGAAAATAGAATCTAAATTTTATAAAAAAAATTCTAATATGTTAGAAATTGATTTTCGGACCTGATGGTGAATTTTTTTCAAAATTTTTTATTTATTGATTAATTTGGAAAATTAAATTCACTTGATTATATATAAGTTACATATGTGATATGTTTTCAAAATTACCATTAAATTCTCTAAGTTAATTATTGGTATATGTTGACTATAATTATACTTAAGTTGTATAATTTAAAAAACTATATTTTGGTAATATATCTGTGAGTTATTAATTATCTATGTGATAATTCATTTGAAGTTCATATTTATGTAACATAAATTTAATATTAAATATGTTTTAATTACATATTTAATATAGTCAATTATTTATTAAATAATTAACTTACTTTATATTTATGGGTATATATATATATATATATATATATATATATATATATATATATATATATATATTATTGTAATATATTTTGAGTTAATTATTTGTGTGATAATCATATAATTTATATTTATTTAATATAAATTTGTGGTTAATATATTTTCTGTAATATATTTAATTTAATAATTTGTGCAAACCCCACATCATCAAGGACATCTTTTCAAAGGGCAAGGGTCACGGATACGATAAAAAAATTTGAGAAAAATAGGTGCTTTATAATATAGTTGTACATTAAATATTGATCCTTTTGCGGATTATGTATTTATATTGCATATATAAATGCAAAAGTGTGTATTGATTGCTTTATTGGAAAACATTTTAGATTGTATGAATACGTCTACGATTTACAAAAGCTTGTATAACTTATTATTTAATATGTTTGAATTGTTATTTGACAATTATTAAAGAATAGTTAGGTTCTTTAATATATTATTTGATTAATTACCTTCTTATTTGATCAAAGGAATGAACATTAACCTAGTGAGCTGGTCTAGGGTAATTCGAAAGGAGTAATGTCATTGAGAATGACATTTATTTTTGGATGTGATGTCTCAGTTTTCGTCTCACTTCTAAAAAGGCGTATAAATATATTTACAAATGTACGTAGAGTACATTATGTGGTGGTTAACAGTATAAGGCTGTTATTTGTTTAGCATCATTTTCAAGTGTTTTTTTGTTATTGTTTAATTTGGACAAGAAATTTATAACATGCTAGATATTGAATATATTTTGGGATTATGTTTTGTTTGTATAAATTTATGTGATTTATATGGTTTATATAATTGTAATCTCTTTTGCCCTTTATTTTTATTTTAAAGAAATTTACAATAACATAAATTATTTAAACCATTATAAAACTTTTAGGACTAAAGTATCCTATTTGAATCCCAAATAGTTTCAACATAATACACAAAAAACTTGTCCAATACATATTCTTAAATGTCTTTAGTTAAGTGAACTAATTTTAAGGAAATATGTCTAAAGTGCGGGCTTTTATAAAAAAAAGTCAATTTTTTGTACCCTTATCCCATCCAATGGTTGAGAATTGATGAACATTTAATTAAATATTATTTCATATTAATTAAATCTCCTACCATCAATTCTCAACCATTGGATGGGAGAAGGGTACAAAAAAGCTAGCTTTTTCTATAATTCCCCTAAAGTGCATTTAAAGGTATACCTTAAAGTTAAAGAAAAATATATAACAAACAACCAAACACATATCATTACTATTACATGGCGGAATGAACTGAGAAAATATGAGTTTTATCACCCAATTGATGATTGGGTATACGTACTTATTTCGAAACGAGGGTTAATGCTTATATTTCTCGGATAGTTTATTCTAAAGTGAATAGTAATTAACAGACAATTGCTCATAATAATTGGTCTAAATTCTTAAATTCGTTTTTAGTCTCACCATTACTGATAAAGAAGACCAATAATGGTTACTGCTTCAAAAGCATTTGTAGCAGACTTAAAAAACTTAACGGTAATTATTAGCAAATATGGAATTTATAAATTGGGTTTCGAATGAACATGGTCCTTTTATGCTTTGGGAACTATTGTGTATGAGTTTAAAGAAAGCATCACAAACAAACTTCTGAATGACAAGGATATGTCTCTTGCATGGAGGAGGAAGAATTCACTGACCCAAATCATTTTGCTAAGTGCTATTAGTGATTATATTGCTAAGGGATTACATGTATGTGAGACATGTATTTTTTGATTACCAATATGAAAGAAGTTCTAATTGGTGATCAGTTCTTTGCTTCAAATGGGAGCATATATGATGCATCTAACTCTTTATAGATTAGCTTTTTTTGACGATGTCACCAACTCTTGGAAGAATATTGTCCTCTACCAGCTAAATTTTATCTTAAATGCATTTGGCATATTGCGCTACTTTTGCTCCACAATTTCTTCTTTGTTTGATAGGCTGTTGGTTGTAAGCCACCTTAGCCTTTCCCTTTTGAGTAGCAGTATATCTTTGGGCTTGTGGTTGCATGCTAACTTCCTTCACCCTTTGATTAAGGGTCTTTTGGAATCTATTTTGAGCAGGAGGATGATTATCTCTTCTTAGATCTTTTATCTCTGGCCTTTTCCTGAATACCACCTTTAACAGATTAATTTCTCTATCTAGTCCCATTACATTTGTATTTAGAATCTAGACTTGATTCCTAAGGAAGTTCTTCTCCACAACATCAATATGCTTGGTTGCTCTAACCAGATTGATGTCTTGTGCCATTACTTTAGCGTCTTCTGCCAACTCCGTTACTGCTCTTTTAAGGGACTTGATTGCTTTTGCATTCTTTTTTACACCTTTGATTATAATAGATAGAGCTCTAGCAAGGTCAAAATTAGCAACAGAATTAGAATAGGAATTTACGTCAGTGTTTGCTGTTTCTGATTCTGATTCTTCGATTTGCACTGTTTCTTGCTTGGAAGGATTTCTTTCGAATTAGTCTACTTCCAGATCAGTTAGAGCCCTGAATGCACAATTTGTAGTCTCCTCTTCTTCTATTGAGGATGAACTGCTACTTTCTTCACTGTTACTCCAGGTAGCTACCATTGCCTTCTTTTTGAACTTCTTGGTTCTCTTAAGCATGGGATATTTTGTTCTGAAATGGCCTTTTTCTCCATATTCAAAATAGGCAGCATCTTTTTTTGGATCCTTCTTTTCTTTTGAATTTCTTTTGGGCCTGTTCCTTCTGAAAGTTCCTTCTCTTGATCTTCGGGATTCATATTTTCTAGACTTCCTCCTTTCTTTCTTTTATAGGAACCTGTTGAACCTTCTGGTTAATAGAGCTAGTTGCTCCTTAGTACTTTGAGGTTCTGTGGCTTGTTCCTCTTCTCTGGATGAAGCTGATCTGGTAGATTCTGCCTTTAGTGCAATGGCTTTCTTTTTCTCTTCATGCTTCTTTTCTTGTTGGCTATATCTCTCCAAGGATAGCTCTTGAGTTAAGAGATTGCAAATGAGCTCATCATAACTATAGAAGTTTAGGTCATGAGCTTCCTCAATGGTAGTCTTCTTGTTGTCCCATTCCTTGGTGAGACTCCGGAGCACTTTCTTAACCATCTCTACTTCGGGAATTACCTTTCGGAGCCTCTTTATCTCATTCACTAGATTAGTGTATCTAGTGTTCATATTACTAATGGATTCTTTTGGCTCCATTTTGAAAGCTTTAAACTTCTACTGGAGTAGAGCAAGCTTAACTTCTCTTACTTTGGTGGTTCCTTCATAGGTTACCTCCAGCTTCTCCCAAATCTCTTTTGTAGTCTCACATTCTGATATTCTGTTAAATTCAGTTGCACTAAGAGCATAATGAAGCATACTAATAGCATTTGCGTTTTCACATAACTTTTTAAAGTCATTCTCATCCCACATACTTGAGGGCTTTCAGGTAGTCATACCCTCTGCTTCATAAGTAGGCTCATATGGGGCATCTTTAATGACTAACCATGCTTGCATGCTTTATGATTATGTGAAGTTCTTCATTCGGTTCTTCCAGAACGTGTTGTGTTCACCGGTGAAGAGTGGAGGACGGGTAATGGACATACCCTCAGGGAAGGAGTTATGAGTTTTAGAAACTCATTTTGATGTATGAATCAAAATGTTGGACCTTTAGCTCGAGATTGTTAGATCTCTAGTTTTCAGCACTTGCTCTGATACCACTTGTTGGTCCATGTGAGGGTCTTTATAAGGTCAGAGGGAAGTGAATGACCCTTTTTCGTGGAATATGCAGACTTAAAAAAGTCTTAGTGTAGTGTGTTTGATTATGATCTAGATGATGGATCCGGATGATGCAGATATGATAATATAATGCAATAAATAAAGAGTTAAGGAAATCAAACACAAAGGATTTTATCCTGGTTCGGCCCCGTCTACTCCAATCCCCGGAGTTTCCTTCTTCCGAGCTTTTCACTAGTGGATTCCATTCCAACTGGCAGGAATCAAGCCTTACAATTTATCTCCAAATGGTAACCCCTTCTGGATGTAGGATATACCACTAGAAGCACCAACTCCTAATTGAGTCCTTTAGTCTTTAGTAGGATATACCACTTAGACTTCTACCCCGAATCTAAGCTGAGTCCTACAGGGAGTTTCCACTCAAAGCACCAACTTTAAGTTGTATCCCGATCTTACAACTCACCCAAGTTGGAGATCCTTACACTCTTGTTTTCATAAAGGTTTTGACTTTAGATTTCCTTAAGTTTATAACTCACTTAGGAATCCTTATAGTAGATTTGGAATTAATTGATTCTTAGAGGGATTGTAAACTGATTGAATGCTTGTGCTTTGTTACTTGCTTTTATCAATCAAACAGCCGACCTTCTCATTTGGTGAAGCTGCCCTTTTATAGGCTTCCATTATAAATGTATCCACTGTAGGTTATTGAGCTTGTAGTAAATCTTTACCCATGATCAGGTTACAGGTGGCACTTTCGGAGCCATTGATCAATCCGTTAGACTGTAATTTGACCCGTTTAAATCCTAAGGATTGATGCTAAAAAGTTGTCAGTGATCGTTTTACTTGGCTTTTTGTGATGCACCAACTTTTACACCATTAGCTTTTTAGTGTGAGCTCTATGCGCCTTCTTATTGGTCTAGGTGAAAAAGTTTGTTAGCTTTTTCAGTCCGGTGTTAGTCCTTTTATCCTTTTTCTGAAAAGTGCAAGCTGTCACTTTTGTCTTATTCATGGGAAAAGGATCTTTGACTTCATAGACCAAAAGATGGAGGGAAAAGTTATCTTTGAAACTTTTCCTATTGTCTTTAAGCATGAGTCTTCCAGATGTCTTCATTATCTCCGGATCTCTATGCTTCTAGATTTAGGTCAATCAATTCTTCCTGACGCTGTTCTTGAGGGATTAAAGCTTGTTTCCTTTCCAAGCTTTATTTTGATGATTCCATATGCTTGGGTACTTAATGTCATCAATGGATAACCTTGTAGCTTGATCTTCTTTCGGATGTTTCCATTTGGATTTTGGAGTTTTACATAGTTTAAGTTTTTATTTCTTTCAAACCTGATCCAGAATATTTAGTTTAATTTGTTATCCGAATCATTGTTTCCCAACATGATTGGCTTATACAAGTTGGGAGATCATCATTTTACTTTTTGTCAGAAGTCCAATAGGACTATATCTCTTTTTTTTATTATTCATCAAGTTGTAGTATTTTATTATTAAAGGGGAAACCTCCACCTTTGTAATATGGCTATAAAAGCCATATCATTCTCATTTTGTAATCGCATCTTTTGTCAATGAAATATCTCTCCAATGAGTTAGACTTTATACTCTTTTAGGATAAAATCCTTCAAGTTTCAAATTGACAATACCCAAGGAAACCTAGTTTTCCAGCAAGTCTCAACTTGCAAAACCCCTCTTTGTTGGTTTAAGGTCAAAACCTTCACCCCTAGCCTTTCAAATCCTTAGCAGATAGCTAATGAACAATCAAAGTCCATAGAAGCTCGGCTCGAAAAACATTCCATTCGGCACCTTTTGGACATAACAAGTATATATGGCATACTACTGCCCCAAGCGGTCAGGATCTCGAGCTGGCATCATGCCATCATGCCACATTAATATTTAGAATCCGATTAGGATTCCATATTCAATATTCTATCCTATGGAAGACTTAATTTTAATACAGCTGGAATTATAGGATTAGATATACATTACAGGAATCTGATCCTATCATAAATGAGACTCCCTCTTCCAATGTAATCGGGATATCTCAAACGCCTACATAAAGGCCCCCTTAATCAGATCAAAGGTAGAATATTCTCATGCCCATAGCTATTATTTTCTTAAAATCCTTACTGACTTGTGCATCGGAGAGTCCCCCAAAGAGCATCCCCGATCACCCCCAAGTTCGTGTCTTCTTTATACGTTCATCAATCGAAGATCGAAATTATGAAGCAAGGATATTAATTATGAACAAGGTCATCTCGGGGACCCTGAGCAAAAACCGAAAATATGGGCCCATGTAAAATGAAAGTATGTTCGACAATTTCAACAACATTTTTAAAAAAATTTTGCGCAATTGTGCTTATGTTAAATAAAAAGGGAAATATTACCTCATCCCTCATGTAGGTCGAATTCATGACATCTCCTAATCATAAAAAGAGTCTCAGTCATTAGGATAAGACGTTTGTCATTAAGTAATGTAGCCAAACAACATATTCAATATATGTTATTACATGTTACTTAGTTAAATTGATATTATATATTTCTTAAACCTATATATAAAGTTCAGAGACTCTATTTGAAAGATATGAGAACAATACAAACAAATCATTACTTGTAAACAGAAGTGCATAAATTTTCAATACACACATATATATGTAGTCGGTAAAACTATTATATATTTCTACATGTTATTTAAAAAAGTACTACAACAATCAATAACCATTCATTTATAAAACCTTTAGTTTAAATTTTAAAAAAAATCTATTCAATTTTAAAATTTCAAATAATAAATTTATTAAATAAAAAATAGTAAAAAAATATGTAGGTCTAATTTATATGTAAATAAATAAATTTAAGATTGTTTTGAATTAATATCATTAAATAATAGATAATATGAACAAGGAGATAAAAAAAAACACAAAAAATACTATATCAAACAATAATTATTAATTTTCAAAATCATTAGTTTAACTTTAATACCATCTCTTTAATTTCAAAATAATAAATTTAATAAATAAAAAAAATTAATGGTATACACTCTAATTTTTATGTAAATATTAAAAACCAAATTTAAAATTTTTTTTAACAAAATCATAAATGCATATGAAAAGAGCTGCCCAAAGATTAAATTTAAAATGTTTTGAATGTATCTCACTAAAATAATAGATAAAGGATAGAAATAAAAGGAAAGAATATTAAGTAAACACAGAAAAAGGAGTCCAAGGATCAAACGCGTGATGACTAGCAAGAGAACACGCATCTTTACAACCGTACCACTGTATGTTTAATCAGTGTTTTAAAAAGCGTTACGAGTTAGTCGGACGGTCAGGACTCTAAAAGATTTAAGTGGTACTTGAGCGGAAATTAGGCGGGGCCTGACAATCGCCTAGGCGGATTTATATTATTTTAATTTTTTATTATTTATACATAAAAATATAATTTTAAGTAAAACATAAATTATAAAATATTTAAAAAAATATAATTTATAGCATGTTTTAAAACTGCGAATGAGACTTTTATCGTGAGAACACTTTTATATACTTTCATTCTACCAACTAAGCTATTTTTAGTAGGTTAAAAATATCGAACTATAATTATTATAGATATCGATATTTTAAAAAATTGAATTCAGGCGTCGTCTAGGCGGAAAAAATCGGACTAGGCGATGCTTAAGCGACAAGAAATCGGTTAGGGGCCTGACAGCGCCATGGATATGAAAAGTCGGACGGCAAGCTCTAAAATAGGGCATAGGAGGAGCCTGAGCATGACTAGGCGGGAATTTTTAAAACAGTGTTTAATGCTGCATCTCCTTATTTTTAAATTATATAACTTAATTTTTTCTCCTTTATATACAATCCTGAATATTTTGAGGCCCCTAAAAAACTCGGGGCCTTGAGCGATCGCTTACCCTACTCCTACTAATAACCGGCCCTGATTCTGAAATATCGGATTTCAGGTTCGATATTTTCAACCTTAATTCAAGTGCATGAAGAATTGCTTGAACCTCTTAGGGTTCTAACTCATTGTCACGCGCTTCCACCAATTCATCACATATGCCCAAAAAGAATGGAAACCATCAATCACGAACCAATTGTTAGTTATAAGTACAAAAACCATAAAGGCAATTGAAAATTATCGGTGGCGATATACGCTAACAGGAAGAAGAGTTGGATTGGAAAGAAAGGGAAACAGAAGTAGATACCACTAAGACCATCTTTACTAAATTGTTCATTTTATCAATTGTCTAGACACATAAATAAAAATAAATAATTAATTAAAAAATAACTCTGCTACACTAGATCTTTTATTTGCTCTTTTTAATATGACATGACACAATAAATATTACATAATATTTATTTAAACTTCTACATGTAAACAATTAAATAAGAGCTTGCATTTTTAATTTAACATTATTGTATTGATGAGAGAAACTATTTAACAAACTATTTAATTTTTTTATTATTTTATTTTGAAAAATTACAATAGATTATCAAATACACAATCTATTATAACTAATTTTTAAAATTTTTATCTATTTTACCACATCATCAATGTGATCTTCTATACTATATGTGATATAGTCATAAAACTCACAATCTACTAATGATGCTCTAAAATATCATATGAATGTAAAACATAAATTATGGACTTTATGTTATTGTTTTATTAGAATTTGGTATGACCTAACTTTGAGGCTCTAAAGGTAGAATCCCCTTAAGTTTACGGGGAAATATAGGGAAATACCACATTTATAGGATTTTAATCCTATTTACCTAACTATTTTTTTCGTTAGCTTTTTACCATATTTTAGGTTTTTGTTTTTCTCTTTATTATACTTCTCTATTCCCCTAACCTTATCTCTCATATTTAATTTGATTTTTCAAACTTAAAATAACTATATCTCACAAAATGTTAATTTTTTCAACATGAGCCTTTAAAATATTTTATTTCTCTTATTTTATCTTTAAAACGACATCCGTTGTGAATACTTTTGGAGCAAAAACAAATTATCGCAGCCTTATACCGATTTTTTTACTACTTTTATATAGACTTGTTCGCAGGTCGAGCTACCCATTGAGCCCGACCCGAGCCCGCTGAAATGGGACGGGCTTGGATACTTATTTTATTACAAAGCCCGGCTTGAGCCCGTGCCTGCAAAAGCCCGAAGTTCTATGGGTCGAGCTTGATTTTTATATAAATACTCAAGCCCAGCCCGACGATTAAAAAATATACTTGTTTTATATTTTTATATTATATGTAATAGAATTTTATAGAATTTTATATTTTAACCTACTAAATTTTAATTATATATAAAAGAATTTTACTAAAAAATATAACTGTGGGCAAAATTTAGACCTTATTGTATAGAAATCGTAATTTTTTTTAATTTAGTTTATAAATATTAAAAGAAAAAATTATTTAATGGCCATGTGTCAGGCTTGGAAATGCTTAATAAGTCTGGCCCGAGCCTGACCCAAGCCTGAAGTTCTAAATCATGGGCTTGCCGGACTTGGGTTAATATTTTTTGTTAAAAGCCTGACAAGCCCGGCACGACCCGCCCGACCAACAGGTCTACTTTTATACCATATATAAGAGCTTTTTTTGCTTTAAAAAGAACAATGTTGCTCATGTTTTATGTTCTCTACACGGAAATAAATGAAAAACTGACATTATAAAGATATTATACAACTCTTATACCATGTACAAGAATTTACAAAAAAGTGATAAAACTGATAAAAGACTACAAAAAAATTTTTTGCTAAAAAATATTCAATATGGATTTTGTTTTAGAGATAAAAATAAGAAGAATAAAATATTTTAAAGGTTTATGTCGAAAAAATTAACGGTTTGTGAGATATAGTCATTTTAAGTTGCAAAAAGTAAATTAATTAGGAGCGAGGTTCTTATTTTTAGGTAAAAATAAAATTTAAAAGTTTATGGTTGTAAGTAAGAAAAAAAAAGTAAAGTTTTTATAGTAATATTTACAAAATTAAAGGTCTAAAATCTTATATTTAACTAAATTGGCTAGTAGTTTATTCTTGGCAATTAAAGTTGTATTATTGTGAGGACGAAAATACATCATTTAGTTTCACCCATTTTTAAAATGAAAATTAATTTTTTTTTTAAAAATGGTCTGAAATTTCTCACTAATAATGAATAACGGAATTTTAACTAACACCGTTAAAAAAATATGACGTGACATGGGTAAATTTGGAAATCCACAAATTTCAATATATAAATTCATTTAAATTTATTTAGAAATCAGTAAATCCTCATTTGATTCAATTCTTAGGGATCAAATTAAAGAAGTATATTCCCAAGTTAGGAAATCATATATTCAGAGTAAGAACACGAAAATTGAAACCTTTAATTGAACTGGGGTTTTATAAAAAAACATCAATCAAACACAGTTTCCAGGAACCAAACATGAATTTGAGGAGATTTATAACTTAATCAAGAAAAACAGCAGATACCCATTTCAATGCAGAGGGAAGAAACCATTAACAGAATCATTAGCCAAAATAGTGCAAACTCAAGAGAAGAAGAAGCAGAGATTGGGAGAAGGATAATCTAGGCACTAAATTTGCTACAAACAAATGACAATCAATGGCTCCCTCTTCTTACATAGACTGCAACTATAGAAAAGGGAAAACAATGAGAAAGAGATCACTACAGGGAGAGAGTGAAGTGTATAATCAATGCAAGAGACTAAGAAAGAGAACGAGAAGCTCCGGGAGATCCCGTACAGAGACGCTAGAGAACCCCAAACAACGAGTGGGAAAACCACTCCTCCAAGCCTTCTCGCGTTCTTAGAATGGCGCCGATTCGAAAGCTCAAACTAAAATCCCCTTTCCATTCTACTTCTACTCCTCCTTCTATTGAATCGTTAGCTTTCTTAAAAACGGATAAACTCTAAAAAAGTATTTTGTGGTTTCATACATTTACTATTTTTTTTACGGGTACGAGGTTTGACAGCAATTAAAGACATTTAACTTAACACAGTTAGTTTTGATGATGTGGCAATGTGCAATTTGGTAAAATGCCCCAACCCCTCTTCTTCTTCCCTACAATGTCATGTTCAGCAACTCTAAAGTTGATAACAAAATCAATTGTAAAGTTGCAGAACATGAAATTGAATTGATAACGAAATCAATTTTTAAAATTGATAACAAATTTGAAAATTCATAACAAATCAACTTTTTTTACTGCAGAACTTGAAGAGTTTGATAACAAATCAACTTTTACTGCCCATCTAAGCCCTTGATAGGTGTGTTGGAACCAAAATTGCCGATAGGGTTTGATCCAACCAAAACCAGGAATTGAAGGAACTGTGGAGTAGTCACCCCTATCAAGGACGAAGAGATTTATTTTTAAATTTTAAATTCTTAACCCCTTAAATCTGTAGATTATAATCCCCAAAACATTGATAACCATCTCCAGATTCACAAACTATCAGACAAATTCCAATTTCAAAATCAGCAAATTACAAAAATCAAAACAAGAAGTACGGATGAAAATTATCAAATCAGATTTCTCATCTCAAATTATCAGCGGATTAAGAAGCTAAAATATGGATAACAAAATCAAGTTGTCAGTTTCACGGGAGAGGATTGAAGAGAAGAAGGTGGAGGGATTTTACCAAATTGCCCCATGTCACGTCATTAAAACTCATGATGTTAAGAATAATGTCTTCAATTGCTCACGTCTGGAACCCCAGATCCTGTTTTGAAAAAACGAATTTCTCAGTAAATACGTGAAACTACAAGATACTTTTTTAAAGTTTATCCTCAAAAAACCTTTCAATCCTATTTATTGTGATAACATCAGCACAGTAGATTGCATCAAAATTACTTTGCCTTTTAATCGATAGATGATGACGTCGAAGAGGAGGGTTTTGAGAGGCCGCCGACAGTAAATCGTTCTTGTTGATTTGGAGATATGGCCATTCGGGCTCGTAAAGAGGGAGATGATGTAAGAAATTGGTTTTCCCCAAATTGCCACTTGCCACGTCAACGTTTTTAACGTGTCAGTTAAAAGTCCTTAATTTGCTTACGATAAGATACATCATACCCCCTTTTGAAAAAATAATCCACAAGCCCCGTTTTGAAAACGAGTGAAACCACAATATTTTTTAAGTTTACCCTTTTGGTTATTATTTGCCATAATAATAAGGGTAAATTTAAAAAAAGTACAATGTGATTTTATTCATTTGCAAAACGGGGTTTGAGAATTTTTTTTTTGCAAAATGCAGTCTATGATTCCAAAAAATTGGTAAAGAGTATTTTTCAATATTAAATTATGTCATAACAATAAGTAGTTTTATTTATTTTTAGCCGAGATGTTGTGAATTGTTTAATAAAAAGGCAATAATAATGGGAATAATTAAGTAGAGCTGGGCCAAAAGTAGATCACTATTTATAATCTCGATCACATATATACTAGAAAAAAAGAACAAAGCTCTAGCTACAATTTCCACATCTCACTGATCATCAGCATAGCAGGTGCAGCCATGACAATCCTACCAAACGACACCATCGAATCCATACTCTTATTATTGGCTGTGAAACCTTTGTTACGTTTCAAGTCCGTACTGAAGTCATGGTATTCTCTTATCTCTAATTCTCGATTCATTAAATCACATCTTCGCCGCCAAACCAAAAACCACCCACACTTGCTCTGTGATTACTATAACACGTCTAGAGATCCTCCCTATGCCAAAAATGGAGTTGAGATTGTTGAATATTATTCTTCGGGTGGAGGACAATCGACACGGCTCGGAAAAGTCTTCACCAATTTAACCCTGCAAAATCTGCTCTCTCAGCACAATCTCATGGAGCGCCATTATAGTTGTTCGGTGATGTGTGCCTGTGATGGATTAGTAATTTTACGGTTTCACTGTACTTGTAAAGTTCCAATGTATAGACCCTTTTATATAATATGGAATCCTTTTACAAGAGAGACTCGTGAAATTTACCCTATGGATAATAGTGTTTATGGTTCTAATTTTTGTTTGTCGTTGGATTATGATTCGTTAAACGATGATTACAAGGTCATTCGTAGTTCTTGTAGTGGTTTAGGTTGGATTCTTTCTTTGAAATCCGATACTTGGCGGAGAATTGATTTTGAAGGTGTTCATTTGGGAGGAAGATCCGGTATTTATTCCCATGGACGTCTTCATTGGCTTCAAGTGCCCAACAAAAGGTTCGCAAAATTCAAGATTTTTGCTTTTGACTTGGGAGAGGAGAAATTTGTGGATGTGCTAGTACCAAATATTGAAGTGACTTCTACTAACACCACGAAAATACAAGTGAGTATTTGCGATGAATGTCTATGCATAGTTGAGTTCAGACAGGTAAAAACCATGGAAAGGTTTGAAGTATGGACAATGAAAAACTACGGAGATTCTACATCTTGGACAAAACAATAAATCAAGATCTCACAATTTTAGGGTGAATTTGTCATTCTAGACCTTCAAACAGAGTTCAAAATTTGGTTTTGCACGTACATAGAGGACGGTGACGAAAGAGAGTATTTCCCAAAATACATGTGTATTATATGATTTGGAGAAAAAAGAAGTAGCAACAATTGAGGCAGCTTATGATATTGAAAATGATGTTAGGCTTGAAACCTTTGTATTGCATGAAAGTTTGGTTTCACCAAATCATAATAATTTTGCCTAGACTTGTATGGGGAATTATACAATTGATGGTCTCTCAAGCTTAACATTGTAATTCAAAACATACATGAAACAAGTGGGTTGCTTTTCTTTTTGGTTTTCAACTAATGAATTTATGCTTAATTAGATTATCGATTGTTGTATTTTTTTTAAGTTGTTGTAGAGATGTGAATTGTTGTGTCGGCCTAAAAAACTTGGGGGTAAGGGCTTTCGAAATCTCATTGATTTCAATACTACCTTGTTAGCTAAGCAACTATGGCGGTTTCTTCTTTATCTTAATTTGCTTGTAAGTCAAATTTTCAGCTCTAAGTACTTTTAGGAGGGGTGGTTTTAATGGCAAAATTATCATTTTCCCCAAGTTATGTTTGGAAGTGTATTTTTTTCAGCCATGGAATTCTTTAAAAGTAATATGAATGGCGAGTTGGAGATGGTGCTATAATAAACGTCACTATGGATGCTTGGGTTAAATCTAGGGATCGGATTTTGTTCCATCGTAATGGGAATGCTATTCTTGACAATGTAAAGGTGGTGGGTCTCATTAATCAGGGTGCATGGGATGTCGAATGTGTTTAGGATTACTTTGATGGTAATAAAGCAGAGCTGAGTTTAAGAACGCCGTTGCCCGTTTCCCCAACACCGGACAACCCATTCTGGCCTTCGCAGACAAAGGGACTATTTACAGTGAAGAGTGCTTATAGGCCGCTTTCATGTTCTAGAAATGCACGTTTGCTCATTTCTCATTTCAAATGGGATAAGTTGTGGGGTTTACACTTACCTTCGAAATTGAGGATTTTTATTTGGCGTAAGTTAATGGATGTTCGTCCAATTTTATCGAATCTTTTACAAAGACGAAGTGTAAAGTATGACACATGCCCGATGTGCCATTTGCAATCGGAAACCACCTCTCACACTCTCTTAATTTGAGTATGGTTTTGCCCATCGTGTTTGGTGTTTATTTGATAGCTCAATTTCCATACCAACGGATATGGATGTGAAATCTTTCCTCGATGATTGGCTTGGCTCTAAAACAATAATTTTTCATAGAAGGCTTTCCATTTAGTTTCAGGATTGTGGTAAAATCAAAACAAGGTTCTTTGGCAGGCAACTTACACCTCGCCCCATGTAGTGGTACGAAACTCTTGTTCGACACCCTGGAATGGGTACAGGTCTAACAACTGTTCCCCAGCAGTAGGTGGTTGGGTGGCGGCAGACAAAAACTTTGGAATCTTTAACATGGAAGCATCCACATATCCCATATTTGAAGTGTAAGTCTGATGCAGAGATTTTCAGTGAGGGTGAATTCATTAGCTATGGATTGATTATTCGTAATGTAGGAGGTAACTTTGTTTGTGCGACTGCTGGAAGATTAGAGGCACATATGACCGTTGAAGAAGATGAGGCTTGCTCCATTCGTGAGGCAATTGCTTGGATCAAGAATCTTGGTTATTCTCACTTGATAGTGGAGATTGACAATAGCATTTTGTTTGAGTCTTTGCAAAGTGATGACATTGGCCTTTCCTATTTTTTGTCTATTATTTCGAGTTGTAAGGACCTTGTTAGGCTTTTTTCATCTTGCATTTTTAACTTGGTGCCGCGTATTTTGTGTTGGAAAATAATGATTTGGAATCTCATAAAACTAAATATTCGGATTAGGTTCCAAAGAAGCAAAAACTCAAAGAAATATACTTATGTAATCTCCTAAATCCAAATGGCAGGATCCAAACAAGATCCAGTAATAAGGGTATCCATTGAAGGCTACAAGTACCTAAGCATATACTAAGAGCATCCAGTTAAAGTTTGGAAAGGAAACAAACTTTGAACCATTAAAGATCAGCATCCAGAAGAACTGATTGCCAAGCATCCAAATAAAGACAGATCCGGTGATACTGAGTCTAAAGACATCCGGAAGACTCAGATATCAAGATAATGGGAAAAGCTTCAAAGATAACTTTCCCCTTCACCTTTTTGGTCTACAAATTCAAAGATCCTTTCCCTATAAGCAAGACAAAAGAGACAGCTCACACTTTTTAGAAAAAGGAGAAAAGGACTGACACCGGACAGAAAAAGGAAACAACCTTTTTTACCTAGACTAATTAGGAGGCGCGTAGAGCTTACACCAAAAAGCCACTGGTATAAAAGTTGGTGTACACTAAAAAATAAGGAAAACAATCACTAACATCTTTTTAGCCGCTATCCCAAGGATTCAAACGTGTCAAATTACTGTCTAATGGATTGATCAACGGCTCCAAAAGTGCCAAATTCTACCTAATCAACGGTGAAGATTGAATTACAGATCACCAACCCACAACGGCTACATTTATGATCCAAGCCTATGAAATGGAGCTTCACAAGTTGAGAATGTGCTGGTTGATTTCGTAAAAGAATACATAAGAGAATTCACAAGAAATTTATCAGTTTCACACATCCCTCCAAGAACCAAACATTTCCAAATCAGTTTATAAGGATTCCTAAGTGAGTTATAAACTTAAGGAAGTCCAAAATCAAAACCTTTGTCTAAAACTAAAGTGTAAAATATCTTTTACTTGGGTGAGTAGTGAGATAGGGATACAGCTTGAAGTAGGTGTTCGAGTTGGATCACCCTGTAGGACTTAGCTTAGATTCGGGGTAGAAGTCTAAGTGGTATATCCCTCTAAAGACAAAAGGACTCAGCTAGTGGTTAGTGCCTCTAGTGGTATATCCTACATCCGAAAGGGAGTACCATCTGGAGACAAACTATAAGGCTTGATTTCTGCCAGTTAGAAAGAAATCACACTAGTGGAAAAGCTCAAAGGAAGGAACCTTTGGTGACTTGACGTAGGCAGGGCCAAACCAGTATAAATCATCATGTTTGATTCTCTCTAACTTTTTATTTAAATTTGCATCATCCGGATCTATAACATTTAGAAGCCATCAAACACGATCGACAAAACTTTTTAAAGTCTGTTAATTCCACGAAAAAGGGTCATCCCCCCCTCTGACCTTGTATAGAGCCTCACAGGGACCAACAAGTGATATTAGAGCAAGTGCTCAAACTAGAGATCTAACAATCTTGAGTTAGAGGTCTATATATTTTGATCTATGAATCAAAATGAGTTTCTAAAACTTATAGCTCCTTCCGGAGGGTATGTCTATTACCCGTCCTCTACTCTTCACCAGTGAACACTACACGTTCTAGAAAAATTGGATAAAGAATTTCATTGAGGCTCAAAGCATGATGGCATGGATGGCCATTAAAGGTGGCCCATATGAGCCTACGCATGAGGTAGATGGTTTGACCTACTGCAAGCCTTAGAACTTATGGGATGAGAATGATTATAAAAGATTTCGTGAAAATGTAAATACTATTAACTTGCTTCATTGTGCTCTTAGTGCAGATGAATTAAATAGAATATTTGGATGTGAGACTACACAGGAAATTTAGCAGAAACGGGAAGTGACCTATGAGGGAACAAACAAGGTCAAAGAAGCCAAAATAGATCTACTTCAGCAAAAGCTTGAAACTTTTAAGATAGGGCCTAAGGAGTCCATCAGTAGCATGAATACTAGATATACAAATCTAGTGAATGAGATGAAGAGACTAGGAATGGAGATATCAGAAGTAGATATGGTCAAGAAGGTACTCCAGAGTCTCACTAAGGAGTGGGACAGTAAAAAGGCTGCCATTGAGGAAGCTCATGACCTAAACTTCTACAGTTGTGATGAGCTTACTAGCAATCTCTTGATTCAAGAGCTGTCTCTGAAAAGATATAGCCAATAGGAAAAGAAGCCTAAAGAGAAGAAGAAAGCTATTACACTTAAGGTAGAATCCACCGGATCAGCTTTATCTTGAGAGGAAGAGCAAGTCATGGAATCTCAAAGTACCAAGGAGCAACTAGCTTTATTAACTAGACAACTCAACAGGTTCTTACAAAAGAAAGAAAGGAGGAAGTCCAGAAAATATGAATCCTGAAGACCAAAGGAAGGCACATCTAGAAGAGACAGGCCTAGAAAGAATACAGATGAAAAGAAGGATCCGAAAAAAGAAGCTGCCTAATTTGAATATGGGGAGAAAGGCCACTTCAGAACTAAATGCCCTAAGTTTAAGAGAACCAATAAGGACAAGAAGAAGGCAATGGTGGCTACCTAGAGCAACAGTGAGGAAAGTAGCAACTCATCTTCAATAGAAGAAGAAGAAACTACCAACTATGCATTCATGGCACTGACTGATCTGAAGTAGAGAAATCCAAAAAGAATGTCTCTAAGCAAGATACAATGCAAATCGAAGAGTCAGAATCAGAAACAAGAAATACTGAGGTAAACTCTTATTCTAATTCTACTTCTAACTTTGACCTTGCTAGAGCTTTAGCTATTGTGATCAAGAGTGTGAAAAAGAACACAAAAGCGATCAAATCCTTAAGAAGACAAGTGTAGGAAATCGGGGAGGATAATGAAGCATTGGTACAAGATGTCAACTTGATAAGAACAACAAAGCAGATTGATAAAGTTGTTAAAAACTACCTGAAGAATCAAGTGCAAATGCTAAATGCCAATCTGATTGGGCTGGATAGAGAAATAGCCCTGATAAAGGAGGCATCCGGATGGAGATCTGGTCCTTAATAGAGAAGGAAAAATCCAAGACAGAATACACAAAGAAATCAACCTCAAGCTGCAAAAAGAAATCCAAAACCTTCCAACCAAAAAGTGATGGAGGTCAGTAGGTAACCCCAAGCTCAAAGATACACTGCTGTACAAAAAGGAAAGGCTAAGGTAGCTTATAATCAACAACTTGCCAAATAAAGAAGAAATTATGTAGCAGAAGTTGCACCTCCAACCAGCTTCCGGATACACACCGAACCATCTACAAATGTGCATGAAGTTGGATATAAAGGAAACTATTGGAAGGAGGATCTTAAAAAGATAAAAAAGAAGCAGAAGTAGAACAGACCCATCTCAGGGTGCAGGTTTTGTGGGAAAAACAATCATATCACTAAATTATGTAGATTAAAAAATGGTTATTATGAGGTTAATCCTTGGCCTGAAATTGTTGATAATGCAAGATGACCTAAATCTGATTGGGTACCCAAACCCTCTTGATCTATTTTATAGGTATGGCTTAGATCCATAGTAAATCAACACACTTGGTACATTAATAGTGGATGCTCAAGGCACATGACAGGTGATGAGAAGGCCTTCAACACATTGACCCGGAAGAAGGGAGGCAAAGTGAGCTTTGGAGATAATCAAAGGGATAGATCATTGGACATGGAACCATTGGATATGAATTAAAGATAGAAGATGTCTCACTTGTTGATGGACTGAAGTTTAACTTGCTAAGTGTAGCCCAACTTTGCGATAAAGGAAGAAAAGTCACCTTTGATTCCGGAGGCTGCTCAATCTATGATAGTAACTCTAATCAACTTATTCTTTATGCACCTAGAGTAAACAATATCTATTCTGTAAATATTAAAAATGAGAAAAAGAATATTTTCTTGGTGTCTAAAGAAGAAGAATTATGGCTATAGCACCGGAGGTTGGGACATGTTAGCATGAACCTCCTGTCCAAACTAGCCAAAAAGGAATTGGTAGTGGGTTTGCCTAAGGTTGCTTTTGATAAGGATCATCTATGCACTACATGTCAATGAGGTAAATAGCATAAGAAAGGTTTCCCTTCTATCACCTACATTCCTTCTAAAAGAGTACTTAAGCTCTTCCACATTGATCTCTTTGGTCCAATTAAACCACTGAGTTTAGGTAGAAGAGAATAGACCATGGTCATTGTGGATGATTATTCTTGATATACCTGGGTTCTCTTGCTAGCAAGGAAAGATGAAGCCTTTGACCAATTCTCAAAAACATTTATCCAAATAGAAGTAGAACAAGGCATAAGCATTGCACGCATCCGAAGTGATAATGGCGGTGAGTTAAAAAATAAGCCTTTTGCTAGATTTTGTGACTCCAAGGGCATTGAACATAACTTCTTTGCCCCTCACACTCCTCAACAGAATGGAGTTGTTGAGAGAAAAAGTAGAACTATAGTAGAGATGGCTAGAACAATGCTAGATGAAAATTGTTTGCCAAAATATTTCTAGAGAGAGGCCGTAAACACTGCATGCTATATCTTAAATAGAGCTCTCATTAGAAAGACCTTAGAAAAGACCCCCTACAAAATCTGGAAGGGAAGAAAACCTAGAATTGGGTACTTTAAAGCATTTGGATATAAGTGCTGCATCATAAATGATAGAGAGCAACTAGGAAAATTTGATCCTAAGTCCGATGAAGCAATTTTCCTTGGCTACTCAACGCATAGCAAAGCTTATAGAGTCTTTAACAAATGAACCCAAAACTGTGGTATGGTCTATACATGTAGATTTTGATGAGACTAACCATATAGGCAAGAAAAGCTCCACTCCGGAAGATCTAGTTCTGGAAGCTGAAAATTCTGGAGAAAAGAAGGAAATCCAAGTTCTTGATTCCTTCCAAATCAAGAACTATAAAGAAGAGAATGAAGGAATATCTTTTGATCTAGAAGTACAATAAGTTGATCTCAATCTATATGAGATAAACTTCAATGATGACAAAGGAGAGCAAGTTGAGGCAAAAGTGGAGCAAGTTGGTTTAACATGAAGGCTTTCAAAGGGAAATCCAGACTTACAGAAATCATCTAGTAGAAACTATTTTGGATGAGATCCAAAATCCAGTCAGAACCAGAGGAAAACTCAACAGAATGATGAGCCATAATGCTTTTGTCTCTCTCATTGAGGCAAAAAATTTCAAGATGCTAAAGGAGATGAAAGCTGGGTGATGGCAATGTAAGAAGAACTAGAACAATTCACCAGGAATAATGTGTGGGATCTAGTGGCACCTCTGAAGGGAAAGTCAGTTGTTGGCACTAAATGGTATTTTGGAACAAGCTAGATAAATCCAGAGTAGTGGTGAGGAACAAGGCAAGATTGGTTGCCCAAGGCTACAATCCATAGGAAGGGATTGAATTTAAAGAAACAATTGCCCTTGTAGCAAGACTAGAGGTAATCCGGATTTTATGTGTTTTTGCATCATTCATGGGATTCACATTATTCCAAATGGATGTCAAAACTGCATTTCTGAATAGAGTTATCCAGGCAGAAGTCTATGTGAAGAAGCCACCTGGATTTGAAGATTGAAAGCATCCAGATCATATCTACAAGCTAAAGAAGGCTCTTTATGGTTTGAAGCAAGCACTTGGAGCCTGGTATGAGAGACTCACCACGTTTCTCATATCGAAGGGATATATCTGGGGCAAAGTAGATACAACCCTTTTCATTAAGAAAAAGAAGAACGATATCATTCTAGTCCAAATTTATATGGATGATATCATATTTGGGGCAACTGATGAGAAGATGTGTGTAGAATTCAGCTCTCACATGCAAAAAGAATTTGAGATGTCCATGATGGGAGAACGCAATTTCTTCCTTGGTTTACAAATCAAGCAAAGTACGGATGAGATTTTCATTAACCAGTCAAAGTATACCAAGAAGATATTAAAGAAGTCTGAAATGGACAAGAGCAAACCTATGTCCACTCCAATGGGTTTAAATATAGTTCGACCCAAGGATTGTGAAGGAGAAGATGTTGATTAGAAGCTTTGTAGAAGGATGATTGGTTCACTTTTGTACTTGACAGCAAGCAGGCCTGACATACACTATACTGTCTGTTACTGTGCAAGGTACCAAGCCAATCCTAAGGATTCTCATCTCAAGGTAGTTAAGATAATTCTTAGATACCTCTTAGGAACCATTGAAGTTGGCTTGTGGTATCCTAGTAATGGAGATTTCACACTCCAAGGCTTCACTGATGCAGATTATGGGAGAGACACTCTTGAAAGAAAGAGTACATTCAGAGATTGTCATTTCCTTAGAGACTGCTTTGTATTATGTGGCATAGCAAGAAGCAAACTTCAGTTGCTTTATCAACCATAGAAGCATAATACATGGCAGTAGGAAGTTGTGTAGCTTAACTCATTTGGATCAAACAACAACTAGAAGATTATGGAGTCCAATCCGGATGTTTAGATGTTATGTGTGATACCAAAAGTGCCATTAATGTATCAAAGAATCCAATTCTTCATAGCAGGATGAAGCATGTCAACATAAGGCATCATTTCATCCAGGATCATATGATAAAGAAGGATGTTGCCTTGGTATACATTCCAACCAATGAGCAAAGAGCAGATATCTTTACTAAGCCATTGAGTAAAGATGAATTTGGCAAGCTAAGGGAATCAATTGGGATGTCTAATCCAATTTGAAGAAAATCCGGAAGACAGTCCAAGGTCAGTGAATCCCTGGCGAGACAAGAAATTCAGAAGAGAAAAGATTTGAAGAAAGCTCTACTCCAGATGGAACATTGCCACGTCAGCAGACAAGAATGACATATGGCAGTAAAAGTGCATGAAAAGTAACTATTCCCTTTTTAAATTTCAAACATTTATTGGGTGTTACATGCGCGGTAAATTCAACAATTGGTTTTCAAAATGAACTATTCCCATTCTCTAGTTTAACAGAATTTATCTCTCTCCTAAATCCCGATTACCATGTCATCAATCCAGCTAAATTAACGGTACCCGGATTACCATTATGCCCTCACTTTGAAAATCCTATATAAACCCCCAAAATCCATGTCTTCTTCACATGAGCAACAATCATATACTGTTACTCTGCAAAAATCAAAAATCAAAACTCAAACTCCAAACCCTAAAACTTCAAACCTTCTCTCAAATGGTTGCCATCATGACTAGCGAAGGACCTAAAATGCTCCCCACTTAAAATATCTTTACAGAGTTTGACCTGAAAGATGAAGATTTCGAACCCCTAAAACTCAAAACCAATGATTCTGTTATCCCCACAGACTTCTTAGGCGATAACTTCCTATTTGAAATAGACCCTTACTCAAAATTGATTGAAGATCAACACTTGACTGACTTGCTCAAGATTAACTGCCCAACATACCCGGATTTGGTTAAGGAATTTCATGACAATCTTAGAGCTCACTCCTTCCACGATGCTTTGAGAACTTAGGTCCAGGGTAAGGTGATTACGATTACCCCAAAATTTTTTGAAAAATTCCAAAACATGAAAAATGATTGGGTCCAGCTAAGAATCGATGGAGATGAGCAGAACATCAAGTATGAACCAAAGATGTGGATGCATCCAAACTACTTCAGAGATAATTTCTCTACCTACTTTTCGGAAGTGCCAAGGTTCCTACAACATGCACTCACTACGTTGGTTCTGATTTGGAAGGGATCTCTCACTATAGTGTCATCTTTCCAGCATTGTGTACTACAGCACTAGGTGGAGAGCAAAGTTGTGAATATGTCAGTGCTTATCATCCACTACCTTAAGCAATATAGAAACTCTCATGGTGCGCAGATTACCAGAATCCTAGTCATAAAAGAAGTGAATGTCTCCAGATTCTAGGCTATGAATGGAAAGGAAATTTTGGAGAAGAATTTTAGGAATTTGAGTTTCTGGGAGACCTGGAATGAGGAGAAAGCTAAAAAGCTGAGGGATGAAAAGAAGGAAAGGACTGGAAAGGCCGTGGATCCAATGGAAGTAGCTTCGATACCTAAGAAATTAAGAACCACCAAGCCAAAGGCACATAAGGAGCTTGCCTTGGTTCCAGCTGGGGAAGTTGATGAGGATACCCAAGCCCTCACTCAGCTATTAAAGAAAAGCCCTGTGAAACCTAAGCCAATAGGAAGACTGATTAAAACTACTGATAAGCTGAAGAAACCAGTATATGAGCTGGAAGCAAGAGAAATTATTACAGTGGTTACTGCTGTAATTCAAGAATGGTATAAGAAGGGGCAAAAATAGAATCTATAAGATATCCTAGAAGAGGATGAGGAGGATGAAGAAACAGAGGATGAATTTCCTGCACCCAAGAAATAACTTACAAGAAAAGGGTGCAAATTCGATGAGGCAGTTTAAGCCTAAAAAGCCTAGATGAAGAAAGCCAAAAAACCTGCGGTTATTATAATTGATGAGGAGGTAGTAAGAAGGGTGGTTGTAGCTGAATTGGCTAAGGCCAAAGTTACTAAGGGCAAGCATGTGCTCGGATCCACTGAAGAAATTAATCCAAAAGACCCTCAGCATGACATAATCCAAGAGGCTATGAAAGACAATGATACAATCAACAAACTCAGAATAGAAGGCCCTAGAGGTTCATCCAGAGCCCAAGCAATTCTCATTGATCAAGAGGATATGGCCACTCTGGCCAAGGATCCAGAAGCTGACCTTTTAGCCTTTGTACCTCGAACCAGACCACTTCCAAAAAATCTTCTCAATTCGGAAGCTAAAATCCCAATTGATGTAAGTCCTGTAAAGGCATTTGAAGAGGACATTGAGTACAATACCAATGCTCATGGGGGAGAAATCAAAAGTCTTGAAAAGGCATTTGAAGGGGTGACTGAGGACATTACTAGTCATCCAAGGGTCGTGGAGATTGAGGAAGGAAGTGCAGATGCAGTTGATCTGAGCAAAACACCAACCACTGAGGTAATTCTTGACTTAGTGTCATTTGATATTAATGTTGACATCTCTACTGCTATTGATACAGTGAAGGATAACTTGGATGTACAATCTCAAAGTACATCTAAGGAAAATAAGTCCAACCCGGAGACACCATTCCAAAAGAGGGACTTGATCTGGGTTACCAAGAGCACGCTCCTAGAGTGGACTCAAGGGTAAAGGACAATTAGGGGGAATGATTGGATGAGAGAAAGGAAGAAAAGGATGAATCAAGTTCAGCGGAAAGTTGTGAAGAGAAGAGCAATAATGATAAACCATCCGAAAGCAGTTATAGCCCCAGAGAACTTCCAATTCCTCATTCGGACATTTGAAAAAGCCAAGAATCTTTATTCCTCAACCAAATAAGAGAGAGAAGTTAAGGGTGGCCTTAAGGCTCATTGAAGAGGCTACTCTGGAAGGGCACAGAGAAGATAAAATATCAAAAGCACTCTAGGAAATGATAACCACTCTATAATCCGTTGAGAAGCAACTCAGTGATCAACCCCCCTGCTGAAAATAAAAAGGGAGAGAAAGATGCGAAGAAAGAAAAAGGCAAAGAATAAGGAAGAAGGAGCGTTCGATTGATCCGAAAAGAAATAATTTAGCTTTAGCTATTGTTCTCCTATGTAAAATCTATAATAGCTAGTTTCACCTTTTTACTAATGTATTTCTGTATTTGTAATCCTGCACTACATTGACGTTAACTATTGTTAACAGCAGAAGTATATATATAGTGAAAATCTATTACAAAATTGCTTCTAAAGTACAATCTATAATTGTACTATAAAAACATTAGAAGCTAGAATTGAAAAATATTGGGAGAGTTAGGATGCTAGAATTATGGGGGAGTAAAATTGTAGATGGCTAAGTATCAAGAATCATACTTAGTTGATATAACTCCTTTTCCATATGCTTATTTTTTCCATAAAACTGAATATCCAGATCAGGTTTGAAAGAAACAAAAACTTAAAGGAATATACTTGTGTAATCTCCTAAATCCAAATGGAAGCATCCAGACAAGATCCAACAATAAGGGTATCCATTGAAGACTACAAGTACCTAAGCATATACTAAGAGCATCTGATTAAAGTTTGGAAAGGAAACAAACTTTCAACCGTTCAAGATTAGCATCCGGAAGAACTGATTGCTAAGCATCTAGATAAAGACAGATCCAGTGATATTGAGTCTGAAGACATCCGGAAGACTCAGATATCAAGATAATGGGAAAAGCTTAAAAGATAACTTTTCCCCCCACCTTTTTGGTCTACAAAGTCAAAGATCCTTTCCCCATGAGCAAGAAAAAAGAGACAGCTCGTACTTTTTAGAAAAAAGACAAAAGGACTGACACCGGACAGAAAAAAGAAGCAACCTTTTTTACCTCGACCAATATGGAGGAGCGTGGAGCTCACACCAAAAAGCCACTGGTATAAAAGTTAGTGTGTGTGAGCACGGGATTTTGCAGTCCCTCTCACGAGACGATGATGACGTGTACCCGATTTTAATGCCTTATAATAAAAGTTCTCTTTAGAATTTTTATTACCAATATAATATTCCTTCTAAATTTTATACTTGGTAGAATCCAGTTCAGTGCAGCTGATAACGCGTTCGGTGGGAGCTTGAACCGATGATTTACATCCAAATTAAAGTAAATCTCTAAATACCCATTAAAATATCATTAAAATTCAAAAAAGATGCCTTTTGACCCACTTTTAACCACTTTTGGCAACTTTTTAGGCTTATGGGCCTACTGGCTGTCGACTTACCGGAGGCTGATGCCACTGGCAGCATCAGCCATACCATCGGCGGCATCAATAATGTCATCGGCGACATCAATAATGTCACCGACGGCATCAGCCATACCGCCAGTGGCATCACCATATCGCTGGCGGCATGGCCCAAAATAGGCCCATGCACAGACAACTTTTCTTGCCACTTTCGGTGGAATTGGTCAAAAAGGTCTCAAAAACCACCCCATTTTGCCTATAAAAACACACCTTAGGCTTTGGGGAGAGGAGGGAAACCATCTAAGATTGGAAAGTTAATGTTAGAATGAGAAAATAGATTTTAGTAAGATAAGAATTAGATAAGGTAGGAAAAAGGATTCTAATCCATTTGTCCTGGTTTTTCTTCTTTGAACTCTCTGATTGTGAGCTTAAAATTAGTAGTATTTTCGTTAAAATCAACTTAATAGGATTTAGAGACTTAGAACTCTTAAATTTTACTACTAAATCATTGTTACAAGCTCCCCGGAGATATTTCTTTTTGGTTCACGAAGAGGTGGATTCACGACCCAAAGTAAAAATTCTGAGTCTCATAGCTCTTTGGCATTAATATTACTGATTTGTGCTGATTCTTATTGATTGGTGTTCATTTTTGGCTTTTCGGTCATTTATGACTGCTGCGCACTGCTGCAGCAAGGAATTGAGGTCGCCGGAGACATGTGGTGTCGTCGACGGTATCACCCATGTCGCTAGAGACATCACTGATACCTCTGGTGGCATCACATTCCCAAATACCTCACTTTCTTGTGGGACCCTTTCTTTATAGCACTCAGAAAGCCATGTAGCCTGCCTGCATACTGATGCCTCTAGCGACATCATTGATGTCGCCAGCGGCATCAGCCATGTCACCGGTAGCATCAGTCGTATCGTCGGCGGCATGACTTTCTGGACAGCTATTTTTTTTTCATTCGTTTTCGACCAAGTTTATTTTCCAAAACTAGGATACACAGTGCACTGATGGAGGTCCAAAACTTCTGAAAATAGACCCCACCCCATAACATGTGGCATTTTCCCTAATAATCCGGTTAAAATAACGATCGAGTCTAAAATTTGGTTAAAAACGGAATTTTCCCACAAATGCCGTTCAAATCTCATTTTAGCCATTCAACCGAGCTTTATAATATTGTAAATAAAATATGCCATGTTCACGCTAACTTGGGTCTTGTTTGGTTTGCTAACTATATGTGGTTCGTGAGATATCTCATACGACGTACCGTATCTGTGCTAACCATTTTTTCCAGGTAGATGTATATTAGGCCTTCAGGTATTTTATTTATCGCATAGAAAAATGTGTAGGACTTGGAAGCCTTGTAATAATTTTATTTTCCGCACTTATTTTTGGATAACTGTAATAATTTGTTCATCGCCTCAACTGCCTGATAAATGCAAAAATAACATAATAACTGAAAACATAAATAAATAGTATGGATTAAACCGATTAAGAAAGAATGAAGTATCTTAACTTGGCCTAATGAAAAATAGATAACATCATCTGAACTCGGAATCTCTACTTAAGGTATGGTCCAACCACCCGGTGGGAAAATCGTACAAAAAATTTCCCTGTTGAGCTGAACCGGGTGGCGACTCTGTTTTAAGTACGCGATTTCAATCTCATATCTTTTTAGCATTAAAATATGCAAAACCATTTTCCAATCACATCACTCGCATCCCCTGTTATTTTAAAGAGGCCGGTCCACCGGGTATAACGTCGTCTGCTTACAGTGGCGACTTTGCTGGGAACTGATCTCTTTAAACTTGAGCTTTCTTTTCATAAAGTTTGAAAGATTGTGATGATGTATTAAAATCATTGGCCAAATTAAAACTTCATTCTTTTATGACATTTTATCCTTAAATACAAGTGTAGATAGTTCGGTAATTTTTAGGTGCCCCATTTTACTCGAGAAGCTTACAAAAGTATCACTCATGCCCTGTTGGAATTGAGGATGCCTAGTGGGTGGATCACTTATTTTAACTAACATGTAAACTCCTGCGATCGCACCTATTTGGGGAGTGGTTGAGTAACGTAGAATCAAGGTAAACAAGAACCTTCTACATTAACAACCCTATACCAAAGCCGCGCTAGAAAAAGCCTTAGCACATCATTCCTTTAGGGTTACTAGAATAAATAAAATAATTAGGACGTGCTTCTTTCGCCATTATCGGTGAAGAAGCTAAACTCCATCCTTCCAAAGAGGCGTTACGCGGGAGTTATAAGGTTAGAAGAGTGACGATTTGCGTGCTATGTGCTCCTTGATCATGCACCCCCATGCATCGACTGTAAGAGCCAGAAATGAATCAACTTACCCTTACTACTTCCGCCCGTGGAAGAAGTTTAGGAACACACGTAGGACTTCCCTTGTGCCTTCATTACGTCACCACATATCACTATGTATGACGTGAGATACAAATGTCCCATGTATGTTGGAGGGATAAGCCATCACATCATCTCCAACCACATCTATGTGCAGCCATATGTATCATACACTACTTCCAAAAACAAAAGGCATGCATACCATCCATACCATTTACAAACCCATTCATGATCTGATCCACTACCTACCATTTCAGCTAGGAGGAGGCGGACTGATCTTCGTACCCCGGTTTGGAAAAGGATAGATCACCATTTGATTCATCATCCTCTCACCCCGATTGTCACCACAAAAGTCGAAGGGATTCCACACATCTATCCCAGCAGGGAGTAAGATTCGGAACAAGTTTAGTTAAGCCGGAGCCCTTCTCAACGAGCCATGTCTTTTCTAAGAAATGAAGGGACCCCTCCTCCCGAAGAACCCTCCGGCCTTACTACCAGCTCTGGAATGAGATCCCAGCCACTGCTTGGCTTTGACTTTGCCAGTGCTATGGTATAATTCCTAAACTCGAACACTTTTCAGGCTTCTATCCAAACCACTATTTAGGTTGCCATTAAGCAAGCTCTCGAAGATAAAAATTTTGATTGAGTATCACCATCTGATATTAAGGCCCATAACGGTTCAACACAAATGTTGATCGATCTGGTAGGGACAAGACCTGTTGCACCTATTTTTCAATCAACCTAACCTATGGCAAGCCCATTCCAGTTTGGGCAAGCTTCAACTTTTCTATCAACTTCAACTGTTCCATCAATTGTGTCTTTTAATCCAAGACCTTTCGCTCAAAGCTCTACTCCTCTGGTATTTACTCACTAGTGCCCAGCTTCTCAGCCACTGACCTCTTTCACTCCTCTGTAGTTCATTATAACTCCCAAGGGTACCACCTACCCCCAAAATCCTTTTACCAGCCAGCTAACCATTCATCCACCGCTACCTCTGACACTTAAGGACTAGGCCACGCAACTGCCAGGCATGACACCCGAGGTAGCCGCTTTTATCCGACAAATGATAGCTTCTCAAACTGTCATGACTAGATCGCGTATTCTTCGGGCACAACACTCAAAGCCCTAGCTATCCCTCATAAACCGGTTAACGACTAGGTCATACAGCCTCTGGGCGTGACACTTGAGATCCAAGCTTACATCAACTGCCACATCACCCCTAAGAAACCTAAAAGAGACGAAGACTGGGTCCCCGATAATTTTACTATACCGAATATGGCTTATTATGATGGTTCTAGAGCACCTGCCTCTCATATTATAATGTATGAAAGAATAATATGCATGAAGAAGTTAAGTGATAAGGTGCTTGCTGAAATGTTTCCTTGCTCCCTTCAGGGCCCTGCCCTTGAATGGTATCACACCTTGCCATAACATATTGTCTCTTATTAGAATCTTTTATCTAAGGCATTGAAAGTGCATTATGGTTTTAATACTATGATGGAAACAACCCTCCAACAACTTGAAAGGATCCGTCAAATGCCCAATGAAACCTTCAAACAATACTTTAATCGGTGGATATTAACCCAGGTCTTAATGAAATCTAAGCTAAGCCTCGAGGAAATGATCATTAAACCCCTCGAAGGGTGTCTCCCTCTGTTCCGTAAAGGAATGGCTACTGATTCTTTCCTATCCTGCAAGGCTGTATTCGAGATAGTTGAGAAGATTTAGTGTGAGGCAGAACGTGAAAAGGCTAAAAAAGTGAGAAAATCGTGGTTCAGAAAAAATAATGAAACTCAACTCTCAGTCCCGGCACCAGCTAAGCTTAAAGCATCAACTGCAGTTCAAGCTGTTTCTCAAACCTCCACTATACCTCTTGCAATCTCTTTGACTCTGCTAATGGTTGCCATAATTCAGCCTCCTCACCCCCCCTTTATTTTAGCTAACCCTTATAAGTTGCCTCTACGGGGTCATCTTTCAGCATTTGAGGGAAGCAGGTTTCATCCAGTCCCTTTAGGAATACAAACCACCTAGACCCGAGGACAAGAACAACTTCTGTAACTATCATATTTAGGTAGGGCACCAAACTAACAATTATAAAGCCCTACTCTTGGCAATTCAACGTTTGGTTAGCAAAGTAAAGATTACTAAACTTGATAAAATTTCGAGCACTATGAATAATCCTTTGTCAAATTTTGGGAACAAGGTTGGCATGATCCAGTCTGGTTTATCTAAAGCCACAATCTTTAATCTCCTTACTTGAAGGCCGGACAATAGTAACTCTATCCTGGTCATCGGTCCGGGTCTCCTGTCTTTCTCGATTTTTGACCTAATCAATCAAGCCAACCTAGGGGTCAACTCTATCTAGGGAATGGAAGTTGACCTAAATCAGCCAAAGCAAGAAAGCCGCAAGTCTCAGCCATTCGTGGGAAAAAGAATGAAAGTTAAAAAAAACCATTGTTTAGCGTAGATTCCTTTGTTTCAAAAGTGGACTACTCCGATGGTGATGAGGATGTAGCTCAAGGGACCAAGGCCGTAAGCACCGAATTATTCAAGGTTGATCAAAATAACCTTTTTAGCTTGGATAAGTATGAGCTATAAAACCTAGATTCGGACTATGAGGAGCAATAGTATCTATTTAAAACATGAGCCACTAAGAGTGTCTTGCTCGATGATGTTCTTAACATTACTCAGAGTGGCCGCGTGTATCAGCCTAAAGACCAATATCTCCACTTAAGCAAAGACTCAGTTCCTAGCAGGGTTAGAACTACTGAAAGACCCCTTTCTCCACCTCCGCCTGTCCTGACCAGTCTTGAGGTTGGCCCTCTTGTTACCCAGCTGAAAAACACCCAAGCTCAATATAGTATCTGGCAGTTGTTAATTGACTCTAAAGGACATCACAAAGGCTTGATTGAATGGCTCCTCGATTTAAAAGCTAATCCGGCCATCTCGGTCGTTGAGATGTGCGCCACGGTTGAAGAAGGCATTCCCCCGAGAAAAGGGCCTCAGATTGTGTTCGACCATTTTGATCTTCCACTCAAGGGTAGGGATCACAACAGGGCCTTATTCATCCAAATCCAAGTCCTCAATGAGGTTATCCCATTGTCATGGTGGACGATGGCTCTGCTCTAAATCTGTGCCCTTTAAAAATCCTTCCTCATCTAGGACTGTCAGAGGACATGCTTGAAAAATCCAGCACTATTATTAGAGCTTATGATGATTCAAAGCTTAATGTAATTGGGACCTTTAAGGCAGAAGTCACTATAGAAGGTGTGGCAAGCAATGTACACTTCACTGTACTTGACATTCCTATTACCTATTCTCTATTGATTGGTCGACCATGGCTTCACGCTTTGGGCACTGTTCCCTCCACACTACACTAAAAGTCAAGCTTATTCATAAAGATAGAACGGTGACTATAGAGGCTGATCCCGCTTTCGTTATGGCTATTATGGAAGCTGAAGCTAGTTTAGAAGGAGGCCTTCAAATTGCTGTGATTAGCAAAGCTCAGAAATCTCCTCCCCTTTGGCACAGTTACCTTCATGCTAGTATGGGTAAACTGATGAAGAAATCCGGTTACAAGCCTGGTAGAGGTTAGGGAGTACATGAGTAGGGAATTGTTGAAGCATTGGAGCTGAAAATCCTTACCTATTGAGCTGGATTAGGATATAAGCCTAGAAAATCCTATCGCCATGTGCCCTCCTATTACTATCGCATGGTCACTGTTTGTAAATTCCAAGGCAAGAGGCCTTAAAAGGGAGAGCCTGAGCCGATTGAGTATGGCGGAAAAATATGGCCTGACTTTAAGATCTTTAAAGATGTCTATGACTTTGAGACCGGCTGTATGATAGTTTTGGCCAAACTCAAGCCTGCCGAACCTAATGCACCTATCAATGTTGTTTCTAATGAGGCTAAGGGAAAAGGTAAGATGCATCCCAAAGATGAGCCTGAGGGAAGTAGTGAAGAGTCTATCGATCCAGAAATTGAAAACACTTTGGCAACTGTGACTGAAGCTATGGCACTGCTAATGAAGAAAGGCTGGAAGGGTGGGAGAACCGAGGAAGAAGATGGTATGACAACAATAGTAGGTAAGCTCGCCAAGGCTCTCATCGAGAAAGACAGCCTGTTTAGGGTGCCATCGCTCACCATTGCCCAAAAGACCGCTCTGGAGCACGACCTGGGTGCCATTCTGACAGATAATATAGAGGATGCTCCGCCTGTTGCTATTGCTACGGAAGCCCCTCCGCCTGTGGAGGAGGATATAGATGATGTAATTCTTAATATTTCTAATGTATTTTATGCGAACAATGCTGCTTACGAGGCTTTTAATGCAGTGAATAACTCTCATTCTGCTTACTTGTTTGATGTCTTTCCTGATGATCCATGCATTCACATAACAATATGCATAATGTTTTTGGCATTAGTGATACATCATTAAGTGAAATAAACCTAAGTACAGATGACAATCCCAAAATGGTGACCATTTCCAAAGATTTAACTCCCGAGGAAAAAATTGAGATCATAAAAGTGCTTAAAAATCATGTTAACGCTTTTGCCTGGTCATACGAAGACATGCCTAGGGTTGATTGACAAATTGCCAAACACAGAATCCCAACTGATCTTAAATTTCGGCCTGTCAAGAAAAAGCTCCGCTGATTGAGACCAGAATGGGCAGATCAAGTTAAGACAGAGGTTTCAAGGTTGATTGAAGCTCGATTCATTGAAATTGTGGAATACCCAACTTGGTTGTCCAACATCGTCCCAGTTCCGAAGAAAGATGGTAGGGTCCGGGTCTATGTGGATTTCTTAGATCTCAATAAAGCCTCGCTGAAGGATGACTTCCCACTCCTGCACATCGATGTCCTGATTGATAGTGCTACCAAGGCAGCTATGTATTCATTCATGGACAAATTCTCGGGGTATAATCAGATTCTAGTTAATATTGTCGACAAAGTCAAAACAGCGTTCATCACTAAATGGGGGGTGTATTGCTACAAGGTAATGCAGTTTTGGTTGAAAAATGCCGGGGACACTTATCAGTGTGCCATAACCGCCCTCTTGCATGACAAGATCCATAAAGAAGTAGAAGTGTATATGGACGATATGATTGTGAAGTCCACTGCTCGGGAAGAGCACCCTGCTATTCTTGACAGGTTAATGACTCGTATTGAAAAGTATAACCTCCGCTTAAATCCAAAGAAGTGCGTGTTTGGGGTTACTTCAGGCAAAGTGTTGGGGCATGTGGTTAGCTAGAAAGGAATTGAAATGGATCCAGATAAGGCCAAAGCCATCAGGGATATGCCTCCACCTAAGACAGAGAAAGAAGTCCTATCATTTTTAGGGTCCTTGCAGTATGTTAGTCGGTTCATTGCCTGCCTCACTACTATTTGCGAACCCATCTTTAAGCTGTTAAGAAAATAGCAACTCGTAGTATGGAACAATCACTGCCAAATGGCATTCGATAGAATCAAGGTATATCTTATTGATCCACCTATTTTGACACCCCTATCCCAGGAAAACCGCTCATCCTTTACCTGGCTATCGAGGAATCTTCCATTGGGGCCATGCTTGTCTAGGAACATGCTGATAAGCATGAACATGCCATCTACTACTTGAGTAAGAATTTATTAGATTATGAAACCTGATATTCGATTATGGAAAATATTTGCACTACCATGGTTTGGCTCACTAAGAAATTACGACATTATTTTCAATCCTATCGTGTCCAAGCCGTGGCCAAGATTGATCCAATGAAGTTTCTTTGTCAATCCCCCACTCTAGCCGGTAAATTACCCCGATGGTTGCTTCTCTTGTTTGAGTTTGACATTGAGTATGTGACCCGAAAGGTCATTAAGAGGCAGGCCATAGCTGAATTCCTAGCTAATCAACCCCTCAGCTCTGACTATGAGGAAAATTTAGAGTTTTCTGATGAACAACTCGCCTCTGTTACAGTCCTTGACCAAGTCTGGATAATGTACTTTGATGGTGCTGTGAATCGTCAGGGAGCAGGCCTTGGGGTCATCATCGTCATGCCGGATAACGAGGTGATCCCGTTATCCAAACGCTTAGAATTTATTATCACCAACAACGACGCTGAGTATGAAGCTTGTCTATTCGGCCTTGAGGCTCTTATTCAGGTTCAGGCCTGCCATGTATCTGTCATCATGGATTCGGCTCTAGTTGTTTGTCAGGTTATCGGAGATTGGAAAATTAAAGAAGAATCTATCCGTCCTAACGTCGAGGTTATCTGCAAATTATCTGAGAAATTCATCTCGTGGTTATTCTGCCATGTCCATCAGGATGAGAATCAAATGGCTGATGCTCTCGCCACTCTTGCATCCATATGGGAAGGGCCTCAGCAGCAGCCTATCCGCCCTATGGTTATATTTTCCACCAATATCCCCTACCACGTTCAATCGGCTCTTCCAATCCTCGCCATCTCATCCAAACCTTGTTGGTATTCTGACATTGTCCTGTTCCTCCAGGCTGGCCAATATCCTACAGGTTCTTCTGACTCAGAGCATACTACCCTATGGCGGCTCGCTGTCCCATTTTGTATTATAGATAATGATCTATTCAAGCGTACTAGTGACGACCTGCTTCTCAGTTGCCTTACTGACTTCGAGGCTCAGAACGTAATGGCCCAAGTCCATGCCCGTGACTGTGGCCCTCATATGAACTGTCTCACGCTCGTAAATAAAATTCAGCGATTGGGATACATTTGGCTCACTCTCATAGCCAATTGCATTGCCCAGGTTAAGCGGTGCCACCAATGCTAGGTTTACAGGGATATGCAGCATCTGCCGCCCACCGAACTCCATCATTTATCTACCCCTTGGCCATTCTCAGTATGGGGGATAGACATAATTGGTGAAATTCACCCTTCTTCAATAAATGGTCACAGATTCATTATATTAGCAGTAGATTACTTCTCGAAATGGGTGGAGGCCAAATCCTTCACCAATGTCACCGCCAAGCAGATGGCTAAGTTTATAGAGAAGCATATTTTTGCTCGGTATGGACTTCCACACCATATAGTCTCAGACAATGGGGTATAATTTAAAGGAGCAACTGCTTCTCTAATCGAGAAATATGGGATCAAACACCATAGATCTTCCCCATACAAACCGTAGGCTAATGGAGCTTTAGAGGCAGCTAACAAATCAATAAAGATGATTCTTTCTAAGATGATAGTCGGTTATTGGGATTGGGTAGATAAGCTACATTTTACTATTTAGGGATATCGCACCAGCGTTCGCACTATGACAGGCCAAACTCTATTCTCCCTGGTCTACAGGATAGAAGTGGTCTTGCTAATTGAAACTCAGGTGACCTCCCTAAGAGTCACCCTAAAGGCTAAGTTAAAAGAATCTGATGGACCCAGGCAAGATTTGAATAGTTAAACATGATAGATGAGCAGAGATTAAGGGCCCTCAACAATCGCCAGATGTACCAACAACGTATGGCTCAAGCATATAACAGTCGGGTAAGACACCAAAAGTTCCCCTTGAAGGCTGGTGATTTGGTCCTTAAACAGCTGAAACATTCTAACATTGATGCGAGGGGCAAATTTATGCCAAATTGGGAAGGACCATATGTGATAAAGAAAATGCCTAGCAAAGGGGCAGTTAAGCTTGTGGACATGGATGGGAACGAGTTTGTGAATCCCATGAACTAAGACAGGCTTAAGCATTATCATATCTGATTCAAAAGAAATAAATTGGAAAAGCGGCACACCAAAAAATATATATGATAATCACCCGCCTTTCGGTCTTTTACTGATCGAACAAAAATTAGGGTGACACCCGACGATCAATAACTTGCAAACCGGCCATACAAAAATTAGGGGATAAGTTAAACCTGCTAGATCGAAAACCCAAAAAGGGCGATTTAGGCAAAAGTTAGGGTATGTGAGCAAAAAGCGTGCCTTTTAGAAAACCAATCTAGGCTAGTTGGCACCGAGAGTTAAATCAATGGAAATGTCAACCAAACATCGCATACTTTATTTTATCTTAATTAATAAAAGTACCTCTTTTGTTGAATTGTAAATGCTTATACTTATATGAATCCTGTATTCATAGGATTAAGACAGCTCCAGCAAGCTTAGGACAAAGTTCATTTTATTTTATATCGAATGCGCAATATATATAAAAGTAATTCAAAAAAATTGAGACAAAGTCCGATAGGTTTGTCACCCCAACTAACCTATGCAAAAGATAGAACTAACAAAAGTGCATCTCAAACCGAGCTTCCCGCACCATCATTGTAGTGCCTAGAGATTCACCTCAATATGGTAGTAAAAAGGGGCTCCTCCCCTTACTCCGCATGCTCCCCCTCAAAGCGTGCCCACGACCACTTCCGACGAGTCGTCAAGCATCTTATCTCAGTAAGCCATCCTCTATAATGTGTGTTGGTCTCTATGGTCTCCACATGGTAACAATCTAGAGTCTCAAACATAGTTTCCCGAGACCACTTCTCCCGGATATGGTTGACACACCTAGCTTTGTAGATTTTGATCTGATTATGGGGAAGTTTGATTGGGATCCTTTGCCTCTTACCATACTGACGGCACAACCGATAAGGGGTGTAGAATGAAGATCTCTCTAAATCTAACAACTGAACATAGGCTCCCCAGGATTCCACAACCACATCCTGGATCCACCACCATGGATTAACCCATTGAACCTGCACATCAGTATACCCCCTCAAAATAGCACCGAATCATCATATGTCAGCTGGTCGAAATCGGCCCTCATAAGCCCCCTCACCCTCAGATGAATGGGTAGGTACCTCTTTGGATTCCCTCATGGTGCTCCCCGCAACCTCAGTTTCTCCATCAACCATACCTGTAATTTGAATCCAGGTAACGATCGAGAAATGAAATGTGCGAAATTGCTAAGAATAAAAGATACCTATAGTAATATGAGCTGATCTCCGATAAGTGCCAGATCAATAGAAGCAGGATCCATGTTCAGCAGAACCTCAGCCAACCCCATAGCTATGGGAGAAGCCCCTATTAATATAGGGCCGATGAGTGAAATTAGCCTGAGTAGAGTAATTGGGCTCACTCCGCACATGCACTCTGTTATAAGTAGTAATGCCACCATTGACGGCCAAGCAAGGTGAGATCGGGGCGCCCCATGGTACCACTCCAAAACTACTTTAAGCTAAAACCCAGGTTTGTCAGACAATCGGGACAAAAATGGATCCACAGAGTCCAAATTCTATAACCCTCGAGGAATTCCGCCCGGGCCAAAATGAAATTTCGGCAGTGCTAGGGGCATGTGTTTAGGACATGGTACCCCCAAGATAGCGTGGAACTCTTCAAGTAAGGGGCATAGCTCGAACGATGAAAATTGGAAGACGTGGTTCATTGGGTCCCTAAAGGATAGTGCCGCTCGTAGGAACTCGCGGCTTACGGGCCACGCCATGACATATTGAAACCCATAAAGCCTAACTTTTTCAATCTTCTTCCAGTCCGCATTTCCCAGACTTTGCAAAAAACCCCGTAGCTGTTGATTATAGATTTCCACATTAGGAATTGGCAGAATGGCTGGAATCAGATTTCTGGAAAGGTGATGTAGTCGGCGATGTAAGTGATATCGCCGGCGATATGAACCAATTTGGGCGATATCAGCTAATGCCGCAGGCGATATGAGGTTTTGGCAGCCCCTTCTATATTATTTTAGCTGTTTAGATCTGGGCAATATGGGTCGTGCCGCCAGCGGCATGGATTTAATTTCTGGCGGTATCAGAAGCATGTTTTTCATTACAAACCTATACAAGAATCTGTAAACAATCCAATAATCCATTTCCAACACCTATTCAACTGCAATCCATTTTATTCAAAGTAAGAATCCCAAAGGTGCAAATCATTCAAATATCCCAAATATCTAGCCTATGAAAGCAAAACCAAACAACAAATCCAAATTATTCAAACCTCAATGTATCAAGGGTATAACCCGAAATCTGAAACAAAAAGCAAAATGAAAATATAAAGCTAGGCATGCCCACCACTACCGGCCGGGCGGGATGAAACGTCCTTGGGGCTTACTAGCCCATCATCAACATCATCCTCCTCTCTTGCCTCAGTCATCGGGACATTGCTGGACTCCTCGACCACAATAAATGAGCATCGACTGGTTGACATCTTCACCTCCCTGCGACTGGTGCTATCGGGGTGTGCATGATCTAGATTTTGCTTGCTCCTCTATTCCTGAATGGTAGCCTTCAGCTGACCCTCAAGGTCGCTCACATGATGCCGGAGTCTTGCAGTCTCCTCCTCGTATCTCCACCGGGTTGCATCAGCATCTGATAAGGAAATGGCCAAGAAATCCTGCAAACCAAGGAAAATGTCAATAATGGACTTCATTCATAGCATCCATACATGCATCTTATCTTATTTTGGTGTGGCATAAATAGGGAATGTACCTGAACAAGCAGCAATTGCTCGATAAGCGTGTCCCAGAGAGCAAAATTATTCTCTGCCAATTGCTCCACATGACTCTGCGCCACCTAAAAAATCCAAAAGGCAAATCATTAACCACATGCATCCAAGGGTATATAAGAAAGCGATTATCGTTCCTTATGTAAGTGGTGCTTTCTGGCATAAAGATCGGACCATGCCGGCTTGGGCCTATGTTCCTAGGTGGGAACTCACCTCGGGAGGTAATCAGCAGGAATCGGGTCTCCATCGGGTTGACCAGCCACCCTTCTATAAAAATTATCCCCTTGGGTACACCATAATACTGCATCCCACTCTGGTTATCCCGACCTCTCTTCCTCGTAGGTTCCTGAAAAACATGAAATATACACATAAGCAACATTCCTAAACCCAAATGATTGTAAATCATGCACATAAATGCAATCATACCTCAAAAGAGCGCTGCCCCCCTTGGGACATCGGTGTACTCTCGCCAGCTACATCTGCACCTACCTCGTCCTCCCCCTCAGGCTCCATCCTAACATTGCCTTCTACCTCCATCTCTTCCTCCTCTTCCTCTTCTTCCTCCTCCTCCTCAACATCAGCTATCCCTTTGAGCTTCCTCTTCTCCTCATCCATCTTCTTCTTGTTTTAAAACTCGATCATATCATTATCCTTGATCCGAGGGCAAATGGACAAAAGGCGCTGTTGGTAATGCTCATAGAGACCAGGGATGCTAGGGATCACTCGGCCATTCCCCTTGATATAGTCAACTTTGTCGGCCTCAGATGTGATCACCAAATGGGGCCACCATAAACCCTTAAGAGGATCAGTGGGTACAAGCCTAGCAGCAATTAGGACAAGCCTTTAGCCCTGGATGTGCTCCCCCAAGTGCCACTGCTGGGATAGAGGGCACTCAATCACAAACCGATGGTCGTCCACCTCTCTTCTGACCCTCGCAACTTCCAATAGGTTCTCCACCCCATCAAACTGGTCTAGGACAAGCTGTACCAACAATCAACCAAAATGATTGATGTAAGTATGATGTAAATTCATAAATGTATTTTGTTTACTAATGTGTGAATCAGGAGTCTAACCCAAAGCATCATATATTGAGCTAAACCGCGCAAACCTCAATGACTCTAGATGGCTAGTGGAAAACTTAGCCTTCCTGCCAATGCCACCGCACCATTGAGCGAGAAAATGGGAACCTGGGGGCACGGTAGTCAAGAACCTGATCGGCGGGAGGATCTGATGCTCAAACAGCCAAGCCTACACAAGCAAATAACCAATCAGTCCAAAATGGCCACAGTAGATAAACTATTCATACCAAATGGGAAAAAATGAAGTAAAATGCTTCCAAGAAAGGCATACCTGCAACAACAAATGGCTGACTCGGAGAGCCTTCACCTTCTTCCAGGCTCCCACATCTAGCCCATGGTACATCTGCACTAGGATGACACGCGACCAATTCTTCTTCTTGATGCCCGCCACATCCTCCATGGTTGATATCAACCCGTAGTTGATCTTGCTTCCCGAGATAAAAAAACAACATGGTGAGCAAAGAAATCATAAAGGAGCGAATGCAAGTGTCTCTCTCATCCTCGGGCACCACATTTGTCCTAGTCTAGTGTTGGTGCAGCTCACCGTAAGATAGCTGCCCTAAGGCAGGCTTCAAGCCAAACAGCTCCTTCACCCGCCTCACCACGGGCCTCTCGATGTGATATTTATCAATATAGGCAACAAAGTGAATGACCTCGTCCATCCAGGAGAGCCCGGTCATAGCTACAACATCAGAGGGCATAATTGTCACTTCCCTAAATGAGAAGTGAAATGTGTGGGTGGTTTCAGACCAAATCTCTATAAGAGCTATCACCGCCGGATGGGAGAGCTTTGGCATTAACATCAGCATAATTCGGGCCAAGTCCCCGAAGCCCATCTCATTGATAGCTAGCACAAGTTCAGGATCCTTTTCTGAATTATGATGCCATCACTCGCCGATGGTGCCCATGCCTCTGGTATAAGTTAGTCCGTGCTGTTGTAAAAATCAGAAGCAAAATAGATAAGTCCCTATTTATTTTCTCATCACTAGAACTTGATGGAAGGCTGCTGATGTCGCTTCTGCTAGAAGCGATGTCATCGATGACATCACTCCATACCACTGGCGCTATGGATGATGTCACCGGTGACATCACTTTAATCAGAAGCAACATCACGCCTCCCTAGGCCTTTTTGTAAGGCTTGATGCTGCTGGCGACATCGCTTATATCACCGGCGACATCATAACCTACGGGCAGAGCCTGTTTTCCCTAAAAATCGCATTCATCGCACCAAAACCACAAAAATCACGATCAATCAAATAATAAGCCTTAAAAATGGTTAAAATCGAACCTAAAACATGTAATATCAGTTTGTAATCAATCTATTTCATGCTTATGACTCCTATCATGGCATGATTTCGAGCCTAAGGCCGAATCAAAATGCAACCTAAAAAGAAGAAATTTGAGTTTTGCAGGATTACCTAGACATAGGAAAGATATTTTTCCTTCTTAGGAGTCAGATTGGTGATGGGGGAATTGATCCTATACCCATACACCTTGGCTCCTTCAAGCCATAAGCAACAGGAACCGAGAGAATTTTCAGCCCCTTGATGGAGGAATCAGGCAGATTCTCCCTAGCCTTAGCAAATTTTCCAATGAAAGCCTTGGAAATTCTCTTCATGGTTGGAATAGCAGAGAAAATGGGAAGATTTGGAAAAGAATGGAAAAAAGAGGTACAATTTTGTAGAATGAGGAAGAGAAAGGAGTTTTACTTCCTTTTAAACTACCGTGCGGAATTTGAGGAGTTTTAATTTATCTGAAATTGCTCAATTCATGCCACCGGCGGTATCACTCCATACCGCCAATGACATCACCCATGCCGCTTGTGTCATCACCTCCTTTAATTTAAATTTTGAACTTGTTTGACCAGTCAAAGCTGCCACGTCATGCCGCCATTGGCATCATTCCATCCCGCCAGCGACATCATCCATGTCGCCGGTGATATCAACTATCTCCATGCCTTTTTTCAACCATCCTCGGTAAAATCCCGGCTCTAGCCCTGACATCCTAAAAATTGTACAAAGCTACAATCACAAACCCAATACACTTATCATATACGCTACCTAGAGATTACGGCATGACCCTGTACGTATCACCCTTCGGGTTCACCCCAAAACACCAACTGAAGGCCCCAGATACAGTCTCTACACGTATCACCTTTCGGATTCACCCTAGAACGCCAATTGAAGGTCCCTGATACAGTCTCTATATGTATCACCCTTTAGGTTCACCCCTAAATGGCAACTAAAGGTCCCTGATATAGTCTCTATACATATCACCCTTTGGGTTCACCCTAGAACGACAACTGAAGATCCCTGATACAGTCTTTGTACGTATCACCCTTTGGGTTCACCCCTGAATGCTAACTAAAGGTCCCTGATATAGTCTCTGTACGTGTCACCCTTTGGCTTCATGCCTAGAACGCTAACTGAAGGTCCTGGCATAACCCTGTGCATGTCGCCTTTAGGTTCACCTCTCTGCAAAGCAAAAGTCCGACCAAAGGACAACCACTCTCCATAAAGCACAAGTCTGACCAAGGGACAACCACTCCACAAAGTACAAGTTCGATCAAGGGGCAACCAATCCACAAAGCATATGTCCGACCAAGGGGCAACTAATCCACAAAGCCCAAGTCCGACCAAGGGACAATCTCCCCACAAAACTCAAGTCCGACCAAGGGACAATCTCTCTACAAAGCATAAGCCCGACCAAGGGGAAACCACGCCGAAAAGCATAAGTCCAACCAAGGGGCAACCAATCCATAAAGCACAAGTTCGACCAAGGGACAATCTCCCCATAAAGCACAAGTCCGACCAAGGGACAATCTCTCCACAAAGCACAAGTTCGACCAAGGGGCAACCAATTCACAAAGCACAAGTTTGACCAAGGGACAATCTCCCCACAAAACTCAAGTCCGACCAAGGGAGAATCTCTCCGCGAAGTATAAGCTCGACCAAGGGGCAACCACTCCGTAAAGCATAAGTCCAACCAACGGGCAACCAATCTATAAAGCACAAGTCAGATAAAGGGACAATCTCCCCACAAAGCATAAGTCTGACCAAGGGACACTCTCTCCACAAAGCATAAGTCCGACCAAGGGGCAACCAATCCACAAAGCATAAGTTCGACCAAGGGGCAATCTGTCCACAAAGCATAAGTTCGACCAAGGGATAATCACTCCATCAAGCATAGGTCCGACCGAGGGGCAATCTCTCCGCAAAAGACCAGTTTGACCAAGGGGTAAGAAGTCATCCATCAGGTATCATTCCTATCCCTTGCTCTTTCACGCGATCATACTGACATGTCGTAATAGTGATCCCCCGAAGGGCAGCCTGTAAGCACGGGATTTTATAGTCCCTCTCGCGAGACGATGATGACTTATACCTGATTTTAATGCCTCATAATAAAAGTTCTCTTCAGAATTTTTATTACCAATATAATATTCCTTCCGAATTTTATAATTGGTAGAATCCAGTTCGACGTAGCCGATAACGCATCCAGTGGGAGCTTGAACCGATGATTTATACCCAAATTAAAGTAAATCTCTAAATACCCAATAAAATATCATTAAAATTCAAAACAGATGCCTTTTGACCCACTTTTAACCACTTTGGTGACTTTTTAGGCTTATGGGCCCGCTGACTGTCGGCTTGCCGGAGGCTGATGCCACTGGCAGCATCAGCCATACTGCCGGCGGCATCAGCCATACCACCGGTGGCATCACCATGACGCCGGTGGCATGGCCTAAAATGGGCCCCTGCACAGACAGCTTTTCTTGCCACTTTCGGTGGAATTGGTCAAAAATGTCTCAAAAACCACCCCATTTTGCCTAAAAAAACACACCTCAGGCTTTGGGGAGAGGAGGGAAACCATCTAAGATTGGAAATTTAGTGTTAGAATGAGTAAATATATTCTAGTGAGATAAGAATTAGACAAGGCAGGAAAAAGGATTCTAATCCATTTTTCCTAGTTTTTCTTCTTTAAACTCTCTCACTGTGAGCTTAAAATCAGAGAGTATTTTCGTTAAAAACAACTTAATAGGTTTTAGAGACTTAGAATTCTTAAATTTTACTACTAAATCATCGTTACAAGCTCCCTAGAAGTGTTTCTTTTTAATTCACGAAGAGGTGGATTCACGACCCCCGAGGTAAAAATTCTGAGTCTCATAGCTCTTTGGCATTAATATTACTGATTTGTGCTGATTCTTGTTGATTTGTGTTCATTTTTGGGTTTTTGGTCATTTTTTACTGCTCCCGCTGCTGCTGTAAGAAATTGAGGTCGTTGGAGACATGTGGTGTTGCCGGCGATATCACCCATGTCGCTAGAGATATCACTGATATCGCTGGTGGCATCACATTCCCCAAAGACTTCACTTTCTTGTGGGACCCTTTCTTTATAGTACTCAGAAAGCCATGTAGCATGCCTGCATATTGATGCCTCTAGCGACATCATTGATGTGCCGGTGGCATCAGCCATATCACCGGCGGCATCAGCCACGTCGCCAGCGACATCAACCATTTCGCCGGTGGCATCAGTCGTATCGTCGACGGCATGACTTTCTGGACAGCTATTTTTATTTTGTTCGTTTCCGACCTAGTTTATTTTCTAAAACTAGGATACACAGTGTAATGGTGGAGGTCCCAAACCTTCTGAAAATAGACCCCACCCTATAACATGTGGCATTTTCACTAATAATCCGGTTAAAACAATGATCGAGTCTAAAATTTGGTTAAAAATGGAATTTTCCCGCAAACGCCGTTTAAATCTCATTTTAGCCATCCAACCGGGCTTTATAATATTGTAAATAAAATATGCCATGTTCACGCTAACTCGGGTCTTATTTGGTTTGCTAACTACATATGGTTTGTGAGATATCTCGTATGACGTACCGTATCTGTGCTAACCATTTTCTGCACGTAGATGTATATTAGGCCTTTGGGTATTTTATTTATTGCATAGAAAAATGTATAGGACTTGGAAGCCTTGTAATAATTTTATTTTCCGCACTTATTTTTGGATGACTGTAATAATTTATTCATCACCTCAACTGCCTGATAAATGCGAAAACAACATAATAACTGAAAACACAAATAAATAGTATGGATCAAACCGATTAAGAAAGAATAAAGTATCTTAACTTGGCCTAATGAAAAATAGATAACATCATCCGAACTCGGAATCTCTACTTAAGGTATGGTCCAACCACCCGGTGGGAAAATCGTACAAAAAATTTCTCGGTTGAGCTGAACTGGGTGGCAACTCCGTTTTAAGTACGGGATTTTGATCTCGTATCTTTTAAGCATTAAAATATGCAAAACCATTTTCTATTCACATCAATCGCATCCCCCCGTTATTTTAAAGAGGCCGGTCCACCGACCTGGCTTCACAGCCGCCACGTAGAATGTCGTCCGCTCACAGTGTGACACTAAAAAATAAGGAAAATGATCACTAACATCTTTTTAGCCTCAATCCCAAGGATTCAAACGGGTCAAATTACTGTCCAATGAATTGATAAACGTCCCTGAAAGCGCCACATTCTACCTAATCAACGGTGAAGATTGAATTACAGCTCACCAACCTACAACAGCTACATTTATGATCTAAGCCTATAAAAAGGGAACTTCATAAGTTGAGAAGGTGCTGGTTGGTTTCACAAAAGTATACACAAGAGAGTTCACAAGAAAGTAATCTGTTTCACACATCCCTCCAAGAACCAAACATTTCAAAATCGGTTTGTAAGGATTCCTAAGTGAGTTATAAACTTAAGGAAGTCCAAAACCAAAACCTTTGTCTAAAACCAAAGTGTAAAATATCTCCTACTTGGGTGAGTAGTGAGATAGGGATATAGCTTGAAGTAGGTGCTTTGAGTGGGATCTCCCTGTAGGACTCAACTTAGATTTGGGGTAAAAGTCTAAGTGGTATATACTGCTAAAGACAAAAGGACTCAGCTAGAAGTTGGTGCCTCTAGTGGGATATCCTACATCCAGAAGGGGGTACCATCCGGAGACAAACTGTAAGGCTTGATTTCTGCAAGTTGGAAAGAAATCACACTAGTGGAAAAGCTCAAAGGAAGGAACCTTTGGGGACTCGACGTAGGCGGGGTCGAACCAGTATAAATCATCGTGTAACTTTTTATTTAAATTTGCATCATATTTCATATTTGCATCATCCGGATCATAACATCCGGAAGCCATCAAACACGCTCCACAAGACTTTTTAAAGTTTGTTAATTCTGCGAAAAAGAGTCATTCACCCCCCTCTGACCTTATATAGACCCTCATAGGGGCCAACGTTTTGAATGTTTTAGCTTACAATTTGGCACGTAAGGTCTTTTTAGTTGAGGTGTTGGTATTTAGTGTGATTGGAACAACTAGTTGACCAGTGTGATGATAATATTTCATCGAACAAGTCAGGAGAGTGCGGAGTGCACACTTGTTCGAGTTTTACTACGATACTAAGCTTACGAGGGTTCGGGAGCTACCTTTTACAACGCTTCTGTTTAGAATAGTCGCGACTACTAGAATGGACACAACCTTTAGCAACGCTTATGTTTTGAACTGTTGTGACTGCTCGAAGGGACACGACTTTTCGCAACGCTTCTGTTATGAACCGTTGCGACTGCTCGTATCAGGTCTATAAAAACCTGGCATTGGCAACACTTACAGACGGTTTTTGGCAACGCTTATGGCTGGTTCAATTTTTCTTCGCAACAAATAATCATTCTAAGTTCTTGATTTTTTCTCTGATTTTATCCGATTGAAAAATTTAGGAGAACCACCAAATTAGTTTCAATCTGAAAGTGATATCACGATTTCATAGATTATCCAAGTTATTTTCAGGAATTTCCTCAGCATGAGGTAACGGGAATGTGGACATCTGCACCACCTCATTGTATCGTCCGTCTATTACATTATTTAATTTATACAACCCCGATTTACTAAAAAAAATAACATGGAATATGTATTTTAAATTGAAGAGAATAGGGATTCTAAATCACCTCCATTGAAATCTCTTTTGTTATTGCTTTAAGCGCACCGTAAAACTCGTACAGATCTTATGTCGGATCCTTTAAACAAGACTGATTCCGCTGATAGTGAAGGTCAACATATCCAAAAAAATTGATTAAGTTGCAATGAAGCTGATTACCAATAGAAAAAAAAATTATATTGCAGTCTAGGAATAATGATGGAGAGAGTAAGAAAAGGTTAACTTGGAATTAAGTGGGGGTATTTTTTGCAGTTGCCTGGTTTGCAGTTGAAGGAATGGGGCAGGAAAAGGAAAAGAATAATGGGAGTAAGGAACAAAGATGTAACGTGTAATATGAATTCAAAGTTCAAAATTGGGCGTTTTCTTTTGTTTTCAGGGAAATTATTAAAAATATGTATGTCTCACAAAAAAAATATTTACAAAATTTACCATTAAGTCAAATTAATTATATATATAAAAAAATATAAATAATTTATATATTAACAAAAACACGAGAAAATAATTACATAAGGATCATGTAGTAGTTATGGTAAATATTTAGTAATCATCTAATAGTTATCTAGTAAATCATAAATCTAGTAGTTATCTGATAATTATGTAGTAATTGTCTATTTTTAATTTATGAAATTATCATATTTGCATCTATTATATATATGTTACGTGTCATTAGATTCCAAAAAAACTATCAAAATTAAGATTTACTAGATATCTACTACATATCTAATGCTGATCTACTAGATGTTTACTAGATTTCTACTAGATGTTATATGTTATAATTTTTTTCTGAAATCTATTTGAAGTTATAATTTATTAGATAACTACTGGATGATTATTAGATAATTACTAAATAATTACTACATGGTAGTTGTAATTATTTTCTGTTATTTTTATTAATTTAAAAATTATTTATAATGTCACCAAATTATTTTTATTTTTATGGCAATTGTGTAAAAAGCCATGTATGGCTTAAAGTTGGAAGACAAAATGTTAAGGGTTTAAATAATCAAATCATTATAGTTTGTTGGCCGATTGAAATTGTGATAAATAATTGAGACCACACTATCTATGTAAGTCCAACTTAACCTCCATTAGGAAAACTTTAAAAAAAGTACTATGGTCTGACTGATTTAAATTTTTTTTTTATAAAATAGAGTTTGTGGTTTTAAAAAATAGTAAAAGAGAATAAAAAATGTATTTTTATTCAAAATAGTGATGTTACTGAAAATATTTATTCAATTTGATATTCTCATTAATTAAAATTATTATTTAAAAATTATGCGTCACGATTTGAGTGAGTTTTAGAGATTTTTTTTCATTTCTTACGATTTTCTTAAAGTTTATCGCCATATTTTAAATTAAAAAAATATCCATATTGCAAAATTACACATACGGATATGTAAATGGTTTGGTAACCGAATTATTAATTCGGTTCAGTTATTTTGATAATTCGGTTTTGACATTTGCAAGATATGAACTATCATGGTTTTCGGTTCGGTTTTGGAGCGAAGAAAACCCTAATAACATAACCAAATTACATGTAATACAACAACAACATTACAACAAAAACACGATTACCCCAATGCCTAACAAGGCTCCGGCACAATACAAATTACTTGTAATATACAGATAAAAATTAAGAAAAATATCGACCTGTTCTATTTTCCAGCCCAAATCTGAAATGTGATAAACCCTAAGAAGTTTGAAGCTGCGCCCATCAACATCCACCGTCGGTGTCTCCTTTGAAACTGAAGGCATCAATAATCATTAGTCTATCCCTTCACCACTGCTTACAGCCACTGTTGTCCACAAACTGAAGGCTTTTCTTGTCAAATGGAATAATTAATTTTGCGTATTAACCATCATAATCTAATAAATCTTTATAATCTCTCAAGGTGGTTATTAGAATTAGACGTATGTGATACTTATTTTGGATGAAGCGGATTGTACTTGATACATAGAATTTTGATTTCTGAATTTTGTATTTTGATGAAATTCTGTTCAAATATGTTTCTAACCAAAAGGTTTAAATTATTTTGATTTGGTAAATACTATTTCATATCTTACTCGATTTAAAATATTCGATTAATTGGATTTGGTTCGGTTTCGACGAAATGCCCACCCCAATATTCATGTAAGTAGAGTAGGGCAAAAGTAACAATGATGACTAGGTCATGCATACGGTAGTATTATAATCCCGATCACATAAGATTCTAATCTCTTCCATTATATATATACAAACAAAAAAGAACAAAACCTTAGCTACAATTTTCACACCTACCTCATACACATGTCATCAACATAGCAGCAGGCGCAGCCATGGCAATTCTACCAAACGACACCATCGAATCTATACTCTTATTATTGCCTGTGAAACCTTTGTTACGTTTCAAGTCCGTTTCGAAGTCATGGTATTCTCTTATCTCTAATTCTCGATTTGTTAAATCACATCTCGGCCGCCACACAAAAACCACCCACACTTGCTCTATGATTACTATGACACGTCTAGAGATCCTCCCTATGCCAAAAAAAAGTTGAGATTGTTGAATATTATTCTTCGGGTGGAGGACAATCGACATGGCTCGAAAAAGTCTTCACCAATTTAACACTGCAAAATCTGCTCTCACAGCATAATCTCATGGAGCACCATTATAGTTGCTCGGTGATGTGTGCCTGTGATGGATTAGTAATTTTACAGTTTCCCTGTGCTTACAATATTTCAAGGTATAGACCCTTTTATATAATATGGAATCCATTCACAAGAGAGAGTCGTGAAATTTACCCTATGGATAATAGTGTTTATGGTTCTAATTTTCGTTTATCGTCGGGTTATGATTCGTTAAGCGATGATTACAAGGTCATTCCTAGTCCTTGTAGTGCTCTAGGTTGGATTCTTTCTTTGAAATCCGATACTTGGCGGAGAATTGATTTTGAAGGTGTTTATTTGGGAGGAAGATCAGGTATATATTCCCATGGACGTCTTCATTGGCTTCTACTGCCCAACAAAAGGCTCAAAAAATTCAAGATTTTTGCTTTTGGCTTGGGAGAGGAGAAATTTGTAGATATGCCAGTACCACATATTGAAGTGACTTCTACTAACACCATGGAAATACAAGTGAGTATTTGCTCGTCTATGCATATTTGATTTCAGACAGGTAAAAATCATGGAAAAGTTTGAAGTATGGACAATGAAAAAATATGGAGATTCTACATCGTGGACTAAACAATACATCAAGGCCTTACAATTTCCGGGTGAATTTGTCATTCCAAACCTTCAAACAGAGTTCAGAATTTGGTTTTGCAAGTACACAGAGGACAGTGATGAAAGAGAGTACTTCCCAAATTTGATGTGTGTATTATATGATTTGGAGAAAAGAGAAGTAGCAACAATTGAGACAACTTATGATATTGAAGATGATGTTAGGCTTGAAACCTTTGTATTGCATGAAAGTTTAGTTTCACCAAATCCTAATACTTTTCCCTGGACTTGTATGGGGAATTATACAATTGATCATTTCTCAAGCTTAACATTGTAATTAAAAACATGAATGAAACGGGCAGGTTGCTTTTCTTTTTGGTTTTCAACTAATGAATTTATGATTAATTAGATTATCGATAGTTGTGTGTTTTTTTAAGTTGTGCTATAGATGGGAATTGGTTTTGTATTTTAGTACAAGCTGAACTTGTTAGATCTAATTGTATCTTGCTGGATTTGCTAGCCTTCTGCTGCGAAGGAAGTACATATAGTTAGAGCGTTAGCTTATGTACAAAAGCTAGCAATCTAGTTGAACTACAATTATTCCGAAAATTATAAGGATTGTATAGTATACTCTTGAGTCCATGTTTGAGTTTATTGCTCCGCTTGGGAACTTCGTTGTTCAAGCTCACATTCTGAGCCCATTGATCTTTTAAGCCCGTTGATAGTAGAACTGGCGATTGTAATTTAATTAAACTCTTTTTATTATTATTATTATTATTATTATCAATTTCAATTGACTCTACTACATTTCGAAAGAACAAGACATTAATTCATGTGTTATGTTGTTATTGTTGGATTATAAACTTATCCATATTAATGGAAATCCAAAATCCAAATCCGATTAATTAGAGTCTAAGCCCACAAATCTAAAATGTAGTAAATTTTAAGTATGTAGAATTTTTTTGTGTGATAACCAAATTGGAGGCTATTAGCTACAACCAATTTGGAGGCCATTAAATTAACTAAATAAGTTGGCTATTAATTGTATTAGTTGGAGGTGGTGGTGAGTAATTGTGTTAGTTGAGAGTTGTATAATTCACCTATAAATAGGTGAGTTGTTTAGTTGTTTTTCATCAACAAAAATAACAATTTCTTTAGAGAGAAAAGGAGTAAAGAAGTGAGTTGTAGTTTTATATTTTGAGTGAGAGTGTTCTTGTAATATCTTTGAGTCTAATAAAAGTTGTTCATTTCAGTGTTTCAATTCCAACAAAGTGGTACTAGAACCTCGTTCGAAAGTTGATTACGCTTCCGAAAAGTTCCATTTTCGATTGCAAACGTTGAATTTAGGAACTCTAGATGTTGTAGTAGACTAGAAAGTGTTGCAGAAGATAGAAAAAAGTGTTGCAGAAAGCTCCAGAAAGTGTTAAAATACGTCCAGTGCGTTGCAGAAGACTCCAGAACTGTTGCATTAGCCCTTGTACGATTAGAATAGCTATTTGAGTAAGATGACAAATAGTGTGGCATTGTTTCAAGTTCCAACACTCAACAACAACAACTATAACAATTGGAATATCAAAATGAAGGCTCTTCTGAGAGCACATGATGTTTGGGATGTTGTAGAGAAAGGCTTCACCAAGCCCGAAAATGAAGCCTCTCTCACACAAGATTAAGCTACAAATTTGAGGGATTCCCGAAAGGAGACAAGAAAGCTCTCTTCCTCATCTATCAAGAACTAGATGACGATGGTTTTGAGAAAATCTCAAGCGCAACCTCCGCCAAGCAACCATGGGAGAAGGTGCAAACCTATTGCAAAGGAGTCGAAAAGGTGAAGAAGTCTTTCTCCAAACACTAAGAGGTGAGCTTGAATCCTTGCATATGAAATCATCTAAGTCTATCTCCAATTACTTTTCCAGAGTAGCAGCCATTTTGAATCAATTGAAAAGAAATGGTGAGAAGTTAGACGGTGTAAGGATAATCGAGAAGATACTACGCTCATTGGATCCTAAATATGAGCATATCATAGTGACTATTGAAGAAACCAAAGACTTGGAAGAGATGACGATTGAGGAACTCCAAGGATCATTGCAAGCATATGAAGAAAAGCATAAGAAAAAGCAAGGTATCGCTGAGCAACTCCTCAAGCTACATCTCAAGGATACGAGTGAAGGTCAAGGCAATGGTAGAGACAACCATGGAAGAGGTAGAGGCAAAGGATGAGGCCGCGGAAGAGGTGGTAGCCATGGTCGTGGACCAAGCTGGAATTACAATAATAGTTCTAGTGATAACTACGAGAAAGGAGAAAGTTCTACACAAGGTTGCGGAAGAGGCAATTCCAATGCAAGTTACGACAAATCTCAAGTTCGGTGCTATAATTGTCAAAAGTTTAGGCATTACGCTTCAGAATGTAGAGCTCATAATGATCAAGTTGAAGAGAAGGCAAATTTCATGGAGGAGAAGATCAAGGAGAAAGAGATGCTATTACTAGCGTATAACAACAACAATGATCATCAAGACAACACATGGTATTTCGACACCGGTGCAAGCAACCACAAGTGCGGAAAAATAAGCTTATTCGTGGAGCTCACTGAAGAAGTAAGCGGCGATGTCTCATTTGGAGATGACAGAAAGATATCAGTGAAGGGGAAAGGTAACATCCTCTTTCGTGCTAAAGATGGTAGCCACCAATTAATTTCAAATGTCTACTATGTGCCTAATATAAAGTGCAACATTCTAAGTTTGGGCCAACTCTTAGAAAAAGGCTATGATATTCACTTGAAAGATTGTAGTCTTTTCATAAGAGATGGCAAAGGAGATTTGATTGCCAAAGTACAAAAGTCAAAGAATAGAATGTTTCCTTTGAACATTCAACACGATGTTGTGCAGTGTTTAAAGGGGGTGTTACAAAGACGCATCGTGGCTATAGCATCTTCGATTTGGTCATCTGAACTTTAGAGGATTGGAGCTGTTATCCAAGAAGGAAATGGTTAGAGGCTTACCATGTATCAATAATCCTGATCAATTGTGCGAAGGATTTCTACAAGGGAAATAATTTCGAAGAAGCTTTCCAAAGGAGTCAGACTCTAGGGCCAAGAAGCCGCTCGAGCTCATCCATACCGACATGTGTGGTTCTAATAAGCTAAGTTCTCTCGCTAATAGTAACTACTTCCTTCTTTTCATTGATGATTATTAAAGAAAAACTTGGGTATATTTCTTAAAGCAGAAATTAGAAGGCTTCGGAGTGTTTCAGAAGTTCAAAGCAGTCGTGGAAAAGGAGAGCGGTCATAAGATTAAAGCCATGAGATCTGATCGAGGAGGAGAATTCACATCCAAGGAATTCAATGAGTTCTGTGAAGCATATGGCATCCGTCCCCCAATAAAATGGAGTAGAAGAAAGGAAGAATAGAATAATCCTCGATATAGCTCAAAGTATGCTCAAAAGCAAGAAACTACCCAATGAATTTTGGGCAGAAGTAGTGGCATGTGCAGTCTACTTGTTAAATTGTTCTCCTACAAGAAGAGTTTGGGGAAAGACGCCACAAGAAGCATGGAGCGAAAGTAAGCCTGGAATTTCCCATCTTCGAGTCTTCGGGAGTGTAGCTCATGTTCATGTACCGGATGAGAATCGAACCAAGCTTGATGACAAAAGCAAAAGTTTTATTTTCATCGGTTATAACTCAAGCTCAAAAGGCTACTAGCTATACAATCCGAATGAAAAGAAATTTATGATCAGCCAAGATGTGATATTTGATGAAGAAGGAGAATGGAACTTTGATTCTCAAACAGAGGACTTTAACTTTTCCCCATTCGAGGAAGAGCAGACAACACCTGAGCAACCAAGACAACTTCAAGAAGGCCTCACAACTCCACCAAATTCTCCTACTCATAGAGACAGTCATCATCATCAACAACAACATCATCATCATCATCAAGTGGGACTGAAGATGAAAGAGAAGTGCATCGTACGAGAAGTCTTCGAGAACTATATGAGGTGACTGAACAACTAGACAATCTTATATTATTTTTTCTATTTGTTGATTGCGAGCTAGTGATATTTCAAGAAGCTGCACCAGAGAAATAGTAGAGAGATGCAATGGACAAAGAAATCAATTCCATTGAGAAGAATGATACATGGGAACTCACTTCACTTCCGAAAGGACACAAGGCGATAGGTGTTAAATAGGTGCACAAAACAAAGTGAAAGCCAAGGGAGAGATCGAAAGACACAAGGCAAGGCTTGTTGCAAAAGGCTATTATCAAAAGGCTGGAATTGACTACGATGAGATATTCGCTCTAGTTACTCAATTGGAAACAATTAGACTAATCATTTCTTTGGCAGCTCAAAATAAATGGAGAACTCATCAAATGGATGCAAAATCGACTTTCCTAAATGGAGTTCTTGAAGAGGAATTCTACATTCAGCAACCACTAGGTTACGAAGCCAAAGGTCATAAAGACAAGGTGTTAAAGTTGAAAAAGGCACTTTATGGGCTAAAACAAGCACCAAGGGCATGGAATAGCAGAATAGACAAGTACTTCCTAGATAATGGTTTCAATAAATGTCCATATGAGCATGCTTTGTATATCAAGATTAAAGATAGAGATATTTTGATCGTGTGCCTTTACGTGGACGATTTGATCTTCACTAGAAGCAACCAAAGAATGTTCGATGAATCCAAGAGAGTGATGATGAAGGAGTTCGAGATGACAGACATGGGACTCATGGCTTCAGGCCCAACCAAACGCAGTCTAGATTCAGCCCCGTTGCTATCCCTAAAGCCATTATCTCTAATTGTTTGCAATTATTAAAGGAATGGGGCAAGAAAAGAATGAAGGGAGTGAAAACAAAGATGTAACTAACGTGATTCAAGGTTTAAAATTTGACATTTCTTATATGACTTGTTTCTTATAGTTGGAAGCAAAGTGTAAGGGTTTAAATAATAGATAAGGTTTCTCTCTAAATTGTTATAAATAATCTCTAAAGTGTAATTCAATGTAATTTGTTGGCCAATTGAAATTGTGATAAGTAATTGAAACCATTATCGATGTGATTCCAACTTAACCTCTAGTTTATAAATAATAATGCAACTTTACATATATCATATATAGGACTATAAATGAATAGAGCTATTCATGAACAGCTCGATATTTGGCTCGATTAAAGCTCATTCGAGCTTGACTCGTTAATAAATGAACTTGAGTTTAGGTTCGTTTAACAATGAATCCAAGCTGCCCAAGTTTTCTCCACTAGTGTACGGCCGGCATTTTTTTACAAGGCTTCTCCTTTCGACAGTAGGGCAATTAGGCGGCTTCTACCGGCGTTTGGCCGGCTTTTTGCAGATCGGTTTTTTGACAGGAGGGTGATTGGCAGCTAGAGTTTGGTTTGTCCGGCGTTTCGACTGGGGGTCGACTATTTATTTCTCAGATTTCTTCTACCGATGTTGTTCTGGCAATCCTTGAAGGGTCCAGGAGTTCCACCCCTCTTGCTTGCTTTCACCGGCAGTTTGGCCGGCAGTTTTTAACAAGGGTATGAGGTTTTTCTATCCTTTAATGTTCATCGTTGCCTGCGGTATTACACATGTGGTGCCCTTTTGGGCTGTAGTGATTGCTAGGCGATGTTATTCATCATCGTTGCCATTAGGACTGATCATCTTATCTTAGCCTTCATAGGATTAACTATGGTGCACCACGGGAATTATCTTCCCGCCGTTCACTTCTGCTATGGATCCTTAGATCATTAGGTTCACACTCTGCTGTGATTGGGATCTTTGGTTCATTATTATTGCACTAGGTTGCAATTAGCTTTGTTACATCCTACGAATGTTTTTATTTTTTTCTTTTATTTTTCTTTTTTTATTGTTGTTTTTTCTTCTCCTTTTTAATAAATGAAGCCAATTTTTTGCTGAGCTCAACCTTTACTTAAAAAAAGTGATTAAATAAGTTTAAATACATATAAAGTAAAAACATAATTCTAAGTTTGAAACTCGGTTTGAGCTTGTAAAAAAATTAATTAATATGTTCGGCTGAGGAGGCAGCTAGAAAACTAAAAGAAGGAGGAGAGAGGAGGTGGCTCCTGAACCTTAGCCGCCCTGACAATCAGCATCTAGCTTTCTCCGGCGTTTGGCCAGGCCATTGGGACCTGATCGATTAAATCCCTCCGCAACAAACCTCATGATTGTGGCTAGGGTTCTGTTTTTCACAACATTTAGCCGGGTTTCGTAGCATGCGCCTCGATCCCACCGGCATTTTCCCAGTTTTTTCATCTGATTTTCAGTGCCTAGTGTTTCACCGGCGTCTGATCGATTTGATCCCATAACTGCAGACCTTGTGGCTAGGGTTCTATTTTTCTCTAGCATTTAGCTGGGTTTCAACGAGTCTAGGCGACTTGGCGACGCAATGATTCCACCGGCATTTTGCCAGGTAAGGTTCTATTTGGATGGCGCAACTGGAGTCAATGCTCGGTAGCTCCTCGGATGGTCCATCCCTCTTCTATCGGCGGTTTTATCGGTTGTTTTTCAACAAAGAGGATCATATCTCCTCCTTTGATGCATTAAGGTGCGGGCGGCTTGGGCCAATTCCTAACCATATACCTGCCCTATGGCGTCTCACCGTTTGCTCAGGGTGGTGCCTTTTTCAGGCAGTAGTGACTGCAAGTTTAACGGATTCGATCTTCGGAATGGTTTTTTCCTTGGTCTGCTGTGCTTTGTTTATCAGTTTGGATCTCATCTGAATCAATGGTTAGTTGTTTTGATGCCTCAGTTGTACGACCTCACATCCGTTAGGACTAATCATCTCAGCTTTCTCGCAGGGATTGATAATGTTGCATCGTAGGGAACTCCTTCTTGCAGCTCATTTTGCTAAGGATCTTTAGATCTTTAGGATTTATTAACTTGTGATTAGGACTTTTAGTCCATTATTTTGCACTAGGTTGCAAAAAAAATTTTGTAACATCCCTGAGATGTTTTTTGTTTGTTCTTTTTCTTTTCTTTAATAAATGGAGTCGGCTTTCTGCCGAGCTCAACCTTTAAATGAAAAAAGCTCAATTGAACAAAGCTCGGCTAAGCTCGATGGAACAAAGCTCGGCTAAGCTCGATTGTACAAAGGTCGAGATAGGCTCAAGCTCTGCTCGACTCGGCTTGACCAAGCTTGAGCTCGACTCGAGTTCGTTAAAAATCTAAGGAATAGGGATTGAACAGTTAATGTTCGAGCTCGGCCTAGAATTCATTTACAGCCCTAATCATATCCTTAAATAACAGATGAGTAGCTACATCAATATATTAAGTATTTGGAAAAGGATTCTCAAATGTTGAGGTTCAACTTTAGAGTAAAATTTGGTTAATCCATGTTTCCTATTTCAAAATTAAAGGTATGATTGGAAATTTATGTTTTAGACCCTATTCTTTAAACTTCAATTTGATTCAACTTAGTTCAATTCAGATCCATTCAATTTATTTCAGGTTCATTCAATTCATTTCAGACTTCATTTTATTACTAGTAATTAATACAGTAATAATAAATTATAATTAGTAACTATAATTAATTTTAATTTTGAAATTAGTTAATTCAATTAATATTGTTAATGAAAATTAATAATAATAATAAACTATTGAGTAATATAATACTAAGGATTAAATATTTATGAAAATCGTAATACTAATTACTATTGTTGGATTTTAGTTTTGATCCGTCCGTACCAGTACATGTGTGATTTATTCAGTATTAGCTTTAGAACCGTTACATCCATATTAATATCGGTGTAGTCTAAAGTGGACTATATGTATAAATACATGTTTATCGAAGAGGAGTTAACGGGTTAAGGGGTCTAATATATTATAATAATTAAGCAGAGATGACAAAAGACACCCTGTTGACAACTCTTGGAGAATGGAAGTCCACAAGTTTGGACTCCATTAGCTGTAAGGATATGTGTATATATTTGCATATATACAGGCGTAGAGTGCAGAGATAAGAATGAAAATGGCTCTTGTTCTCTCCCTCTCTCTTATCTCTCCGATTTGTCTCTATTTTGCTTTAATTCGTAGTCCGTATAACATTTTTCCATAGAGTGTAATTCGTTATTGACTAGTAATACGTAGTTCTCGATGCATACTCTTTCCGATGCCTTTTCTGAAGATGTTTTCTATATTGAAAAAGGTATTTAACTGTCTTTTGCTCTAAATATAATATATTGATATTACATTCCAACATTGGTACTAGAGCCATATACTATGTATTCGGTCATTTTTCAAAAATTGATTTCGAACCACATATTTAAACTTTGTATAAAATTATTTTTTTGAGAAAAAATTATTTTAGAGAGATAAATTTTAGACTGATTTTATGTGAAAATCAGTATAAATAGACCTAAAGAACCTTTTATTATATATATTTATATATATAACTTTTTATTTTTATTCCATTCTTAGGTTTAGGAGTTAATTTGTATGTCAAACTCCATCTTTCGGTTGTCAAACGAGCAAACGGACACCACCAACGAATTTGTAGTACCCAAAAACCTAGGGGTAGCCAGAACCCGGCCGCCGAAAAACGTCGGCGAATGGACCCCACTCTCCAATGAGGTGGAGAGTGAAGTCATTTTCCAGCGACGTCCGACCATTGGTTTTTGGCAGTTTTAACTTTTCGAATATTTCATATTTTTCGGTGAATTTTATTTAATTTTTTGATGGACAGAAAATTAACTCTTAATATTTTAATTAACTAAAAATTCATTTAAACTTATTTCTATTCAATAAAAAATTCCCAAAAAATTATAAATATTTTTAGAATATTTGAACTCATTGGATGAGAACTATTCCGATTAAATATGTTTTGATTATAAGTAATACATATAAGCACGTTAAATAAGTTCATTTTTGTAAATGAGTTATGAAAATAAAAACCTAGACCAAAATATTATTCTTTATTATGATAAAGAAATAATTTGGATTAATTGGACATTCATTGAATATCAAAGGAAATAGACTAGATCTGTCTCGTCTATTAAAGTTCTTATAAATTTAATTATTAATAAATGAATATATTATTATTACTGGAATCTTTCAAATAATGTTGGGTCCTTATTAGTATGCACCCTAATAAATCATAAGATTTTTCTTATGGTTTGTTGTAGACCATAATTTAGGGATACTCAAATTTGAAAGTTAAATTTGTACAATATTTATTTTATTTAAGATTGAAATAAATAATGCTCAATAATGATATTTATTGATAAATTATGTATAACCAAATTTTATGGAACAATTAAATTTATAACATATATATGAGTGTTGTTTTGATATTAAGAATGAGTTCTTAATTAAAATAAACATATTTTTGTCAAGTTCATAACAACATAAGAATAAGTTTCTCTTTTATAAAGTTAAGAATAAGTTCTTACTTAAAAATAAATATTTGAGGATATTTATTAATTTTGTAATTTATTATATTAGTATAATAAATTGTAAGTACTTAAGATGTAAGTACTAATATATATGAAATTGAAATCTCTATTTGTTAAATTATTAAGAATAAGTTCTTAATTTAAAATATATATTTGAGAATATTTATTAATTTTTTTATCAATTTATTATGTGTATAATATGTTACACGAACTTAAAGAACAAGTAATATATTAGAAATTTTGAATAAGTTCAAAATCCATGTAATAAATATTTGTTAATATTTATTAATTAAATTTATTATTGTATAATTTATTATATGAGCTTAATATATTGTAAATTGTGTAAGTGACAGTTTTGATGAATTTTTATTCTTGTAATAAGTTATACGAATATTGATATTTAATATGTATATATATAAATTTAGCAAACTTTTTCATTAGAAAAAAGAGGGTGACTAGTGCCTTTAAGGTTTCATTTTCGAATTGAATTCTATGAAAAATTTTGCTCTAATTTATTTGTTGCATATTAAATATTTGCGTATTTTCAAATTTGTATTAAATCGCGCTTATAAATGAAAATTATAAGAACAAGTTTATATAATATAATTATAATTAATATCAACTGTGGTTGAATTAATAAAATAAATAGGGCTCAAGTTGCAAGTGAACAATTGTGAGAAAGAGCATTAAATTATCATGTTGAGAAGAATATGTTCTGGAATATTGAACCATAGTTATGACTAAGTTCAAAGTGGGAACAAAGGTTTAGCATAAATTGGATAGAGTTCCATGTGGGCTAACAAAAGGAAAATTGATGATGTTATTTACTAGCTCTTTGCTTATATCATAAAAGCATATAAGATGCTCATAAATAATATCAAAATATTAGTATTTTGATAATAGAATTCACCCAAATAAGTTGGAGGGTAAGAGTCTAATATTAATTATTACGTCAATAACGTGACTTTTTATGCATTTACGGGAAATATTTCAATACCCATGAATAAAAGTATAAGCGCTTTTATTAATAATAAAGCAAAGAGGTGGCTTATGAGCCTAATGACATTTGAAATGAAAGAAATAGATATGTATTTCAAGAGTGAAATATTTTAAAATCTAATTAAGATTGTGAATTTAATGTCAAAGATATATCTAATTAGCTCAAGTGTGAGTAAATTTGAATCTTCAATATATCATACAAAAACAATTCATTGTGAATTGTTGATTCAAGTGTCGTCATGTAGTAAAGGACCGAGGATCCTTTATATTATTTCGAGTAATCATGTATAGATAAACGTATCTATGTAGAAATCAACTTAAGAGTTGAAATCAAAGGAATTGATGCATTATTATGTATATAAAGTTACGTGTGCAATAATTATACATGATGTCTGTGAGCAAACGACGGTTTCAGCGTATCCCGAACCCTCCACCCGGGCGGGAACTGGCTGCGGTTCGACCGTGATAGGATCGTGAGTGCGTATGGCGAGAGTCTTTTTTTATCATGTTTTGTTTGATGTGATTCCACTGAATGAGCTTTTGGGTTTTAATGCGAAGAGCCATTTTTGTTGATTAAATTTTAATGTTGGGACTGCACTGGAGATTGCTTTGATCAAAATGTACAAATGTTATCTTGTTGAAAGAAAGCATATTAAATAAATAAAAATAGAGTCAAGAACACTTTTTATAAAAATGAGAGTCGCCACCCGATCCAGCTCCACCGGAAAATTATGGTACACTGATCCGCCTGGGATTTTCATACCAATAAAAATGAGATTCCTGAGTTCGGACAAAATAGTTACTTGTTACATTTGATTCAATGGGGTTAATTTTATGCTTGATGATTTGCCAATTGCTAATTTAATCCTAAATCCATTTTAAGTTATAAGATTAACAGAAAAATAATTTTTTTAAAAAAACTGCTTCATATGGGCTTACAATAATAATAAAGGAAAACCTTATCCCACCCCGCTCGAGTGTGGACTCGAACCTGCGACCTTTAGGATCACAGCTTCAAGACTCAACCACTAGACCAAGCCTTTGCCACAACAAAAAAATAAATTGCAGGGGATTAAATTTCAGAAAAGTAAAGTTATTACAATAATTATTACAATAACCGGGGGTTAGTAATAAATAGTTAACGAGTTAGTCAGAGACTAAGAACCATAGAAAATAACAATTATACTCTATAAATTAATTTTGTTGAAAAATTAATTAAATGGACTAAAAATGTCGATTTTAAGAAAAATCAAGCCGAATTGACTATTCTATCATGTTTTATATTTTATTATGTCGAATAAAATATAAAACTTGTCGAAATCGGAGTTTGTACAATTCAGATCTGATGGTAAAGTTATCGAAATAATCCAAAAGTCAAATAAAAGTCAAAATCAATTTACGAAAAGTTTTTGGAAATCAATTGATAATTTTAGGAATGAGATTTAAGCGGGGCTTTTATCGGAAAAACAGTTAGTCCGAAATAAAAATTTTATAGAAAAATTTTAAATCTCCAAATCTACCACATATCTGCTTCGTGTTCAATTCCTGCAAGCTCAATTTAATCGATTACTGCGATTTATGGATGGAATACAAGGTTTTAAAAAGCGCTAGAGCTAGTCGGGCGGTCGAGGCTTCAAACCTCTAGGCAGGGCCTAGGCGGATTTGTAAATTTTTTATTTTTATAGTTATTAATACGTAAAAGTATAAATTCAAAAAAAAATTAATTATAATATAATAATATTTCAAAAAAAATATAGTTTAGCATATGAAAACATAAGCATTAGTTAATTTTTAGGGAAATGGTAAAAAATATACATGTCCCACTAAAATATTTACAAAATTGACTATTAAGTTAAACTATTTATATACCTACTGTGCAACCATAAGCAATTTACAAATTAACAAAAACAAGAGAAAATAATTACATGAATACGGTCTGTCCAGATAATTACTAGACGATTACTAGATATTTATCAGATAAATACCATATGAATACTAGACGATTACCATATATTTAGCAGATAAAAACCAGACCGTGTTTTTGTATTTATTTACCCTTATTTTTGTAAACTTCTAAATTATTTATGGTATCATCAAATTATTTTGGTTTTTTTATGAGATTTTTGTAAGAACCCCTAATTTTTACATAAAAATATATCAACATTTAAATCAAGTCCTTAAAAACAAATATCCTCACTAAATTTTTGTGGTTTATAGTGTACTACTTCTTGATTTGAGATTCAAATGAAAATTGTATGGTGAGAATAATTTGTTGTACATTAGTTTTACCAACCGTACTACCTTTTTTGAATTGAAAAAATTGAACTATAATTATTATAGGCATCAGTATCTTAAAAATTGAGAACAAATCGGACTAGGAGGTGCCTAAGCGGAAAAAATCGGACTACGCAGTGCCTAGGCGGTAATATGTTGGTCCAGCGCCTGATAGCGCCCGAGGAATGAAAAGTCGGGTGGCGAGCCTCAAAATAGCGCCTAAGCAGAGCTAGGCGGGGAGTTTTAAAACACTAATGAAATATGCCAAATAATCACACAAATGATAAAAAAAAAAATTGCAAGAAGCTGAAAAGTAATAGATAAGTAATAAAGTATAACAAAGTTGGGATTTAGATCCAATTTACCCTCAGTTTACCTTTTTTGTTGTCCAGGATTGGTAAAGGGCCGTTTTTGGAATCAAAACTTTCAGGAAAAGTTGATTGTTTTGACTGGGAGACTCTAAATGGAATGAAGGAAACCCGAATCGATGTGATAAAAAGTTATTAAAAGTGACTTGAGTTAAGTTTCAATGGATTTTGGACACTAAAATTGCCATCCTTGATCTTCGGGTGGAATTCTCTGACCCTATGATGTATTTCTTTCACCTAAATCACCACTAGAAGAAAAAGGGCATAAGAGGCTCACTTCATTTCTCATATCCAAGGGATATATTAGAGCGAAAGCATATACAACACTCTTCATCAAGAAGAAAAAGGGTGATCACATTCTTGTCCAAATTTATGTGGATGATATAATTTTTAGAGCAACTAATGAGAGGATGTGTGAAGATTCAACATTCAAATGAAGAAGGAATTTAAGATGTCAATGATGGGAGAATTCAACGTCTTCCTTGGCCTTCAAATCAAGCAAAGTCCAGATGGAATTTTCATAAATAAATCCAAGTACACTAAGGAGATCCTAAAAAAGTTTGAAATGGTCAAGAGCAAGCCAATGTCCACTCTAATGGGATCCGATACAGTTCTTTCAAAGGTTTGTGATGGAGAAGAGGTAGATCAGAAGCTATATAGAGGGATGATTGGATCACTTCTATATCTAATTGCTAGTAGACCAGACATACACTATGATGTTTGCTATTATGCAAGATATCAAGCCAATCATAAGGAATCACATTAAAGGCTGTTAAGAGGGGTTCTCATATATCTTCTAGGGATAGCTTAAGTTGGCCTATGGTATCCAAGTAATGGTAATTTTACATTGCAAGGGTACACCGATGCAGACTATGGCAAAGATATGCTTAAAAGAAAAAACACAACTAGAGGCTGTCATTTTCTTGGAGATCATTTAGCATCATGGTATAGTAAGAAGCAAACATCAATGGCATTATCAACTACAAAAGCATAATACATGGCTACTAGAAGCTGTGTTGCTCAACTCCTATAGATCAAATAATAATTGGAAAATTATAGAGTTTAAGAAGGATGTGTAGATGTGATGTGTGACAACAAGAGTATAATTGATGTTTCAAAGAATCCAGTGCTACATCGTAGGATGAAGCATGTCAATATTGGACACCATTTCATAAGGGATCATGTCATAAATAAAGATGTAGTCCTTGTATACATTCCAACAAATGAGCAAAGAACAAATATCATTACAAAACCACTAAGTAAAGATCAATTCAACAAGCTCAGGGAGGCAATTGGAATGTCACATCCAATCTAAATTGCAAAGGTGGATGTTCCTGCTCCATAGAAATCTAAGGCTGGGATTACCCTTAAGGATCCAGCCCCTAAGCCCTCAAGATATGAGATGATGGCTGAGGCAAGGAGGGATAAGGGGAAGAAGGTTGAGATAGCTGCAGCTACACTACATTCGAAAGATCCAGAGTATGAAGAAATGATGGCAGCAATAAAGGAAAATCAAAAAATGAATAAGCCCATCCTCACCATCGAAGGACCAAGAGGCTCTTTCAGAGAAAATGAACAAGCTGCTCCTCCGATAGGACCTATTCCACCTATCTTCATGCATCAAATGGACATCGACCATGCAAGAGAAGAATATAGTGAGGAATAAGTCCTTAGGCTAAATCTTCAACCACTCAAAACCCTCATTCCAGAGTCACTTCTCATTTCGTTGAAGGTTGAAGATACCCAAGAGAAAGTAGCTGCTGAAAGTCCTGAAAAGGCACAGGATGAGGAAATTAAAAGTCTTGTAAAGGCAAATGAAGCTAAAATTGACCTCAATGGAGACATTTCTACAAATTCAACAAAAGTGGCTTTGGAGGAAAATCAAGCCAACTTAGGTGCAACCGGATCTCTAGTTGCATTTAAGGAAGATGAGGAGCAAAAAGAGCCAACATCAGAACAAGTTCTTGGTTCTGATGGAGTAGAGGCATCTAAGGAGGGAATGGATCTGAGATCCAATGAGGATACTACATTGGCAAGCTCAAAGGGCGAGGTTAATTCGGAGCAAAAGGAGGAAGAAAAGGAAGGAGAACAAAAGTAAGGAGTCTCTCTTAGTGGCTCTTCAAAATCCTCTCCGGAGCATAACTGAAAATAAGATTTTGATAAGGCTGAAGATGAAAATGAGAGTAGTTCAACTCAAAACTATTCTTCGGTTAGCTCCAACCAGTTGAAAGAAAAAGCCACCACTCCAACCAAACCCTCCACCAAAGCAAAGAAGCTGAAAATGGCTTGGAATTTATTAAAAAAAGCTGTTGCTGAAGATAAGTCAAGTAATAACTCCAACCTTGAGCTAACTATCAAGGAAATTTGTGGTAGACTAAAGGTTGTGGAATCCTCAACCTAGAATCTCTCCATTTCAGAGGATATGAAGGAGCCGAATGACATTGGGGATATGTTGACTGCAATTGAGCGCAAGGTAAATGAATTTCCAAGCAGTAAACAAGTTACAATAGCTACCTTATCAAAGATCACTCTGATTTTGGAAAAGCTCACTTCAGAAATCACAGAAGCAAAACACTCTGCAATTCAAGCTGCAACCAGAGGTTATTTAAGTAGTGCTACAATGCTGGGGCATGTTACTTCAGCCTCAACTGATTTGAAGAATGAGCTCAAGGACTACATGGAGCAAAAATTTAAGGAATTGCTAAATTCTATTCCCACTGCGATTGGCCAATCCACAGCTGATGTCAACTCAAGCCTCACAATTCTCTCAACAGAGTAAGAAGCAGTCAAAAAGCAACTCACAGACTTCCTTAAGATAGACATGCCAGAGCTCTTATCCAAAATAACTGAGGACATGGTTGGGATTTTCAAATAGGTCTCCGTTCTGTGGACAAAACCATTTGCAATTTGCAGGACATCTTCAACATTGAGCTAAGGCACCTAAATCAGAGCATTCATAATAGCACCAAAACTATCACAGAAGAAATCCACCAACTTGGCTCCTTAATGTCCAACTTAAGCTTGTCTGCTCCTTCAACCTCCACTTCCTCTGGCTATATCCATAAAAACATGATTCTCCCCCATCTTTAATAGTTAATCTAGTACATTGGTGACACTACCTTCAGAAGCTACAAGTGCTTACTCACTCTCATCTGGGGCATGTTTTTATATTATAATAAGGAAGACCAGGATTATGCACTCCATATCCATCCAAATCTCACTAAATCCAATGCTCAACTTGGGAAATTAATCAAGCCAATCCATCTTGTACCCTCTATAGTGGATAAAATTATTGAGAAGCGGCTCGCAGGACATAAAGATTATATAATTCTCTCCGGAGCTTGGGAGAATTAGAGGAAGAATAGAAAATACATTGTCATAAACCCTCCATTTGCTGAAAACAACAAGGGGGAGAAGAAGGACACCAAGGAGGAAGAAGCAGGGAAGGGGAAGAAGAAGGAGTAGTTTTAGCTAGCTATTTTTTTCCATATGTAATAGCTAGCTACTCTTCTAATAATTTTCACTTTTATCTTCTATAATCCATTTATAATCAAACTTCTTTAATGTTAACACTTGTTAACAATAGAAGATATATAGTGAAAACAAATCATTCATGAATGCCTCAAAGTACAACAATCAATTGTACTTCAAAAACTTAGAAGCTAATATGCAAAAATCTAAGGGGAGTTAGGATGCTAGGATTATGGGGGAGAAAATATGTAAATGACTAAGCATAAAAAATCATACTTAACTCATAAACCAATTATACATGCTTCTGTCCTTAGGTTTTTATTTCCATCAAAATGGGGGAGATTGTTGGAAATCAATCATCCAAAAGACTCAGCAAAAACCTCAAGACAAGCATCCGAATCAAAGTTTTAAAGAAAAAAAAATCCCTAAGTCCAAGAAGACTGCATCCAATTCAAATCAGTAGAAAATAAACCCTAAGTCCAAGAAGTCAGCATCCGAGAAAGATCACACTTGAAAAGCATCCGATAAAGCTAAAACTTGAAGACATCCGGAAGACACAATTCACAAGACAAAAGGGATATTCAAATATTAAGTTTCCCTCCTATTTGGTATGAAGTCAAACTCGTATTTTTTCCTTGGAGAATGAAAAAGTGATAGCTTGCACAGTTTTAGCAAAGGATAAAAAGGACTGATACAGAAAGAGAAAAAGGTAACTACCTTTTTAACCTAGACCAATAGCAAGACGCGTGGACCCTAAAAAGAGAAAAACTTTGCACAAAAGTTTGCAGAGCATAAAAAGCTAAAGAAATGACGTCTGATAACTTTATTGCTCCAATCCCAATGAATTCCAATGGGACATTTAAAGGGTCGAACAAAATGATCAAAGCCTCCGATTGTGCCAACACATATCTAATCAACGGTGAAGATTTAATATTACCCAATGGCTACATTTACGATCTAAGCCCATAAAAGGGAAGCTTCACAAGTTGAGAAGATGCTGGTTGATTTGAGAAAGCTATAGCCTTGTGAAATTTGCTATTCAATCAATGATAAAAAAAAAATCCCTCCAAGAACTAAAGACTTCAAATCTGTTTTGTAAGAACCCTCAAGTAAATTTATAAACTTGAAGAATTCAAAACCCAAACTTTGAAAAGAAAAGAGTTGTAAAATCTCATACTTGGGGGTAAGTATTGAGATTGAGGACTTAGCTTAAACTAGGAAGAGTTTGAGTGGTATATCCCTAAGAGAAAAGGACTTAGCCAAGCTAGGTGTTAGCTTTAGTGGTATATCGTACATCTGAAAGAGAAGGAAACTCCGGAGATAACCTATAAAGGACTAAGCCAAGTGTGAGTGGATGACCTTTTCCCACCCGCGAGGACCACGTGAGATTCGTAGCACGGGGGTTGGAAATAACGAGCGCTGTGAAGCATGCTGAGGGATTGATCCTCATTTTTTAGCGTGATAAAAGAATTGATGTTGATGTTGAATTTAAGTCTAATTTGCATGTTAAGGATACGAGATCGAAATCCTGTACTGAAAATAAGTCGCCACCCGATTTAGCTCAATCGGGAATTTTGGTACGCTTTTCCAACCGAGTGGTAGACCATACCTTAAGTAGAGATTTCGAGTTCGGATGATGTTATCTATTTTACATTAGGCCAAGTTAAAATATTTCATTCTTTCTTAATCGGTTTTAGTCCACCCTATTTATAAGTGTTTTCAGTTTATATATTATTTTCGTGTTATTAAGCAATCAAAAGCGGTAAATAAATAATTATTATAGTTATCTAAAAAATAAATGTGGAAAATAAAATAATAATTTCATGGCTTTCCAAATCCTATACTTTTTTCTATATGATAAATAAAATACCTAAAGGCTTAGCATTCATCTAACCTAAATCTACCTGCACAAAATGGTTAGCACAAATACGGAACTTTTTATAGGGTATATCATATAACATGCATAGTTGCCAAAATAAAACAAGAACCGAGTTAGCATGAACATGGCATATCTCATTTACAATTTATGGAGCCCTATTGGATGGCTAAAAATGGGATTTAATCGGCGTTTGCGGGAAAATTCCGTTATATCCGTATTTTAGACTCGATTGTTATTTGAACTGGATTATTAGTGTAAATGCCACATGGTATAAGGTGGGGTCTATTTTCAGAAGGTTTTGGACCTTCGTCATTGCACTGTACATCCTAGCTTTGAAAATTTAAACTAGGTCAGGAAAATAAACAAAATGAAACTGCTATCTAGAACGTCATGTTGGCGGCAGCATGACTGAGGCCACCGGTGACATCAATCATGCCGATTGCAGTATCAGTCACACAGGCAGGCTGTATGACTTTTTAGATACCATAAAGAAAGGGTCCTATAAGAAAATGAGGGCCAGTGGGGGTAAATAAGACCACTGGCGGTATCAACGATGCCGCTGGAAACATGGTTGGTACCACCAGTAGCTTCAAATGCCTCTGGCGACATTAGTTTCTTGCAACAGCTGTTTTTGGCCGAAAAGTGACCAAAAACCCAAAACTAAGCACAAAATAGCAACTAAACATAACAAATAAGTAAAATGAAAGCGAAAGAGCTATGAGACTCAGAATTTTTACCTCGAGGCCGTGAATCCACCTCTTCATGATTCGTATGACACCTCTAGGGAGCTCAAGTGATGATTTGGGGAGTAAGGGGTGATTAAGTCTCTAAATCCTAATTTTGGTGATTTTTAAACTTAAAACACACCTAAGTATCAGAGAGTTCAATAGAGAAAACCAAGAAAAGACGAATTGAATCCTCTTTTCTTACCTTTTCTAAACTTTATCCCACTAAAAATAACTAAAATGCTCAAGATTTGCTTGAAATCTTGAGTGGTGGAAGATTGGAACCCTTCAAATGGCTGGAAAACCTTGCTTATATAGGCTAAAATCCGTTGAAAATTGCCTTTGATCAATTATCCATCGAATATTGAGCGAAAAGTGCACATTGCTATCTGCAGAGAACATGATGCCGCCTGTGGCATTGATGATACCGCCGACGGTATCAGCAAGGTCGCCGGCGCCATCGCTCCTCTAGCAGATCTAAAAAGTTGCATGATTCGTGTCCGAAATTAGGGAAAAGGAGAGGAAATCCAAAAAAGGTTGACATTGAAGGAAAAACTCAAATATTGGGTGTATTTTTTATTTTTAATTGGTATTTTAGACTATATTATTTTTTGGGTGTAAATCATTGATCTGAGCTACCATCGAACGCATTATCGGACACGCCGAACTGAATTTTTCTGAAAATAAAATTCGTAGAGAATTTTATATCGGTAATAAAAAATTCTAAAAAAAGAATTTTTCTTATGAGGTATAAAATCAGGTATATGTCATCATCATCTCACGAGAGGAACTATAAAATCCCGTGCTTATAGGCTGCCCCTCAGGGGATCACTGCTGCCACATGTCAGTATGATCGCACGAAAGAGCAAGGGATAGGAATGATACCTGATGGATGGCTGGTTTTCCCCTTGGTCGGGCTTGAGCTTTTGGGATTGGTTTGCCCCTTGGTCAGACTTATACTTTGTGGATTGATTGACCCTTGGTTAGACTTATGCTTTATGGGTTTGTTTGCCCCTTGTTTGCCCCTTGGTCGGAACTATGCTTTGTGGAGAGGTTGCCCCTTGGTTGGACTTATGCTTTATCTGTTTGGTTGCCCCTTGGTCGGGCTTGAGCTTTGCGGAGAGGTTTGCCCCTTGGTTGGACTTATGCTTTGTGGATTGGTTGCCCCTTGGTCGGACTTATGCTTTGTAGGTTTTGTTACCTCTTGGTTGGGCTTGAGCTTTACGGAGTGGTTTGTTAGGTTGTTGGACTTATGCTTTATGGATTGGTTGCCCCTTTGTTGGACTTATGCTTTGGGGAGATGTCTGCCCCTTGGTTGGGCTCATGCTTTGAGGATTGGTTGCCCCTTGGTCGGGCTTGATCTTTGAGGAGAGGTTTTCCCCTTGGTCGGGATTATGCTTTGTGGAGAGGTCATTCTTCGGTCAAACTTATGCTTTGTTGAGAGGTTTGCCCCTTGGTTGGGCTTATGCTTCATAGAGAGGTTGCCCCTTGGTCGGACTTATGCTTTGTGGGGAGGTTTGCCCCTTAGTCGGGCTTATGCTTCACGGAGAGGTTGCCCCTTGGTCGGCTTATGCTTCACAGAAAGGTTTGCCCCTTGGCCGAGCTTATGCTTTATAGATTGGTTTCCCCTTGGTTGGGCTTGAGCTTCATAGAGAGGTTTGCCGCTTGGTCGGGCTTATGCTTTGAGGATTGGTTGCCCCTTGGTTAGGCTTGAGCTTTACGGAGAGGTTTGCCCCTTGGTTAGGCTTATGCTTTATGGATTTACCAAGCAGACTTGGGCTTTGAGATCACGAAGTGTTGTCCTTGCAACGAACGATAAGCAAAAGATTAGACTGATTCTTTAAATGATGTTTTTACTAGTTGATCGATTTTATGAAACAAAAATATTTTTCCCCTTTGATCAATAGTAAAAATGTAATAATTAAAAGTATAAGGGTTTTAGAAGTCCTGGGATGTCGAGGCTGGAGTCAGGGTTCTACTGGATTTGCTGAGAAACACAGGGAGAAATTTTGATGTCACCAGCGGCCTGGCTGATGCTGCTAGCAATCTAGAATGATACCTCCGGCGATATGGATGCTACATGGCATCTTTGACTGGTCAAAATAATTCAAAATTAAAATTGGGAGAGCTAAAGCCGCCGGCGGCATGGGCAATGTTGCTGGCGATTTGAAGTGATGCTGACGGGGCATGGATGGACAGTTTCAGATTAATTCAAACTCCTCGAATTTCATGCAGGTGTTTAATATGGGATTAAACTCTATTTTGCCTATTTCACCTACTTCAAAAGCCGAAAACGCCCCTTCTCTCTACTCTCCTTCAAACTCGAATCTCCTCAATCCCTTCTTATCTCTTGTTACCTTCAAAATGAAAAGGATTTCTAAGGCTCTTAAAGGTAAATTAACTGCCAAGGCTAAGGATGATTTGCCCGATTCTTCAATCCCGGGATTGAAAATCTGTCCGGTTTCATTGGTTATGGCATAAAGGAATCCGTGAGCATGTACGGCTATAAAATCACCACACCAATCGCCGATCTCATCCCAGAAAAACAAGATCATCTCTCCCACACCCAAGTAATCCTGCAAAAACTCAACAATTTTGTTTTGATTTTTTTTGTGAATCCGATTATAAAAACTGAAAATTCTATCATTATAATGCTTAAGGTATGAAAATAGGAGCGTATAAACCTTAGAATGCATGTTATAGGGTTGATTTTATCTGATTTTATGCCCTGATTTTGGTTAATTACACTTTTTAATAATTTTGGTTTGATCTCTCGAGCCTCTGTGGTTCCTCCTGCAAAGTCGGTGCCGCCAGCAATATGGTTCATATCGCCAGCAACTTCAAGCTTGTGAGAAAGCTTAAGAACCTTGCTAAACTGCTGGTGATGTTTGTGATATCACCGGCGGCTTCAACAATGCCGCTAGCGGTTTGGTTGAGGCCCCCATCACTGCTTCGTCAGTGATATCGATAGGCTGCAGCAGGGCTAAAAAATGTAATGCATCTTGCTTATCTAATTTGGTTTCTTATTTCCTTGTCCTTTTATAGCCCCACTCTATTACATGCACTGGGGGAATGGGAACCATTGGCAAGTGGTCAAAGGTGATAAATAAGCACGATCCCACACTTTGGGTCGCCATCTATGCGATGGGTTTTAGGGCTCTAGCCCAGATTTTACCATCCATAATGCCCAAAGTATCATACTCAGCACTCATGGCATTAACTGAGAGGTGGTCGAAAACAACCCACACGTTCCATCTTCCAATTGGCGAGGTTACGATTACCTCATCATATATTATGGCGATGACCAGGCTTCCTTGGACTGATGAGGTCATTCATTTTGATGTCTACATAGAAAAGCACTATGTCCGAGGACCCATGGTGAAACGGGTAACAAAGCTATTCGGGGTGAAGCCTAAGGTAGGGTGATTATCATATAGGGAATTGAGCAAGTTTCGAAAGAAGAAGGTGGTGCCCAAGTTGCAGAGGGAGGCCTGCATCCGTTCATTCATCATTTCACTAATGACCATGCTTTTCTTCCCAATCTCTAGTAGTAAGGTAAATTATAGATTGATTTCGATGGTCGAGGACGTGGCGATGATCCAAGAGAAAATTGGCTAAGGGCCATTCTCGCCCAGATTACCATAGATTGGACTACAGACCTATAAAGAAGGATAAGGTCCTTTGACTGGGCCACCTACTCATTCAGGTATAGTTCTATCTCACTTTTTTAGAATTCTTTGTATTTTTGACTCTTTAATTGCTTTCTTTGCCAACTTGAACTAACAGACTTTCGGTTGTACAGGCATGGGCTTTTAAGCATGAGATTCTTCCTATAGTGGCCTTCTTGACAGAGGTGCCGACCGACGCTCACTTCATTGGTCGTTGCTGTAGGACCATCGGGGTCTTCTGTAGGTGGAAGACTAGTTATAGAGAAGTGTTATGGGATTTAAAAATAGGCACGGTAAGCGGTCTTTTGATTCTGTCTCAAATTTGAATAAACTGTTAGTATAAATGCATATCATTGACTGTACTTACATTGGTTGTTCTGGTTTGTCTATGCAAGTTGTTGGAAAACAATGATCCGGATAATAAAATCTAAAATCCATCAAAATCAAGTTTGAAAGAAACAAAAATGAATGTAAGTAATTCTCTTAAATCCAAATGGAAGCATCCGAACAAAGCTAAGAACATTTATTAGACAAAATCAGAAACCTAAGCAAAGGAGGTAATCAAGAACAAAGTTTAGAACAGAAATAAACTTCCGTCCCCCAAGACTTGCATCTAGAAGAACTGATTGAAGCCATATCCGGAAGGAAGATCCGGAACATATAGGTTCAAAGGACATCCGGATGACTCATCCGGAAGACCTATAACTAAAAGCTAACGAAAGTCTAAAACATAACTTTCCTTATGCCTCCTTGGTCTACAAAAGTCAAAGGTTCCTTTTCCCAAGTAATAAGTACAAAAAGGCAGCTTGAACAATTCAGGGAAAAGTCAAAAGGGTCTGACACCAAACAGAGAAAGTCTAACTACTCTTTCTATTAGACCAATAAAGGCGCGCGTGGAGCTCATAGTATATGACAATTGGTATGAAAGTTAGTGTATCACAAAATGACAAACAAAACAATCACTGATAACTTTCCAACATCAATCCCAAGAATTCAAACTGATCAAAATACAGTCTAACAGACTAATCAATGGATTCGACCACATCACAACCTGATCAAGGATGAAGATTGAATGAAAGCTTACCAACCACAAACAGCTACATTTATGATCAAAGCCTATAAAGAGAGCTCTTCATCAATTAAGAAGAGCAACTGATTGACTTACAAAAGTAAGTAACAAAGCAACACACATTCAATCAGTTAAGATAATCCCTCCAAGAACCTTTAATTCAAAATCTATTTGTAAGGATTCCCAAGTGAAACTATAAACTTGAGGAACTCCAAAACAAACCTTTCGTATACACCAAAGAGTAAGAATCTCCAACTTGGGTGAGTTGGGAGATTTGGATAGAGCTTGAAGTAGATGCTTTGAGTGAGATCTCCAAGTAGGACTCAACTTAGATTCAAAGTAGAAGGCTAAGTGGTATATCCTATTAAAGTTAAGAGGAGTCAGCTAGGAGTTAGTGCTTCTAGTAGTATATCCTACTTCCGGAAGGGGGCGCCATCCGAAGATAAATCTGTAAGGCTTGATTCCTGCCAGTTGAAAAGGAATCCACTAGTGGATAAGGTTGGAAGAAGGAAACTCTGGGGACTGGATGTAGGCGGGGCCAAACCAGTATAAAACACTTGTGTTTGATTTATTTTTGCTTTTACTGTATCTCACTCATTTGCATCATCCGGACTCATTATCTAGATTATATTCATCATCCGGATTCATCTTCTGGATCATAATCAAACACGCTACACTAAGACTTTTTCTAAGTCAATAAATTCTGTGAAAAAGGGCCATTCACCCCCCTCTGCCCTTACAAATACTCTCACAGGGTCCAACATAGGTGAAAAGGTACCCTTTTGAGGAAGTGTCTAACTTAGCAGCTATTCACAAAGTGAGGAAGGATGTGGACGATAGGCGATTTCCCTTGTCTCTAAAGTGGTACTTGGGTGAGAGAGTGCGCGGCTGGAGGGATGTCTTGCCCCTTGTTAGGCCTGTACCTTTAGCTCCTCTAACGGGCTTATAGTGGCCACACTTGACCATTACTAACAAGGCCGATAAGGCTAACTTTATTGAGGCAAATGTCATGGTGGTCGTAAGTGTCCCCGGTGTTTATGGTGACTTTACATCGCAGTTGCTCCCCCTTTACCCCTATATCCATGCCGATGATATGATCATGATCTATAATAAGAAAAGGGAATTGAGGGCTCCAGCTGAGGTTATTAGTGAAGGCGAGAGTAGCGAGGGGGATAAAGAGGATGACAATGATTAGGAGGATGATAACAATGGCGGTGGTGGTGCCGAGGAGATACCGGTTTATAAGGGATATTATTCCTCCGAGGTAAACATTGCAATCTTTCTACATATTTTTTTAATTCATCATTGATGCTTATATCTGCTTTTGCATTTATTGTGTTTTTAGGCACCTTCTAATAAGCGGAGTCAGCTTAAGTCAAGTAGGGTCGAGATCAGGGCGGGTATAGTGGCACAGATATAGTGCCAGGGAGCCTCTCGATAGCCTTGGAGAAGTCCTTCATGCTTTTAGGCCCTAATGGTGACTTCTAGATTATGGAGATTTCTCCGAGCACTCACTCGCTGGACTTCGCGCCTCTTAGAACCACACATGTGAGCTTCCTAAGAACACTCAAGTGATCCTTCTTTTCAAGGTAATTCACTTGATTGCACCTTTTTATATCTTACAGGTTACATGCGGGGAAGTGGAGCGGATAGCGGGGAACACCTTTGCCCTTATAGATACCCCGATTTCTCAGACTCAGTTTGCTAAGGCTCTTGCATGTTCACATGATGTTTTAACGGTAAAAAGTGCATGTATGAATGTTATGAATGATACGGTTATCGTTGTTTTATTTTCATAAATTTATGGCGATGTCTCTGTCTGAAATTGACCGAGCCTAAAAAATATATCAGGAGGAGGTGGCCGTAAACCAGGAACTCAGACATCGGGTTGGAGAGTTGGAGCAGTAATTGGATGCCATCATTCATGAAAGGAGGAGTAAGCTCAACCTGGATCGCACCCCTCAACTCGAGGCTAGCCAAAAAGGGAAGAAGAAAACAATTGGTCGACGCCCAACCACCGAGACTGCGGGTTCATGAAGCATTTCATTGTCCAAGGGTAGGATGGAAGAGGAGGATGAAGACGTCACCAACCAGTATCTTATGGACGATATAGAGTTTTTATCTCGTCCGAGTGACAGAGGCTAGCAATCTTAGATTTTATTCTTTTCTTCTTTGATTGTTACCCTTGTTACATTGAGGTCTTGGTTTGTGGTTTGGTTGTTTTGAACTTGTGTTTTGGTTTATGGTTTTGGATTAGGGTGATTGGGATTTGATTTGTTTAGGCTTAGGCTTGGATGTTCGGAATGTTTGTGCCTTCGGGCTTTAGTTTGAATAGGATCTGAACTTTGTGCTTTCATACCTTCTGGGAATAGATTATAGGGTTTTTAGAGGATGTTTATAGGCTTGAACTGATGAAAATAGGTCTAAAATTTGCCCATGCCGCTTACAGCTTGGTTCATGTCAACGGTGGTTTCATTCATGCCGCCGGCGGCATCACTACATCGTTGGCGGTATCATCTCCAGGATTTATAGATTCAGACATTTCTTCTTGTTATTTTTATTATTTTTTTCTTGTCTTTTTTACTCTAACTTTTAAACAGACTGCCCCTAAGGGTTTTTAATCTATCGAGTCTTGTCTTAATTTTTGTCTGGACCGCCCTTTTTGGGTTTTTAATCCAGTAGACTTATTTCAACTTTTGCATAGACCTAGATGTTTTCAGCCCATCCAGATTCTTGAATAAAATCACTGATGAGCTCGGAGCATTTTCAATTAAGCTTACTTACGATGTTTTCTCCTTTTGGTTGCCAGGCATTCATACCACCACAAGCATAGGGGTTTCAGTACGAAAAACACTTTTATTGAATGAATTTAATTTGAGTACAAGTTATTGGTAATCATTTCCATTAATCAAACTCCTGGTGTTAACCAACCTTTAAAGATTTTCAAGTTAGCATCTCACTGTTTTTCTCTCGTGCCCTAATTTTTGCCTAAACCGCCCATTTCGGTTTTTAGTTCAGCAGGCAATATTGACTTATCCCCTAATTTTTGCACGGCTAGTTTGCAGAATACCGACTGTCGGGTGTCACCCTAATTTTTGCCGTATTAGTAAAAAATTGAAAGGCGGGTGATTATCGCATTTATTTTTTATTGTGCCAATTTTTCAGATTTATTTCTTTTGTTTAAATTTGATAATGCTTAAGTCTGTCTTGGTTGACTAGGTTGATGAACTCGCTCTTATCCATGCTCATGACCTTGATTGCCCCAGCCATTCGGTACTGTCTTTAGCCATACTACAATCTTGTTAACTTGATCTAAACTTCTCCTTAATGTCAGTGTTGGAAGGTTCTAGATGCCTCAATGTCAGGTCTACAACTCTCGACGAGGGTATCAAGTACCTGACTTATTATTGTGCTCTCGGTCGTGCCTTTGCAGATTCTCCAAGGCTCTTAGTGTTCGTTCGGCTATCAGACTGGGTCACCCAATTCATTCTAACCTTCAAAGTGACACTGAGTTGGACACATTATAAGAAGTTTTGTTTGTGGGAGTTTTGGTGCCTTCAAGAGGTGCTAATGGTAGCTCATTTAGCTGGTTTGCTTGATAGGCTATTTTACGTCTTCGGTTGTGCAATTAGCCTGTGGCTTGTGGGGGGATGCCTGAACTCATTTTTTATGTTCTTGGTGGTGGTTTCCCCCTTAGAACTGATCTTTATTACTTGAGGTGCTTGTGGCGAGCTAATTCATGCTGGGTGAAGATGTGTCTCTCTACGAGTTTGGTCATTTTCTTGGCAGTAAGATTTGGCTTTCCTTGAAGTTTGCCAACCGTATTTGCCCCCGCACCAAGAATTTCCAAAGAGCAGGGAATTTTTGGGTAAAGCGTGAGAGAAGGGTCGAGGGTGGGAAATAGGTGGGCTAAAAATGTACGCCTTGATCTTTCATTCCATGAAACAAGCTAAACTTCTTTAATAGGTTTGTGCAAAAGTTGTGAGATTGTTGAGTTAATTCTAGGCGAGATCAAACTTTTTTCTTGATGCTTGTCGATCTTGGTCATGACTAGGTGAAAGAGTTATCGTAACCTTTAAGCACTTTTATTAACTCACATGTGTTTGACATGAGTTAAATTATTGAAATGATTATCACTTGAGAACTTTCATTTATACTTGAATTAATTTCATGCAGTAAAATATCTCAAATACTGAAACCATCAAGCATATGTTCATGTGAATGTGTGGATCAGATGGTTCAAAACGTGACGCAAGGAAATTAAATAGAAGTTGCTCATGGAGCTGAAAGTTTGGTACATGAAATTGTTCAACAAAACAAAGCAAACAAATCTAAGGATTACATATTAAAGATCATCATCCTCCATAGGCGGAGGGTCTTGCAAGATCATGCCTTTGGGCTGGGGATTGATCATCCCTACTTGTCGCTAAAATTTAGTAGGGGGGGTTCAAAGTGATGCGGGCCTTCTCCAGTTCAACAATTTTCCCATCCCTTACCAGATGTTGAATGGCATTGAGTAGGTTTCTATAGTTATTGGTGCGATGGCCTACCTGAACATGATACGTGCAAAAGTTGTTCTCGTTCTCAGGTTTGGGTGGCTTATACTCATGGAGGGACCTAATAAAACCAGCCTCCCTCAACTTAGCAAAGATTGTTCCAAGTGGTAGCTTATAGGGGTTCTCTGAGACAAATGGACGGCTGCTAGACTGGACTGCAGCAATTATTGAAAAAGCTTGGGTGGCCGTTGATGGGGCTATAGCGAGAGCTCGAGCTATAGCTGGGGTATCATTGTTTTTTCTTATCCATATGTTTCCTATCTTCTTAGCTTGCTCAAACTCGGTCTTCTCATCTTTATCGTCAAGGCACATTTTCCTCTTTCTTTCGGCCTTGTCCTTGGAACCGACAACCTTAATGAGTTCCTGTGGGCCATTCGCTTGTTTAGGTACACCAAAAAGGGTCATACTTGCCCAGTTGATGAACTTTGTAACACCAGGCATTCTATCTGGCTTGGCTATCTTTCCTTTCTTCACTAGGCGATGTATGGCTCGGCCTAAGGTTCGACAGCCATTAGTGCGGTGTCTCGACTGGATATGATATCCATAAAAGTTTTCCTTCTCGTATTCCGTTGGGTGCCTTTACTCGCGAAGGGATTCAAGGAGACCAACCTTTCTCAATCTAGTGAAGATCACATTGAGGGGTAAAATCCAAGGGTTTATAATGGCAGTTGGGACAGGTTCTTGAGAGGCCTTTCAGCTTTCCTTAGCTAGAGATGGCAATGTTCCTAGTTTGTTATAGGCTTCCAACTAGTGTATGCAAGAACCCTTAGAGGCCTAACCACTATTTCCTTAGGGCTCCCTTTCTTTTTGATCTCCTATCATAAGTTGGTGCAAAAAAACTTCCACCTCATGTGGCATGCCTAGAGGTTGTACGACCTGGTCATTGAACGATTAATACATGGCTTTGGGTGTCACGCTTGGAGATCACATGACCTGGTCGGGGACTTCAAACTGACTGTAAGGATAAGAAGCTGGTAGATCAAGTTGAGGACCAGGCATTAGCTCATCATTAAAAAGGTTTTGATGGTAGTTCATCCCTTGAGGTGCCATGATAAACTAAGGAGAATTTAGAGTAAAAAGCTATGGAGGTGTTGGTCGGGCCGATCCCCTAGGGAGAGCTGAGAATTGATGGGTAAAATCATTAGAAAATGGGGGAAGGATTGAGCTTTGGGCCATAGGCCTTGGGTTTTGAGGTAAGAAAGAGAAAGCTAATTGGGTCATGAAGGTTTGACTGAGTTGGAATAGACTAGGTTGAGGCTGGGTCGGAACTGACTAGATGGGAAGCTAAGTAAACCGAATTGGCTGTGGCCCCATTGGACTAAATAGAACCTGGTTCAAACCATTCTGAACAAATCCATTCTAATACTGAGTCTGAAAGTCTAATTCTAAAATCCAACCGATGCTCTTACTTACATGGCCTCACCCGATAGATAACTGCAATGTTGCATGGATTTATTCCCGAATAGTGTTGTGGAAGAGATCCGAACAGATAAATTGGATGATGGCAGTGGCAATTTTTGTACTAAGAGATGGCGGAGGAACTGTTCCCATGGTAGGGGTGGAACTAGTTTGGTCCTCGATTAGGGCAAGGTCATCATCATGAGGGAGAGCCATGGTTGGTTGAGAAGGTCTGGACTTGGGAGGAAGACTATTTAGGATGATGAATCGTAGGTCAGATCATGAATGGGTTGTAAATGGTATGGTTGGTATGCATGCTTTATGTTTTTGGGAAGCGATGCATGACATGCATGGCTGCACGTAAATGTAGTTAGCGATGATGTGACGGCTTATCCCTCCAACATACATGGGATGTTTGTACTCCTTGTCATGTATAGTGATATGTCGTGACTCAACTGAGGGCACAAAAGAAGTCCTATGGATGTTGCATGGGTGATGTATGAGCACGTAGCAGATAGCACACAAAGCGTCCCTCTTCCGACCTTATGACTCTTGCGTAACGGCTCTTTGGAAGGATGGAGTTTGGCCTCTTCATCGGTAGTGGTGAAAGAAGTGCGTCCCAATATTTTTCATTGTTTTAATGATCCTAAAGGATTGAATTGCTAAGGCTTTTCTACCCCGGCTTTGGTATTGGGTTGTTGATATAGAAGGTTCTCATTTACCTTAATTACACGTTACTCAACCACTCCCTAAATAGGTGCAATCGTAGGAGTTTACGTGTTGGTTAAAACGAATGATCCACCCACTAGGCATCCTCAATTCCAAACAGCGTAGGAGTGATACTTTTGTGAGCTTCTCAAGTGTAAATGGGGCACCTAAAAAATTACTGAACTATCTACACGCGTAAGGATAAAATGTTATAAAAAAGAATGAAGTTTTAATTTGGCCAATGATTTCAATACATCATCAAAATCCTTTAAACTTACTCAAAATTTTTTAAGTTCAAGTTTAAAGAGATTAATCCCCAGCAGAGTTGACACTGTAAGCGGTCGACCTTTTCCCACCCACGAGGACCGCGTGAGATGCGTAGAATGGTGGGTGGAAATAATGAACGCTGTGAAGCGTGTCGAGGGATTGATCCTCATTTTTTAGCATGATAAAAGAACTAATGTTGATGTTGAATTTAAGTCCAATTTGCCTGTTAAGAATACGAGATTGAAATCCCGTACTGAAAATAGAGTCGCCACCCGATTCAGCTCAACCGAGAAATTATGGTACAATTTTCCCACCGGGTGGTAGACCATGCCTTAAGTAGAGATTCCGAGTTCGGATGATGTTATCTATTTTACATTTGGCCAAGTCAAAATATTTCATTCTCTCTTAATTAGTTTTGGTCCACCCTATTTATTAGTTTTAAATATTGTTTTTGTATTGTCAAGCAATCGAAAGCGGTAAATAAATAATTATTACAGTTATCCAAAAAATAAATGCGAAAAATAAAATAATAATTACATGGCTTTCTAAATCCTATACATTTTTCTATACGATAAATAAAATACCCGAAGGCCTAGCATTCATCTAACCTAAATCTACCTACACTAAACGGTTAGCACAAACACGACACTTTGTACAGGGTATAGCATATAACATATAGAGTTAGCAAACAAAACAAGACCTGAGTTAGCGTGAACATGACATATTTCATTTACAATTTATGGAGCTAGTTTGGATGGCTAAAAATGGGATTAAATTGGCGTTTGCGGGAAAATTCCGTTATATCCGTATTTTAGACTCGATTGTCATTTTAACCAAATTATTATTGAAAGTGCCACATGGTATGGGGTAGGGTCTATTTTCAGAAGGTTCTGGACCTTCGTCGTTGCACTGTACATCCTAGCTTTGGAAATTTAAACTAGGTCGAGAAAATAAACGAAATGAAACTATTATCTAAAAGGTCATGTCGCCGGCGGTATGACTAAGGCCGCCGACAGTATCAATCATATAGGTACACTGTATGACTTTCTGAATACCATAAAGAAAGGTTCCTATAAGAAAATGATTGCCACTGGGGGCAAATGAGACCACTGGCAGTATCAATGATGCTGCGGGCGGCATGGTTGATACCGTCGGCAGCTTCAAATGCCTCCGACGACTTTAGTTTCTTGCAGCAACTATTTTTGGCCAGAAAGCGACCAAAAACCCAAAACTAAGCATAAAATAGCAACTAAACATACCAAACAAGTAAAATGAAAGCCAAAGAGCTATGAGACTCAGAATTTTTACCTCAGGGCCGTGAATCCACCTCTTCGTGATCCGTCTGACATCTCTGGGGAGCTCAAGTGATGATTTTGGGGAGTAAGGGATGATTAAGTCTCTAAATCCTAATTTTGGTGATTTTTAAACTTAAAACGCACCGAAGTATTAGAGAGTTCAGAAGAGAAAAACCAAGAAAAGATGAATTGAATCCTCTTTTCTTACCTTTTCTAAACTTAATCCCACTAAAGGTAACTAAAATGCTCAAGATTTGCTTGAAATCTTGAGTGGTGGAAGATTGGAACCCTTCAAATGGCCGGAAAACCTTGCTTATATAGGCTATAATCTGTTAGTCATTGCCTTTGATCAATTATCAATCGGATATCGAGCAAAAAGTGCACACAGCTATCTGCAGAGAAAATGATGCCGCCGGCGGCATAGATGATACCGCCGGTGGTATCAATGAGGCCGTCGGCGGCCTCGCTCCTCTGGCAGATTTGAAAAGTAGCACGATTCATGCCCGAAATTGGGGGAAAGGAGAGGAAATCCGAAAAAGGATGACATTGACGTAAAAACTCAGACATTAGGTGTATTTTTTGATTTTTAATGGGTATTTTGGACTAGATCATTTTTTGGGTGTAAATCATTGGTCTGAGCTACCACTGGATGCATTACCAGATACGTTGAACTGAATTTTTCCAAAAATAAAATTCGTAGAGAATTTTATATCGGTAATAAAAATTCCAAAAAAAAGAATTTTTATCATGAGGAATAAAATCTGGTATACGTCATCATTGTCTCGCGAGAGGGACTATAAAATCCCGTGCTCACACCAAGTTAGGGGTTAGCTGTGGTGGTATATCCCACATCCGTAGGAGAAAAAAATCTTCGGAGACAAACTGTAAAGGCTTGATTTCTTCTCGAAAGTAATCTCACTAGTTAAGTTAAGTTCGGGGGAGGAAACTGCGGGGATTAGACGTAGGCGGGGCCGAACCAGTATAAAATGATCATGTTTGAATTTCTTTACTTTAAGCTTTTACTTTAAGTGCATTTTATTTATTATTTGCATCATCCGGATTCAAACTCCGGTTCATTTCAAATACGCTATACAAAGACTTTAAAAGTGTGAAATTCCGCAAAAAGGGTCATTCACCCCCTCTGGCCCTAGTAGCACTCACTAAGGGAACAACACAAAATGTTCATAGAATTTATGTTTAATATACAATATATGTGACACAATGCAAAAACATGTTAAAACAAAACCTCCTTTTTACATTGAGGTGACCCCTAGGTGCGTCTAGGCACAAAAGGCTCTTGTGCTTCAAGTGCCTTGCACCCGAGGCACACTCGTAATGTATATCAATGATATACGTATGAATATATGGATAACACCATGCATTTTTTCTTTAAACTTTGAATTAAGTAATTAATAGCCATGTTGTATATCTGCAACATACAATATCTATATCAACATATACAATAATACACTTCAAACTGTAACATGCATAACGAAGTTCTTTATTTTCATCTTCTCTATCAATCAAATAAACATATTGTATATCAACAACGTACAATATCAACAATATACATTACTGTATATCAGCAATATACAATAATGCACTTCAAAACATAAAATTCATCACAGAATTCTTTATTTTTGTCTCTATCAATCGAATAAATGAATTGTATATCAGCACCATACAATATTGTATATCAACAATATTGTATATCACTATCAGCAATATGCAATAATACACTTCAAAACATAACATGCATCATAGAGTTCACAATTTAGGCCATATATGTTTCATAAGAGATTCCAAAAATTGATAATTCTATTAGAAGAAAAATTGAGAATCAAACTTTATTCATAATGAATCACCCTCCAATAAGAAACCTGATTGAAGCATACATGAACATAGGCATCGAAAAGCTAACAACCGATTTCTTACTCTTATTATCTATAAAAATCTGGAAAAAAATTGAAATATGTAAATTTTTTAACCCATTCAGCTAAATTTCAAAGACTTCAAAACCTTACATATGCTTCCAATCAAAGCATGAATCATACCTCTTTTTCTTCGGATTCTTTCTTTGTTATCTCTTTCACTTTGGTTATGGTAAAAATCGTTCGATTAAGTGAAGAATTCTTTGTTATTGTTGACACCAACACTTTATGGCCGCCATTGTAGCCGAAAATCTCAACAAATTATCTGATTTGAGAGGAGAGGAGAGGAGAGGATAGATGGCACACATGAGGAGAGAAGAATTTCGTTAAACCCGGCGACAATAATGGTTGTAGATGAAGAGTCCGATTGTTTAGGGATTTTCTTTTTTGAATTCACTATACCAAATTAGTTAATATGTGACAACAATTTTGTTGTCACTAAATTATTGTCACAAAAGGCTATTATCTGTTACAATAAAAAATTTACCATCACAAAAATTAGTATTTTTGAAATTTTAATGTAAAATTGTCACATATAATAGATGTTTTGTGACAATTTTTTACTATCGTAACTAATATTTTTTCGTTACAACTCTATGTTGTAACCAATAATTTATAAATTGTTACAATAAAAATTTTATTGTCATAAATTATATTTATGTACCAACATAAAAAAACTTGTTACAAATAATTTATTAGTTTCGTGACAATAAATTTAACTTGAAACAAAAGATATTTTAGTCACAAGTAATAGTTGTAACTAAAAATATACAAAATGTGACAAATACTTTTTACTGTCACAAAAAAAATATAGGTGACAACATAAAAGTTTGTTGAAAAAATATATTATTTTTGTGACAATAATTTTAACTTGAAACAACAATACTTCAGCTACAAGTAAAATTTGTAACTAAAACTATTCAATATATGACAATAATTTTTTTACCCAGACAAAATCTATATGTGACAACATAAAAAAAAGCTTGTTGCAAAACATATTTTTTATGACAATAAGTTAAACTTGAAACTTAAAATACTTTAGTTACAATTCATGATTTAACTAAAACTATTTAACACGTGACAATAAAATTTTTATTATCACAAAAACAATAAGAAAGTTATAAAACAATGCATAAAAAGTGTATTGAAAAGTTATAAGAAAGGGTTACAAAAAGGTATTGGTTATTTAAAATTTGTAACAAAAAAGCATAGAAAAGTTATATATATTATTTGAAAAGTTATATAAAAAGTACAAGAAATGTATGAAAAAGGTTATATGAAAGTTATAAGTTATTTAAAAGTTGTATAAAAGGTATATGAAATGTATAAGAAAAGGTATGAGTTATTGAAAGGATTATATAAAAGGTATATAAACGCTCAATCCTGTGACAATGATTTTAGCCTAGTGGTTAAGCCTTGAAGTTGTGATCCTAGAAATCACAGGCTCGAATCCACAAAAAAGATTAATTAATTATGAGTTTAAGCAAAAAAGAATAGGGAAAACGCACCCCTATGGAGAGAAACCCTAGCCTCCACCGCCGCACCCCCTCCTACACCGCAAACCACCTCAGCCGCCACTACAACCGATCCAACCCCCCCTTCGCCGACTGCCACCGCCATCACTACAACCGATCCAACCCCCGTTCCTTCCCAGCCAACCGTACCCATCGGACCTCTGAACCTTGCCAAGCCAACCTCTCCATACCCTACCGCTACCATCGCCTGGCTACTGTCCATCGTCACAGCCGCCAGCCCGCCGCGTCTCACCGCCGAAACCATAACCTTAATCCTAACCCCAACGCGGCTGCCCTCAACCACCGCTCAAACCCTAACCCCGAACCCGCCCCCACCAGATTCTATTTTGAAAATTTCCCAAATTCCTATGGAGCAGATTCTATGAGCAGGGTTTTCAAGAAGCATGGAATTTCGGGACGAGTTTATGTAGCTAGGAAAAAGAATGTCAGGAACCTTAACTTCGGCTTCATTACGGTAGATGAATCTCTGTCTGTTCAGGAAACGCTCCACAGGTTGAACTCAGTGAGCATTGGAATTATTCGCGTGCGCGCTTTCAAGGCCAAGTTCACGAACTCGGCTGCAGCTCCAACATCTCGACAATATCAGCCCAAGAAATCAGCAGGACAGATACCTAAACGACGGGTTAATTTTCGGGAATCATTACGTGGAGACAGATCGTATGCCAAAGTTGTGGCAGAATCACAAGTTCCAAACGAGGCTTCTTTTGCCACTCATAATTCAATCTCAGCGAACTCACCCAGGGGCCATGATTTTATTACAAATGTGGCCCCTTGGAAAGATAAGTCATGCTTAGTCACTCTAATCAATATCTCGAATATTCGGCTCACCTTTGATTTATTGCATGAACGTGGTTTTGATGTTTCTTTTGCTGCCCCTATAGGCAAGGATAATGTTATTGTCTCGTTTAATTCAATACTGGCTATGAAAAATTTTGTAGGTGGTGAATGGAAGGTCATGCTGCATATTTTTAAGGATGTGCAGTTGTTGCCGGCTATTTTTATACCGACAGAATGCATCATGTACCTGGACTTTATGGGAATTCCCCCCACTCTGATTCGAGAGGAGCTGATCAGACACTTAGCGAGCTCCTTTGGCCGTGTTATTTCTGTAGACTTCAATTTTGATTTCCCGGATCGTCTGGATGTGGTTTCCTGTCTGGTTTCGGTCCCCTTTGGGACAACCAATCGCTCCTTCAAACTGTTGGTGAATACTAAAGAAGTGCTCATTCACACTAATCTGAGACAAGGTGTTGGCTGTGAACATTACCAAGATGATGATTCCGAAATTTCTGATGCCCCGTCCGATATCCCGTCCTATGCTTCTTTTGACACTTCCAACGACTCGCGTAGTTCCGGCTGCCAGGAAGTGGAAACTGCAGATCATATTAGCCTGGATCTCCGAATTATCCCCCTCCCAAATCAATCAAATGATAATTTGAGTGTTGTCCTGGAATCAAACCCAGCTACACATGAAGCTTTAATGGAGGCCGAACAACCTGTAAGGCTAGTCAACCCACAGACGGAAGCCAACCAGCCTGTTACTTCAGCTTCGTCAGGACCTGACATTTCTAATATGAATCGGGTGATCATTTTATCTCATTCAAGGACATCTCCGACCCTCGAAAAAGAGCTGACTATGGAAATGGGGAAAAAACTAGGAATATTCTCGGAGAAAAATAAGCAAGCTGTTCTGACAGCTATGGATAATTTAGTGAACTGATTAGTTCACATTCATCAAGGTATTTATTTTCTTCTATTATGTCGATGGATTTTTTATGTTGGAATTGTAGAGGAGGTGTCAATAACGGGGCAAAGCAGCAATTTGTCTCTTCTTGCATTCGTAAACACAATCTCCAATTTTTTATCATGTTAGAAACAAAGATAGAAAGTATCTCTGAGCAAGTGGTCAAACGGTTCTGGGGGCACAATGACTTTGCTTATCACCATATCCCCTCTAATGGTCTTTCGGGTGGCATCCTATTTTCTTGGAACTCCTCGTTGCTTTCGGTTTCGGTTCTCCATTCTATTTCCCGATGGGTGTTAGTTAAATTTCCCCTTCAGCAGCAAGATTTGCACGTTCTTAGTCTCTACGCCCTAACAAATCATATGGATAGATATGATTTATGGCAGGAACTTATCCCGATTATTCGAGACTTTCAGATGATCTTGATTTGTGGTGATTTTAATGAGGTATTACATGTGTCGGAAAGGGCAAACGATCGCCCCTACCCATCCATGTCGGCTTTTCAAGACTTTGTATTGCAATCTGAACTCCATGATCTACCCCTACACGGCCGTGATTATACTTGGTCTAATAGAGTTTCATTCTCTCGTATTGATCGTGTTCTAGCCTCGAATGGGATACTGCAGTTATGGCCTAACTTATCCATATCAACGGTGGACACCACCCTATCTGATCATTTACCGATTTTATTATGCTCCTTCGTTGCTCACTCAGCCGGCCCAAGACCCTTTAGATCGTTAAACATGTGGTGGGATAAGGCAGATTTTTTGCCTTTCATTCGTAATAAATGGCACCTCATTTGTCAATCCTATGCTCACAAAGACCTATCTTATAAATTGACAAAGTTGGGTCGTGCAATCAGCCCTTGGCACTCGGAAAATTTTGGAAACCTACAGAGAAAGATTGGTGATTTAGAGGAAACTATATTGGCCCTTACATCGAGTAGTGTTCCTCGACCGCTCACCTCAACTCAAAATTCAGAACTAAATCGTAATCGCTCCCTCCTTCAGGAAAAGAGGGCTTCTTTGGAAAAATTACGGCACCAACAATCAAGGGTGAATTGGACGCTATTGGGTGATAATAATACATCGTTTTTCCACCGTATCGCTTCAGCCCGATCTCGCAACAACCGTATATCGCAACTGGACATCGAGGGAGTAATTGTTACGGACTTGAAGGTCATTTCAGATACTATTTACAGCTATTACGCCCAATTATTCAAGGCTGCCCCTATAACGCCATTCTCTCTTAGAAAGTTACGTTTTAACACTGTTACTTTGCAACAAAACGCAGCTCTTATCACCCCTTTTAGGGCTGAGGAAATTTGGAACAGTATATGTGCGTGTGGGGAGAATAAAGCGTCGGGACCAGATGGCTTCAATTTTTTCTTCTATAAAAGGTTCTGGGACGACTTAAAACCCGAATTACTGCAAGTTTTGGATCGTTTTTATGCTACATCTCAGCTACCAGATTCGGTCAAGACATCCTTCACGGTGCTAATACCTAAAATTCCAGGTTCTTGTTCTTTGAACAACTTTAGACCTATCTCGCTCATCCATGGTATCTATAAAATTATTGCAAAATTGCTATCGATTCGTCTTCAGGCTGTTCTACCGTCTCTTATCTCAAACAATCAGTTTGCTTTCATCAAGGGTAGAAGCATTCATGAGTGTTCTTTTGTGGCTTCCGAGGTAATTCATGACCTCCACATTAAAAGGAAACCATGTGTGGTGCTGAAACTAGACTTTCACAAAGCTTTTGATAGCATTTCTTGGACTTATATTAACTCGGTTCTCCAAAGGATGGGTTTTGATCAGAAATGGATTTCATGATTGTCAAATAGCAGGAAAAAATCCACTACTTCGATTCTAATCAATGGCTCACCAAGCCCTCCTATTCACATCCGTAGGGGGGTCAAACAAGGAGACCCTTTATCGCCTTTTATTTTTGTGTTAGCAGTGGAGGGCCTAAAACAGCTTATAGATCGTAGCATTCAAGTAGGCGTGCTACCTGGATTTCGTTTGGAGGAATCCCTTCCAGATATCTCTTTGTTACAGTTCGCTGATGATACGATTTGCTTCCTTCCAGCAGAAGAATCCATAATTCCCAGTTTCATTCGGATCCTAAGGTGTTTCGAACTAATCTCAGGATTGCGTATCAACTACCACAAGAGTGCGATTATGGGAATCCACGTCAATGAAGCCTCCTTGGCCTCCTATGCAGCTCAATTGGGATGCCGAGTGGATAACTTTCCGATAAAATACTTAGGTACACCACTATGTATTAAACAGCCACATATCTCCGATTGGGATCCTTTGATCGCCAAGTTCAAGTCTCGTTTGGCAAATTGGAAAGGAAATTGTCTATCATATGCTGGACATACCATACTTATCAAAATGGTACTTTCTTCCCTTCCCATTTATTTAATGTCAATCTTCTACATGCCTTGCTCTGTATCTTCTTCACTAAATCAATTAATGCGCAATTTTTTATGGCGAGGCGACTCTTCGATCAATGGCATATGCAAAGTAAGCTGGGTTACGATCAATTTACCATATCACCTTGGGGGATTGGCAATTCGGGATCTAAATCTTGTTAACTCCAGCCTACTCTTTAAATGGATTTGGAAAATGGGAGACCGCAATGATGACTCCTTGTGGTCAATGTACTGTGTTCGGCGTTACGGGATTTGTTCGTGGCATGAAATGACTCTTCTCGACTCCAAGCTTGTCTCTCCATTATGGCGTGGAATTATAAAATGCTGCTTTAAAAAGGAGAGAATTTGGTCCTTCTTCTCATCACAGGTGCGTGTTCAAGTGGGAGATGGTCAAAACGGGTTGTTCTGGCACGATAACTGGACCTCGAACACTCCAATCAAATCACTCTTCCCCGACTTATTTGCGATTTGCAATAGGAATTCTCAACCATTTTTGAAGGGTGTAGTCATATTTTTTCCAATCGTTCCCAAACCCGCCCCTTTTGGAAAAGAATCCACCGCATTACGAACCAACAACGATGCAATGAACTGAAAACCTGGATATCAATTTCATGCCCAACGCTCTTCCAAGACCAGGAAACCGTAAACAGCCCCACCTTCTTCCTGAGAGGAGATTGCTTCCTATGGGACATTGGAGTTCATAAAAAATATTCAGCAGCGTCCTTTATCATGGATATTATCAACAACGATTATGGCCGAATCCATTGAGAGACTTTACACTCATTTGGTCCTCCCACATGCTCCCCAAGATAAAATTTTTTGGCTGGTTGGTCTTTCACAATAGGTTACCGACACGTGAGTTCCTTTTCCAGAGGGGATATCGTATGTTAACTAGCGCCGGTTGTCCGTTCTGTCCACTACCTGAATCTTTGGAACACAGCCTCTTTTTATGTCACGCGAATTATCAGATTTGGAGAGATGCATTCCGGTGGCTGGATATTCAGGTTGTGATGCCGAATGATAGTTACAACTTCCTTCTGTTATGGTGCACATTCTTCAAACCTGGAATCTCCCGTGAATTTGGTAGGTCTCTCTGGTTCATTATATCATGGAATCTCTGGAAGCACCGCAACAAGAAGATTTTTCGAGATGAAACTGACGATGGGGATATTTTAATTGTGAGTATCAATTTTTGTTGGTTTCTTTTTCATTCCTATAAGCGCAATGTTAGCCTTTCGGTTTCTGATTTGTTTACGAACCCGAGGATTCTTATTATGTAACTTTGATGTACTTTTGGTTCTTGTTTCGAGAACCATTATTAATAAAAGCGGGGGTGGGTGTTTTGTAGGTAAGCAGAGGAACCAACCTAGTTGGGTACTCCACCCCAAAATTTTCACCCACTCCAATCTTTTAGCCGTTGGAGAGATACACTGTCTCTCCAAGGGTTTTTCAAAAAAAAAACAGGCTCGAATCCACATATGGGTGAGGTTGGATGATGTTTTTCTTTGTTATTATTACTAACCCAATGAGTCAGTTTTTTTAAAAGAAAATATAAACGCTCAATCCTAATAATAAATTAATGTTTAAATAAGTATTACTAATTTAAGTTCAAACTAGTGATACTAAGGATATACGAAAATTATAAGTTAATGAGAATATATATAAAAGGTACATGGAAGTTAGAGAAAAGTTACATGTTACCTAAAAGTTATATAAAATTGTATAGGGAAACGGAACTTAAGGATTTCAGGACAGGAGAGAGGTGCGGAACTTTGAAATTGGATCGTTATAAGCTGTCCGAGCTTGTTTCTAGAGGGTGACAACGAGTTGGGGCAGGGTCAAGGGCAGCCTATCTTTTCAGGGACGGCTGATCGGTTTATTTGGGAGTCGGGGGAGAAGAAGGTGTACACGACAAGCTCCTTTTGTATGGGCTACTATAGTACGCCAAAAAGGCCAAAGCCGAGGCTCGACTTTTCGATAATATGGGAGGCATGTGTGACCCCGAAAGTTTGCTTTTTTGGGTGGCTTGTTTTTCATGGAAGATTACCAACAAAAATGTTTCTTTTCCTCCGTGGCTGCCAATCTATAATGGACGGTCAATGCCGATTTTGTGATTTGGAGGAGACTATGGATCACGCCCTGCTCCATTGCATCAACAGCTATAAGGTGTGGACTCAGGTGATGAGATTGCTCGGTATCTCGCTGCCTATACCGTGGAAGGCGGTGGATTTTCTAGCCATGTGGCGCGGCTTCTTTGCTGATGGAAGAGGTAGAGAGTTCGGAACGGCGCTATGGTTCTTAATTGCTTGGGCACTATGGAAACGAAGGAACAAATTTGTTTTCGAAGGCAGGTTGGGTTCAGAAGACATTATTGGATCATGCATTCATTTATGTTGGTTCATCCTTAAAAGTAGGAGACGTGATATTAATTTTGTAACTTCTGATGTATTTAATTTTCCGAACTTGCTACTCTCGTGTAATTGATTTACTCACGTTCTCGCCTAGAGACCGTGCGCTGATTTTTATTTAATAAAAAAGGGGTAGGTGTTTTGTAGGTAAGCGGGGAAACCAGCCTAGCTAGGGACTCCGCCCCGAAATTTTCACCTGCTCCAAACTTTTAACCTTTGAGGGAACACACTGTTCCTTCGGGGGTTTTTTAAAAAAAATTGTACAGGGAAATTATAAAAAAGCTATAGGTTATTTATAAAGTTTATACAAGAAAGTATAAAATGTTATAGATTAAGTAACAAAAATATATATATATATATATATATATATATATATATATATATATATATATATATATATAAAAGTCATATGTATTATGAAAAGTAATGAAAAATGTATAAAAAGTTATATATTTAATAAAAAATTAAATAGAAGTATGAAATGTATATAAAATTACCATAAATCCTAAACTATAAACAATAAACCTTACCCCTTCAACCTTAGTGATAAATATTTACTGTTTGATAAATTTAATTTATTATGATAATCATAATAATATGTTTATAAATAATTTTGTATTTATTCAATATTACTAATAATAACATGAAGTATATTTGCATTATTACTAATTAATTATTCACTATTAATATTAATGATAAAATAAACCAAAAAAACTGAAAATAAAAACGAAATCTGGAATGAAAGCACATAAGAGGGAAAATTCCGTTCACTCATTTTTTTGGGTATAGAGTTGAACTCTCTCCCTGTAGTTATTGCCATTGTATTCGTGAAAAACGTAACTTGAATCCCCAGTGCTGCTGGTGATCCGCCTTCCTGTGACTCTATCCACCCCATCTCTTTCTATGAAGGCTCTCGTCCTTCAAGGTAGTCTTTGTTTACTGCGTTCTTGGGTTGCTTTTGGCTTTGGTAAGCTTTAGTTTTGCTCATTTTCCTTTATAATTTAGTAATTAGTTTTTTCTGAAGTGTCTGCGGTATTGTTAAGATGATTGCACAAATATCCCTTCCTTCTAATTTCTTCTTTCTTTTTGTGAGTGAGATTTCACTTCCCCCTTTTCTACTTTTCGTAAGGGCGATTTCACTTCCCCGTTACCGATGGGAAAAGAGATGCATCCACCTGCACTTTCTGGTTTGGCTTTCTCGCTCTAGCGGTTCCCGACTACCTTATCTCGCCATTAATATGGTAAATTTGATTATTAGCTTCACAATTTCAGATTTGGTTTCTTTGTTTTCATGCGTGGTTCTTCGTTTAGATCCTACTGTTAATTTTAGGGTTTATTACTTCCCTTCTTCGTTCAAATCCCTATTGTTCTCATCGCCTGCTCTTTCTAAGCCTTTCGTTCCTTTTAATGAGACTTTTTGTTGTAGTAGAAATTGATGGGAACGTCATGGTGTATGATTCCTGTAAATATGTTATTCTTCAAATATGCTAAGATATTATTTATATAAATTAGACTTGAAGTGCAAAATTCACCGGTGTCAATTTTTCAAAACGGTGTATGAAAGATATTTTCGGTTGTTGTTCTTTAGATGCAAAATAAGAGGCACTCATCTGTCTCGATTTCATTGATATTTAATGTTGCTAAGAGGAGGCAGTCATCGTTGTCTCGATTTCAAAAAGTTATGCTTTAAGTCTTTTATGTTGCGAGTTAAAGTTGGGTTTGGGTCAGTAAAATAAGCAGAATTGAGGCTTTGAAAGTAGTAGGATAAACTGTAGAATAGTAAAATAGTTTCTCTTCCTTTTAATAGTACAGTTATCCTTCTGGCATTAGGATATCATTTGGCAGCCAACTTAGATGATCCAATTTGTATATTCACTGTAAAACTTGCCATCAAATGAGTGAAAAATCATACTAGACTTTTATCTTGCAAAAGTAATAAAGCTCTATTAATAACAAAAAAGCTTAATTTAATTAATATTGGGTAATTACTTTCTGAATGTTACTGTTCTGAGTGCAATTTATCATCTTGTCATCTTCTTTTTGGATGTATTTCCTACTTGTTTTCTAAATTCATTATCTGATCTAGGGGTTTCTTTATAGTCATTACATGTTCTGTAGATCTTCTGCCAATTTACTTTCAAACACAATACACACACAGTTATACTTGAAATATATCTCTAATTGGTTTGTTTATAGCCATTAGATTATCCTTCAAAATATAGTAAACTATGTAAGTTGTAAAATGTAAATTGAATCCTGTAAAACTGATATTCTATAATTCATTGGGCCCTGTGAAGTGCTAAGTATGGGATGGATTCCTTGTACAGGTTCAAGACCTAACAAACACCAAGCACTAGATTGAAAAGTGTAGTTGATTTATAGTTTCACGATTCACATTCCAATAATATTTAGAATTGTTTTTTTTTACTTGATAACAGATTTAACCACAAATTTGCTGAATAAATGAAGGACGTGCTGAAGATCTGATTTTCTCCTTTTGTTTTATGTGCTTTAAGATGAATGACTAGTACATTTCACTCTATTGACATAATTTTATGAACAGAGCACCAGTATAGCCTAATATCTTGGCTATATGGTGAAACTAGTAATGATGACAAAGGTACGACGGGGATATGGGCTTTGACAGACAAAAATAGTGTTGACAAAGGGCACAGACACGGTCTCAAATCCTTTGGAATTGTTTTGGAATTAAATTATTCTCCGGTATGCCATTCCTTCTCTTATTTGCTTACCAGTGTCTAGATTTTCAATTTATGAGATTCTGTGGCTTCTACAAGAAATATTTTGGAGTATGTTTAGATTAAGGTAGGCTCATAAAGTGTTAGTTTGAGTAAGTTTAGATTCTGTGGCTTCTGTTTTACCTTGATTGAAATGCCTTTAAAAGATATCCAAAAGTCATTATAGTTCTTTATTCAATATTTTAGCTAAAAGTCATGTCTTGGGATCACTATGAGGCTTGAATGTCAAGATCATAGTTGTCAAGGAGCTAGGCACACCCCAGGCGCCAAGGGGTCCTGGAGCCTAGGCGCACCAACTAAAAAATATATAAATTACGCTATGTGTTAAAACTATAAAAACAATATAAAAAGTTCATCATATAAATAAAAAGTTCATTAATCTAAATATTATATTAATATTTCCTATTAATGTAAAACTACGGAACACTCGATTCATCAAACATCAAAGTCGCCATCAAGCTCAACATATTTAGCATCTTCATTAGATTCACTCTCAAATTCTTCATCTAATATTAGCTCATTTTACTCCATTAAATCTTGTAGAGCTTCATTTTCGTCCTCATCATCACCGAAAATTGCTGATCTTTCACGAGATTGTGATGCTTTTCCTTTTTTTTTGAACTTTGGTGGTTTCCACATCAATCCTAATACATTTGCCTTTGCCTTTAGATCCTTGTATGATAGGAGATTCTTTATACCGTGTATTGTTGTCTTTAGACTTTTTTAGACTTTTAATCGTTAATCATGAACAATTCTTAATCACGGTTAAAATAAATTAGGTTAATTTATTTTTTATTATAAAAGAAAACTAATTAGGGTCACAAACTAATTAGTTAGTTTAAATTTTTACTATAAATATTAAATACTAATAAGGTAAGTTTTAAAAAGTAAAACAGATGTTTAGATTTTAAATACATATTAAATACTATTAATATTATTTTTCAACAAAATACTTATTAAATAAATAAAAAAATTATTTAAGAAAACCATTTTTGTACCTAACTTGCTCTTGGCGCCTAGTGCCCCCAAGCGCAGTTTAGGCGCATATGTGTCGCCTAGAAGTTCTAAGGAGGCGCCAAGGTTGGAGCATCATGCGCCTAAGGCGCGCCCGTGACAACTATGATGAGGAATAGGTTTTAATACAGTTGGTTCTGTCAAGTTAAGACTATAAACACACATTGTTATCAATTTAGTTCATAACTTCGCATTTGTGATATACATTGGTGTTTTTGTTTGTCTTGTTTCATTTTCTAATGCTAAAATATGGATGTTAGATTTAATTTCATTGATGTTATGCTATGTTGTGCTTTTTTTTTTTTATTTAGGATGAAATGTTATGGAGATAGCACTTGTTTTGCATGTCTCTGTATCTCTCCCTATTAAAGCCATAATCTTTGACCCTCTCTTTTTTACAACTATAATGTCTTTCTTTACCAATGCAAAATTTCCTTCATCAAGAAAGGGTATCATTGTGCCACTCTTTCACTAGTACTAAAGTAGAATAATAAAATAAATACCAGTGTTATTACTAGGTGTTAAGGCGCCCAGGCGAGGCGAGGCAAAGCTAGAGTGCCTCACCGACGTTTGCGCGCCACGCTGTTAGGGTCTCCCTAACTAGGTAGGAATAACAGGTTTAGGGATCTAGGTAACTAGCAGAAAATAAGAATTAAAGAGGAAGAAAACATGACTGAAAATGGAATGTAGTAGAATAGAAATGCAGAAAACTATAAAGAAATGACTAATAAAAGAGAATAATACTGATATTTCATTGATTATTAGAAAATGATTACATTCTCATTCTTATAGCCAGACATTGTACTATGCTAGCTGCTAAAAGACAAAATAGGAAATAACCGTTTGTACTACCTAAGGGTACCATGACTAGGATAGGCCTTATCACCTCTAGGAATATTGTAGACTAATTAACCTATTAAGCTCCTAATTAACTATATTAACTAAGAAAAATAAAGCATAATATAATCCTTGAACCTTCTCCCTGGATACCTGACATTACTCCCCCTTTAAAATCAGTCTTGTCCTCAAGACTGTTTCCGTTAGTGCTCACTTTAGTCACATTCTGCTTCCGCTGCTCCACTCTGATCGTAATAGATGTAAGAGAAATTTTAACTGCGGTGAACAGCCTTGAATTGAAGATTTCAGCCAGTAACCCCACTGTTATTCCAAAGAAAATTGGATAACTGCAGAATTTTCCTTGCCAATTTATCACCATATTGTTCCCATATATCAGTTGTTCCTCTTTTGGCTGTGCCTCTAGAGCTAAAATTCACCAATTGACTTCATCCTTCTCATTCATTGGATCAACAACACCTATAGAAATTCCTTAGTTCCAGCTAGTAGGTTGATCATATGGCTGATCATTTCCAAGGCTCTCATCTTTAAGCTCTAGCATTTGGCCCAAAGAATTCTCCTCAGAACCAAGGTGAAAATATTGATGAACTTGTTCTTGCCATCACTTGTGTTTCTGAATAGCATCTCTAACTTGATCAACAACCATTGGACACATGATACCAACACAGTCAGTTTTCAAAAGGACCTCTCCAACCTTCCAATACAAAGTAGCTTCAAGCTCTTGAGTCCATTCAGTGACTGACTTTTCCTTTTGACTTTGCAGTGCATTAAAGCACACAATAACTTGCTGAACAGAGTCCAAAGACATCTCAAAAGCAATGTATCCTCCACTAAGTATTGCAATTGTCTCAAAAACAACAAACCTAACATGAACTCCCACCATTGGATCATATGGAGCAATGCTGCAATCACGAGTATCCATAAAGGAAGGGATCTTAGCAACAATTTCAATAATTATATCAATACCAGTGCCTCTAATTGAAGAAACATGACACAAAATCCCTTCAACAATGTTAAGTTCAACAATTAAGGCAATAGTAGTTACTTTCCCGAGACCAGTTAGAGCTTTACAATTCGCTTTTCATGGAGACATGATTTTGTTTATTACTTTCTACTTGGCCTTCAAGGATTTCATCAAAAGTTTGTATGCGACCGAAGAATCACTTTTCTTCTCAAACATACCCCTCAATTGTCTATGGTAGGCTAAATTCTCCTCATTCCCAGCCCCAACAGACCCAACTATATAACCAATTTTTAGCACAAAAGAGACTAACCCATTTTTAGAGATAGACTGCAGACCCCTTTCACTAATTGTAACATTTCTAGTTCCTGTTGTGAGCAAGATTAAGTCCGAGAAGGGTGGAAGGACAACGAAGTCTCCTGCTGCTGCACCATTACCATAACACACAACTTCAAGATTAAATTCATCGCCACCGTTTAACAAAAATTGATTGTCTTCTTTTAAATAGAAGAGATAGTGTATTTGGGTTTCTTTTAATCCACAATTGGGCTAGGGTTTGGGCTTCGTTGAAACCCTAGCATTTACATCATGACTTAAATGGTACTTGTCCCTTTTCTAGTTTTTCCAATTCTGCAGATCGAGCCCTGTTCTTCTCCGTACAAATTTGACCTCCATTCTTCCATATTTGTCGGTGATACGTGCCTTCCGACTTGGTTTGCATTTATACTTCCATCTTCTTTTTCCTTCAAAGATAACCTTATGGTTTAAAGCTATGGTATTTTGCCGTTGCTCTAATACCCGCTTTCGGTTGTGGCCACTGTGAACTTAGGACCTGGGTTAAACGGGACTATTAATTCTGGTGCAGGTACGCTTCCCGTTCGAAAATGGTTGCAGACCCATTTGTTGTTTTTTTCCTTCACTTCTTTCATTGATAATTTCCGCCCATTACCTTCAGATTTTGGCTTCACTTCTAGCTCATTTTTCCTTTTGAAACCCACTGCTTTTGCTTCAATCTCCACCACCGGTGACTTAACCTCATTTCTGGAAATTCCCATATGTTTTCCAGATTTATCATCTTGCAACGGAACTATAGCTTGAGGATCTAAAGCCTTTTGAATCTCTTTGGGTTTGACATTATGCACTTGGGTCTTCTCTGCATATTTCTTATTTATAATCTCTTTTTCTTTGTGATACTTCTTGCATATCTCTTCAATCCTTTTAAACCGCTTTGTCTGCTCATGGAACATTGAGAAAATGTTTTGTAGTTCTTGCTAAAGGAATTCTATAATTTGTTGGTTGTATGGATCCATGGATTTATGAGATTTGAGTGAAATAGGTGCTAAGAAACCTGGCTTTCATACCAGTTGTTAGGGTCTTCCTAACTGGTTAGGAATATCAGGTTTAGGGATCTAGGTAACTAGTAGAAAATAAGAATTAAAGAGGAAGAAAATAGGACTGAAAATAGAATGCAGTAGAATAGAAATGCAAAAAACTGTAAAGAAATGACTAATGAAAGAGAATAACACTGATATTTCATTGATTATTAGAAAATGATTACATTCTGATTCTTATAGCCAGACATTGTACTAGACTAGCTGCTAAAAGACAAAATAGGAAATAACCATTTGTACTAGCTAAGGGTACCATGACTAGGATAAGCCTTATCACCTTTAGGAATATTCTACACTAATTAACCTATTAAGCTACTAATTAACTATATTAACTAAGACAAATAAAGCATAATATAATCCTTGATCCTTCTCTCTGGATACCTGACACACGCCTTCAAAGAGGCGTCGCTTAAGCGAGCGCCTTCAAAGAGGCGCCGTTTAAGCGAGCGCCTTCATGTTCAGGCGGTGGATTCAGTGTCTCATTGAAGACTAGAATAGATTTTGAAATCAAACTGCAATAATGGAAATAAAACTGATTTATAACCAAATGTCCTTTTAGTTAGCCATTAATATGATGAAAAAAATTGAATATAGAAAGGAGATAAATTATAAATCATAACTCTAATTATATTAGATAACTTCCTTTTTGTTAGCAATCAATATAATGAATGAATTTTAATAAGGAAACGAATTAGCAATTGTAATCAATGAGAATTAACATTAGAATAGAAAATTAAATAGGAAATAATCTTATTTATTATCAAGCACTATTAAGATTAAATTAAAACAAGGAAACGAGATAAATTAGGGAGTGTAATTAAATTTCAAATTCAAATAAGAAAGTTTAACCAATTAGAATTATAATTAACTAATTAGCAAATAAATCAAGAAAGTAATTAGAGATAATAATCTTGCAAATATATATGCATGCTACATTATTAGATATTGTGGGATTATAAATTTAATGTTTGAACTCATAATTGATTATAAAAGTTCGTTTATCCAAGGTGGTACTCATGATGTGTGCAACAAATGATTTTGGAATCAACAAAGATCACTTTAGAAATCATGACACTTTAGAAATCATGACAGTAGAAATAGCTGCAGTAAGCAATTTCTTATCTTAGTAAATATTTCTATTTAAGTAGAATTTGCTTAAATCATTATAGTCTCCCACATCCCATTTAAATTTGTTCAACTTGATCTAGTTAATAAAACTCTTATTACTTTTAGCACAATCTTACCATCCTTTTGAGCTAATATTGGCTATGTCATTGCTTATGTTGTACAATTTGAGCAACTATTTTGTTCTTGCACTTATTTTTTTTAGCTAATATGATTTATTGTTCATGTTAATTGTCTGTCTACTCAATTTGATGTTGAGTTCTTGCGTATTTTGTGTACTGTTGTTTGTGAATTTTAGAGTCATTATCAATTGATAAGAGGGATTATATTAATCCTCACAACATATACTTTCTTGTTTTATAATCATTTTTTTTGTTTTCTTTCAGAAAGTCTATTACCACTTCTAAAATGTGTAAATTTTGTATGTTTTATTGCATTTGGAAATTGCCTTTGGTCATGTAATTGGTAATGGAAACATTTTTGGTATTACATGAGAATTTCCTTTTTAATTATTATTTTTTCCAAATTTGTCAAAAATAATATTATAAATTTTAGTTCTCTTCATTCCAATATTGTCACAAATATTTAATGTAACAAGTAACAGAAAAAAAACTGTAACTGATATAAAATGTTGTAATCATAGATGTGACAATAAAAGTTGCCACAAACAGTATTTTGTAACGACTAATAAAAGTTGTCATGCATTTTGAGTAGATTTTGTAGTATAATACGTGACAATTTACTCTATTTGTGACAATTAATTTTATGTGACATGAAAATTATTGTCACTAAAATTGTAATTTTTGTGACAATACATTTGAAAATATTATCTACAACGGAGTTATTAGCGATGATATCTTTGTGACAATTATTCTTGTCACGTATAAATTTGTATGACAACTTAAAAATCTTTTGTGACATTAATTATTCTCTCAATTATTATAATATGTGACAACAATATTATTTTTAACAAGGGGTTTTTTTTTCAGTGGCCATAAAAGTCGTAACTAATTAAAATATTGTGACAAGTAAATTGTTAGACAAAAAAATGTAATATATGTGACAACTTTAGTGTCACAAATAATTTCTTGCGTGACAACTTTTTTATGTTGTCACAGTTTTAGTTTATTTTGATGTATTATATGTGACAATTAGTTTATTTGTGACGATAATTTTTTCTCTTTAGTTACACCAAATGTTGTCTCAAAAAAATGCTGTCACAAAAGTACCTCACTATTTGTGACAACATTTTGATGAAATGTTATCTGCAACGGAGCTATTAGCGATGACACTGTGACAACTTATTTTTGTCACATAATGTTAATGTGACGACTTCTTTCTTTTAATGACAACATTTGTTGTCACAAAAAGCTTGATTTCTTGTAGTGATTTGGGGTATTGTTTTAATAAAAAGGGTATTTTATGAATGTGTTAGGTGAATGGAGTATATTGTGAATTATGAATTATGAAACTCTATTTGTTAAATCTTTATTCCCTGCGTGGCTAGTTACCTAAGTTTCCCAATACAAAACCATACCGTAAAGTTAAACCTCTATCTCCAAAGAATCCTTCACCTTAGGTGTTTACCAAGGATATAATATTTTTGTTGGCATTTGTGGAATTGTTGTCCAAATCTTAATAGGGATTATATTCTCTATTTTTTTAAACTTGTATATTAATATATGCATATTTATCAAAAATAAAAACATTTTTGTACGAAAAAGTATTATCCGTAGGGATGGGCAATTTGTTTTAAATTTTTATTTTTATGATGATTATTACTTGATTTGATCACATAATTACTTGGTGTAGGGTAAAAGTAACAAGGACGGCTAAGTCATGCATAAAGTAATATTGTAATCTTGATCACATAAGATTCTCATCTCTTCCACTATAAATAAAGCATAAAACCTTAGATAGCAGGCACAGCCATGGCAATCCTACCAAACGACACCATCGAATCTATACTTTTGTTATTGCCTGTGAAACCTTTGTTACGTTTCAAGTGCGCATCAAAATCATGGAATTCTATTATCTCTAATTCTTGATTCGTTAAATCACATGTCGGCCGCTGAAAAAACAACCATCCACACTTGCTCTGTGATTACTATGACACGTATGCAGATATTGACATTGCCAAATACGCAGATGAGATTGTTGAATATTATTCTTCGGGTGGAGGACAATTGACACAGCTAGAAAAAGTATTCACTAATTTAACACTGCAAAATCTGCTCTCTCAGCATAATCACATGGAGCGCTGTTATACTTGCTCGGTGATGTGTGCCTGTGATGGGTTGGTAATTTTACGGTTTCACCATAGTTACGAAATTCAACGGTATAGACCCTTTTATATAATATGGAATCCATTTACAAGAGAGAGTCGCGAAATTTACCCTATAGATAATAGAGTTTATGGTTCTTATCTTTGTTTATCATTGGGTTATGATTCGTTAAGTGATGATTACAAGGTCATTCGTGGTCCTTGTAGTTGTCAAGGATGGATTCTTTCTTTGAAATCCGATACTTGCCGGAGAATTGATTTTGAAGGTGTTTATTTGGGAGGAAAATCGGGTATTTATGCCCATGGATGTCTTCATTGGCCTCAAGTACCCCATCGAGATGAAGGGTTCAAAAAATTCAAGATTGCTGCTTTTGACTTAGGAAAGGAGAAATTTATGGATTTTCTGGTACCACATATTGAAGTTACATCTAGTGACACCAGGGGAATACAAGTGAGTATTTGTGACGAATGTCTATGCATATTTGACTTCAGAGAGGTGGAGAAAAGGAAAAAGTTTTAAGTATGGACAATGAAAAACTACGGAGATTCTACATCTTGAACTAAACGATACATCAAGATCTCACGTCATCCAGGTGGAAGTAACGTGCGAAATTGTATATGTGGATTTTATTATTTGGAGAAAAGAGAAGTAGCAACAATTGAGACAAATCATGATGTTGTAGTTACTTTTATGCTTCAAACCTTTGAGATACTTTTATGCTTCAAACCTTTGTGTTGCATGAAACTTTAGTTTCACCAAATCCAAATAATTTCCCCTGGACATGTATGGGGAATTATAGAATTGAAGTTGAACATTGTAATTCAAAACATGAACGAAACGGGCGGGTAGCTTGTTTTTCGGTTTTCAACTAATGAATTTATGGTTAATTCGATTATTGATTATGAAAGTCAATACCATCCCCAATTTCATTCGAAGATTAGGGAAATTGATAAAAAAATATATGATTTAAGTTGTATATTTACTAAATTAACCTTTTATGTTACATTTACACTCTCTGACCAAATTTAAGTTTTATTCTTCTCAAATACGCTCTATATATGCCTTATTTTTTCCGTTTTCTTCTCATAGTCTGAAAATTTTGTATCAATCTTTTCTCTGCGATTTCCGATCTCTTCGATATTTCTCTGTGATTTTCGATCTCTGCGATTTCCAATATCTCCTGATCTTTGCGTTAGTTCTCTCCCTCATAATTGGCATTGCGTTTTCTAATTTTACTATTGAACTTGCTTTGAATGTACAATCAGCTTTTGTTCTATTTTTTAGATCTAGATTCAACATTTTTGTTTGTTTGTGATTGAGTTTTAGTATTCCTTATTTTTGATTTGATATATTTTAGTTTGGATTTGATTTCGATTGTGCTTTAAACGTTTTCTTTCAATTTGTTATATGATTTATTTGTTTGCACATAAGGTGTTTGATGAATTTCCTTAGTTGTTTTCGACTGCTATTGTGTGATGTGTAAGTAATGAACACTTATCATTTGTTAAGTATCTGGTAAGTAAGTGGTAGTTACCTGGTATGATGTTGTTATGTCTTTTAAATGTTGTAAAATGTTTGATGAATTTACTTAGTTGTTTTAGATTCGTATTGTGTGCTGTATAGGTAATGAACACGTAGCATCTATTAAGTATCTAGTAAGTGGTAGTTACCTGGTATGATGTTGATGTGTGTTTAAATGTTGTAAAATGTTTGATGAATTTACTTAGTTGTTTTGTATTCGTATTGTATATAGTATAGGTAATGAACACGTAGCATTTGTTAAGTATCTGGTAAGTAAGTGGTAGTTTTGATGTTGCTATGTATTTCCCTTTTTCCGATGCTAGATATGTATTTAAATGTTGTTAAATGTTTAATGAATTTCCTGAGTTGTGTTGAATAGGTATTGTGTGGTTTGTTAGTAATGAATATTTAGCATCTGGTAAGTATCTGGTTAGTAAGTGGAAAGTATAATGAACTAGGTATCTGGTGAGTAAGTGGTAATTAAGTGGTATATAATGAACACTTAGCATCTAGAAAGTAAGTGTTGTATAAGTAATGAACACTTAGTATTTGTTGTTTTTTATTCACATTCTTTGTATGATGTGTATATAATGAACATTTGACATTTGGTAAGTATGTGGTAGTTTTCTAATAGCATTATGTAATTCAATCTGTTTTTTTCTCATTCACATTCTTTCTTTTTTCGATGTTAATGTTTTTTCATCGATTGTTTATCTTTATTTTTGACTTTTGATCCTATTTTATTTTTGTTTTTGGATCTTTGTAGGATGGATCATTTTCCTGTTTTGATGCACTATTATGGTTATTGGACTGAGGATTTCTAATTTGCTGGATATAAAGTTGCTGGTCTTGCAATCTCTAGCTCCTCAAGTTTCGGTGATTTCAAAAAACTTCTTTTTGAAAGCTTAAAGCTAGATGATAAGTTAAAAGATCTGAAAATTGAATTTCAATTTTCTGCTGGAGATCCTCCCATAGAGATAAACAGTGAACATTTTTTCCAGTTTTTCGTTTCTTGTTAATCTCGAAGTGCTCATCTGAGTGATTATCCGTTGTGTCTCAGTAAGGTTCCTGTTACTACTGAAATTGCTCAAGATAATTTGTACTTTATGTTCTTATTTTTATTTTGGAATTTTGATTTTGTTTTTCTGTATCTGGTAGAGACCTTCCATTTAGCTACTTGACTGTTTTGATATAAATTTTGTAGATTTTATGAAAATATGTTTTTGAATTTGTTGTGATGTATTTATCAAGTATTCATTTTCTTTACTCATATTTTATTTAGTATTTTTTTATTCTATTGTTTGATACCTATTTCTTATCAGGTACTTACCAGATTCTGTACATTGTTGGTTTTTTGCGGTATGTTACATTCTTATTTTTTCTTTAGGTTCTGAAATAGATCAAGAACTTGATTTGTCTTGTATTACGGAAGTAGAGAATCGAATGGAAATTGATGACGCTGCTTCAAGTTCCAATGTTTTACAAGATTCTTATGATGATCATGACCTCTACATTAAGAATATTATTGATATGGTCTTTGATGGGACGAATTGTCTTGTTGAGCAAGATTCTATTGAAGATGATGTTCATGATGTTGAGATTTGTGAATCTACTATTGACACTATGAGGGTTGGACATGTGTTTAAGGACAAGTCAGCATTAAAGGATGCTATGAGCTTGTATACACTAAAAAACAACTTTCAGTTTAAAGTGTACAAATCGTGTGAGAGTCAGCACTATCTTAATTGCATTGATTCAATGTGTTCTTAATTTTTTAGATCATCAAAGAGGAAAAATAATGCATTTTTTATTATGAGCAAGTACTGTGGGGATCATACATGCAGCCTAGATTTGAGAAATAGTGATAAGAGGTACGCAACTAGAACTTTTATTGCCAAGTATATTAAGAATACATTTCTGAGTGAGAAGTGGGTTTACAATCCAGGAGACATTGTGTGAGCACTAGATTTTAACGATCCTTCACACGAAACTATGATGAGAGCTATACGATGCAATGTCTTGTAGGTGTTGTCAATCAGAGGTGTTCCTGCTATTGCAGAGTTGAGTTTACCTGAACTCTGGAGACCTAGTCTACCCTTAGGTACCCGTACGAGTTTTGTTTAGTGGTATAGATCCACTAATAGACCCGTACGGGGATTACCTTCCATACATGTGGAGGGACCCGTACGGGTGGGGCCCTACCTGTATGGGTCCTCTGATTGCCTAATCAGCCTCTTTCGGAAGAAATCTCTTACTATTTTTAGGAAAAGGCAGGTCTTAAATGCAGTTTATTGCATTCAGGCCTGACTCTCAGCCTATAAATAGGGCCTTTTCCCCTCATTCCATAACAGAGAACTCATATGAAAAATATACTAAAGTTCTAGCAATTTCTATAGGTATAGAAAAGGTATAGTGGGGGTATAGGAAATATAAAATAGGGAGAAAACCCATTCCTTGAGGTTTTGTCCACATTTTATTCATTCCCAACTTCGTTTATTAAGATTTAGGGGAGGTTTTTTCCACACAAATACTCACTTATATAGTTATATTTCACCATCTACTTTGGCGAGACTCTCTCAACACCAAGGGGATCACCTCAAGGTGGATTCATGCTGCAAAGGTAATGCTCCTGAGTTTCAAAGAGACTCACATCTCAATTATCTCATTATTATTCTCTGTCTTCTTTGTTATATCTGTTTCTTTTATTTACTATTTCGGGTCTGGTCCTAACCCATATGAGCCTTATTGGCACCACATATCCTCTAGGATATTAAATCGGTGCGCCATACTCATACGAAAGGAAATCCCATTTTTATTATATTTCTCCTCCATTAATATATGCATCTCAAATTAAGTTTTTGCGTGGGATCGGACAAGGCTTGCACGGGTCTCCCATACCCATACCGGTCCTCCCTAGTCCCCGTACGGGTCCCGCCCATCCGTATGGGTACCAGCCCCCCAAGTATAACCCAAAATTCATTTTTAATAGGTTAAAAATCAATCCAACTCACCATATGCCATGCAATCATTTTCACTAATAATCTGGTAAATCAACCCACAAAAGCTAAAAAGTGTTTTCACAACAAAATGTGTTCAAGACCCGTTATTTCTTTTCGATCCTAGAAGCCGCTCGGGGCATTATCGATTGTAGACCCACCATGTTAACATAATCACATTTTTTCCTAATGAAATGCTGACTTATGACGTGCTATAGAGTGTGCTACTATTTGTGGATGCAGGGGAATTTATTTTTATTTTTGTTTTATAACTTAGAACAAATGTATAGGTTCTCTTCGCAATTTCCCCTATTTTCCCCCGGTTATAATTTTTATTCCCCCATTTATTGCTTGTACTTTATTGTAATATGTAAACGCATGTCACGAGTATGAAAAAGTGTAAAAATAGGATTTTTGTGATAATTCCTTAAATGATGAAAACAAAAACAGTTTTACACAGTGAATGTAATTTTGAATCAACTAAATGAGAAATAAGTGACTCATCCGATACCCAAATCTCTTATCTAATAGGTATGAGTCTCCAGCCCAGAGGGAACCGTACCAAAACTCTTTCCCAAGTAGACAACTTGGGTAGCGACTCTATCATTTGCATCGAGATTTGGGTCTCCATTCTTTTATTCATTAAAATTGGCTTATTGTGCAAACTTTAACTAAAAAATGTTTTGTCATGCCTAAATCTGACCAAACCCCTAGTGGGCCATGCCTCTCACATAGGCACCAAGGGAGACCCATACGTCATCGACACCTCACAGTGGCGACTCCGCTGGGGATTCAATCTTTTAACTTGCAAAATGTTGGTTTATTTTAAAAGCTTAAAAGATTAAGATGAGCACCAAAAATCGTTTACTTGATGCAACCCATTTTATTTTTCATCATTTTGGAAAATTATCGCACTTTATCTTCTCACTTCCTTCTCTATTTAGTTAGATGCGCTCTTCATCTAGCGCTAAGTTAAGGTGCACAATTATTTCCGCAACACTCGCAAAGGTGTTACCCATGCTCGCCAGGAAATAGGGGACATCTTAGTGGATGGAGCACTCATTGTCATCTCCTTCTAAAAGAGGCTTGGTGCAATGGAAACCTTCTACATCAACTTCTAATATGTCCCTATGCCATTCTTATCAAAAGCCTTAGAATTCTAACTTCTATGTACCCTAAGTTCGATGTGAGATTAGACTAAGGAAGAATAACCTCTGACTAGGTAGGAGAAATAAGGACAAAATCGATCGCTTTGCATGTGTTGTGTTACATACCCTTGTAATTAACCCCAGCCATGCATCATTATAATCTGTGCATGCATAATAATTACCATGCATGTACTGATATTTTGGCTATCACCTCAGCCAAAGCACAAAAGATTAAGGCTTGGCAACGTTCTCAGGTCTGTTTGACTCGAATTACTGCTCCTCATCCTCCTCCTCCTCCTCTTACAGCTCAGTTGAGGGTTGCTCCACTTCCATCTACGGGTATTTCGTCCTGCAGAGTAGTTTATTCTGGTTGGTCTTACTACCTATCATCTTAAGAACATATCTCGTATCCTGACTCTAGAGGGCTAGATTGATGTTGAGGTTAAAAATGTTGCTACTGGTGAGGAGGCAAATGCATCAAGGGTAGGTCGGAGATTACAAATGCCATCTCACACTACTTAGGAAGTGATAAGTTCCTGGACCGAATGAATGATAAGATGTTAGCTTCCATCAGGGCAATCTTGGCCGAATAGAGAATAGTCAATGCTCTTCCTAGCAAACCCGTCAGCGCTCTAGCAGTGAATGTAGTGATCAGTGAGCAAGTATCAAGAGTTACTCACAATCATTCACTCAATTTCAGTTGCAACTTATTTGAACTCGCGGGGATTCTTCCTATCAATTTGGTCAGTTGGGTTTAATAGTTCCATTCAGTTCAGTTAGCCAGCGATTCTAGTTAGTGGGTACAATGGTTCCACCAATCGTTAGTTAATTCACTAAGCATAGTTAGGGATTCGTAATACCTCTATTTTAGTTTGGGTCATCTAGCCCAACCACCAATTTTGTGGTCACACCTAAGGGAACGGCCTTTCCTCAATCAACATGTTTACCTTTAGGTGCGGTTCTCCAATAGAAAGGACCATCTTTGTCCATGGAATTGCATAATCTACTTTAAAAATTGCTTGCTACTAATCCAGGCTCCAACCATCGTCACTATCCATCCAAACAGCTAAGGAGGAGTATTGGGTCCTTGAAAACTTTAGTATGCCTAGCATAGCAAAGTATAAGGGAACTGGTCCACCTCAATCTCATATCACGACCTATCAGAGGGTTATAAGGATCAGAAAGTTAAGTGATAAGGTCCTAGCCAAAATTTTCCCTTGTACCTTGGAAGGTCCTACAATTGAATGGTATAATACTTTGTCAGATGAGGTGATTGGAAATTGGAAAGATTTATCGGAGGCTTTTATTGAGCATCATGGTTTTAATGCCACCATTAAAACTACCATATGAAATTTGGAGGCTATCAAGTAGGCTTCCAATGAGAAGTTCAAGCCCTACTTCAAAAGATGGATGGCCACTCAATTTCTATTAAAAGATAGACTAAGTCTTCCGGACATGATCGTAAAGTTAATGGATGGTGCCCTGCTTGCTCATTGAAAGGTTCTTGGTATGGATTAATTCTCTAGCTACTTTCAGGTCTTTCAAAAATCTGAGAAGTGGGAAAGAATAGAGGAATTAGAGAAGGCAAGTGTACTGGCCAAACCTTGGTTAAAAAAGAACGACCTTCAGCCCCAACCAAGGCTTCTAAGTCAAAGTATGGCTCTGATACGAAAATAGCAGTAGTGCAAGAAGAAGTGTCTGCAGTCTGTACCATTGAAGATGATATATCTCCTTGAAAACCATCTCTGCCTACCATCTTCACTAATTTGAGGGCACTCAACCTTCTTCAGAGTATCAAGCCCTATGTCCCACCCAAACCTAAAGACAGGGATCAGTTTTGTGCTTACCACGTCAGTAAGGGGTAACGCACTAGCGCCTGTAAGGATCTACTTAACGCTATTTGCGGTTTGATTAGGGAAAAGAAGATTTAGGAACCCGAGCTTAAGCCTAGTACCATGAGTAACCCCCTCCTAAATTTTGAGAAACAGGTTGCAGTTGTCAAATCGGGATTGCCCTCCTATCATGTCTTTAATATGATCTCGCAAGCTAATCCTATGGTTCACTTGGTAGTGGCTTTACCTGATGAACAGTCCCCATTGACATCGATGCATTCGAGTTAGAAGGAATTCATGATAAGGAAGCCATGTTGGTTTAACCAGTACCAATTGATATCGATGCTTATGTATTGGAGAATGACGAGCTTGAATGACCATCCTTATTGGTGGAAACTTCCGAAGGGATAAGTTATATGAAAAATGGGGTATTGTATATTACCCGAAGTGGAAGGATTCCTCTGGACCCTCTCCCAAAAAGAAGAAGGGGTAGAGATGTAGATATCCATGTCATTCCAAATATCAACAAAGATCCAATCTTCACACCTGTTATTGAAGCTCAAACCTCAACCGGCAATGAAAAGAAATATTCTAAAGTCACCCCTCTCATCTAGCAGTTACAAGTTATGCCGACCAAGTAAAACATTCGGCATCTTCTTATTAACTCGGAAGACCATTACAAGGGTCTGATAGAGAAGTTGTTGGGCATGGAAGCTACACCGTCTACTACTTTGGTTGAAGTGTTTTTAGTGATTGGGGGATCTCCTCCTGATTAGGTTAGACCCATTAAGTTTTATCCGTCAAACCTCCCAACTAAAGGGAATAAGCTTAACAAGGCAATTTTCATTAGGGTGCAAATCTTTGATCATTCTATCCCATATGTTATGGTGGATGATGGTTTCGCCCTTAGTCTCTATCCTACCACGATCCTTCCTCACTTAGGGCTGGACGAATCCATGTTGGAAAAATCCAATACTATCATAAGGGCATATGATGATACAAAGAGAAGTGTCATTGGGGTCTTTGAAGCTGAAGTTAAAGTTGGGGGAGTGAAGTACAAGGTCTTATTCATTGTCCTCGACATTCTCGTCAGCTACTCAATATTATTAGGATGACCTTGGCTCCATGCATTAGTCGTCCTTTCCACAGTTTGCTAGAAAGTCAAGCTCATCCGTAATGGTAAGCTAGTGACCATTAAAGATGATGAACCATCTATTATTGCAGCTATAGAAGCTGAGGAAAAGGAATCTAGGGTAGTTATAGCTCACCAAGGGTCAAAATTTTTGGTTAGGGGATACATATTTCTTAAAATTGAGAAGATTATGATGAAGTAGGGTTACATGAAGGTTAAAGGACTCGAAAAGAATCTGCAGGGAATGCTGGAACCCATTTTACCTCTTCCATGGGCATTCAGGCTTTGTTTGAGGAATCGTCGAGGTGCTAGGAAGTCTAAGCCTCAGTCCTGCCTTATGATAGGGACTGAGGTCAACTAAAAGATATTCATAGGTGAGGAAGATCCTATTGAGGTAAGGGGCAAATGGATCGCTGGTTTTGAGATCTTCAATAATGTATATGATTTTAAGAAAGGCTACATGATTGAAACCTCAGTTTCTATGGAAGTATGTGGGAATGCTAAAGAAGATGAAATGAAGGAAGCAAATGAGTCCCTCACCAGGGCACTAGCAGTACTTATGAGGAAGAATTGGAAAGGACGTAAGGAGGGAAATCGTATCAGCAAGGCTGTCAAAGATTTAGCAAGAGCAGTAGCCGAAGAAGCACATGCAAACCTACACACCAGGGCTACCAATATTGCCAAAGCTGGTCAACAAGGCCCTCCGCCTATGGAGGATGATTCAAATAATGTAATTTTTAATGTTGCAAATATTTTTGATGCAAACAATGCCGCATATAAGGCATATCGTGAATAAGTTGTAACATCAGTATCGTTATTTTTAACATGTCATGAATAAATTGATGCACCTATCATTCACATTTTGCTCGAGTATTCCATTCTAATGACGTCATGCACTCATAACAACAACATTCTTAAAATATCATCATATTTATAATGAAGTTGACTTTGAGTATAACGCAATGGTATAAACGTCCAATGGTTAAAACCTATCATCAAAAGAGAGATAATGAAAAGTGCTTTGCAAACATGATAACCATTAGCCTAGGTCCTTCTTTCTTCGCGAGGGGGAATGGGTATAAGAGCACACATCGTCAAGAAAGAAGACCAAGAAGACTCATGAAAGTACCGGCAATAGGCTGACTCTGATTATGAAAAATGGAAACAATACCCAAATTCTTTAGAAGCTCTAAAGGGAAGCTGATCATTAATGCTAATAAGTCAATCAAAAAGATCTTATCAAAGATAGCGGCTACTTGTAGAGACTGGGCTGATAAACTTCCATTCGCAGTTTGGGGGTATAGAACCAGAACAAGAACTCCCATCGATCAGACACCTTTCTCCTTGGTTTATGGAATGTAAGTCATGTTACCGGTTGAAACAAAAGTAAGATCTCTAAGAGTCGCACTTGAAGCTCAATTAAAAGAGTCAGATTGGGCAAGAGCCAGGTATGAACAGTTAAATGCGATAGATAAAAAGTAGCTCAAGGCACTTGACCATCTACAGATGTACCAGCAGTGCATGGCTCAAGCTTACAACAATAGATTCAGATAGCCGAAATAACCCCTCAAAGCGGGTGATCCGGTTCTCAAGCTATTACGCTAGGTCAACACTAACACTTGGAGCAAGTTCATGCCTAACTAGCAAGGGCCATTTATTGTGAAGAAAGTCCTTAGTAAAGGAGGAATCAAGCTTATGGATATGGATGGAAATGAGTTTGTTAATCCAGTGAATCAAGATAGGCTTAAGCGTTATCATGTCTAGGACAAAAGAATTAAATTATAAAAATGCAGCACAAAGAATAAAAGAAATAAAGAATAAATCACCCGGCGAGTGGTCCTCTACTGCTCGGGCAAAAATTAGGGTGCAGCCCACTGATCGATATTCTGCAAACCAGTCAGGAAAAAATTAGGGCACATTAATTCAAATAAACCCTGCTAAGTTGAAAACCCAAAAAGGGCAACTTAGGCAAAAGTTAGGGCATCGAGAGAAAAAAGTTAGTTGCCTTTCAGAAAATATGTAAAAGACCAGTTGGCAGTAGTGGTTAACCATTGAAATTTTTTACCATTGCCTATGTACTCAAATTAATCTCATCAATGAACATGTTATGATTTTGCTAAGAATCTTGGTCTTATAAATGCATGCATGTCTTTAGGTGAAATAATCGCTTGTGTGTGAACATCAATTTTTCTCTACATGTCATGCGTCATTGTATTCATCTTTAGCGCACATTTGCAATATTAAAAAAATCCTACTGGATTGAAAACCTGAAAGGGAGGTCCAGGAAAAAGTTAAGGCAAAAAGAAAGGTCTGCTGGATTGAGCCGTCAAGGATAATTCAGGCAAAAATTAAGACAGTCTGCTGGATTGAAAACCCAAAAGGACGGTTCAGGCAAAAGTGAAGATAAAAAAAGAAGAAAAAGAAAAGCCTGCGGGGTCAAAAACTCGAAAGGGAGGTCCCAGCAAAAATTAAGGCAAAAAAATAAAGAAAAAACTTGCTAGGTTGAAAACTCAAAAGGGCGGTCTAGGCAAAAGTTAAAGCTAAAAATAGAAAAAGTCCACTGGACTGAGCCGTCAAGGATAGTTCAAGAAAAAATTAGGACAAAAAGAAAGAAAAATAAATGTTTGACAGGTCATCTCACAACAAATGGCCTATGCAAAAGTTAGAACATCACTCGGTCCCCTCACTATGAAATTTCTAGATAAGATACGGGTTCGCAAGGCAACAATACTCAATGGTCTCAGTTCGAGAAAAATCAGCATGCATATAAGTTAAATGTCAAAAGTACCAATCCACAGTCTACAATCAAAATAAACCACGCAGGGCCCAAAAGTATCAACAGTTAAGAAAGTAATCATAATCTAAGCTACCTGGGGATCTTGTCCCTAGCAACCCTCCTGAGCCTGGTCCTGAGTATTCCCCAGTAATAATCTACATCTATAGTCATGTGATCCTCAGCCTCATCGGTATTTGTAGCTGGCTGAGTAGGGTCCCTAATCTCTAAAGTCCCTGCAGCAGTCCTAGCAGCATCAACCCCTTAGTACACTGATCTCCACCCCTCTGAGTCACTCGATTTGTAGAAAGATCATCCTCGGACTCATCATTAGAAGGAATAGGCATCTACCTATCCTCGGTCATCCTCACCAGCTGGCCCCTCAGAGTCTCAATCTTGGCCCTTGCCCAAGTAGTCTCAGTCTAAGCTTGGTCAGCCTCAGGAGTGGCTACATCAGTTGCTCCTCTAAAAATCTGGCTCTCTCTCATCAAAAGCATCCAAATCTTGGGCTGACCTGCTACGCTCCGTGGCCAACAAAGTCTGCAATAGAAATCATAATATCAGTACACCTAAATAAATGTCATAGCATGCATCATGCATAGTTTGTTGAATTTTGTAGGTAAAAGAAACTCACTAAAGTTAGGGCAACTTGGGCTAGTAGCAAATCACGCACGAAGAAATGCCTCTGGCAATCCTCTCAGCCTCAGAGATGGTCACCTAAAAGGAAAAGGTCACATCAGGACATGATATTATAAGAAATCACAGTAATGGATGAAGATTAAGGCAGAGGATTCCTTACATGAGTTGAGCTAGATGGAGTGAAACCGATAGGCTAGACCGACTTCTTGAGCTCCTTAACAGCTTGCTTCCCCGAATGGTCTAGGAACCAGAAGAAGTATCTAGCTTAGCTAGGAGGACTCCCTCCCTCACAGATCCGGAAGCACGAGACCGCTTTACCGGTGGTTCAAGGGTAGTAGCAGTAGCAGGAGGGCTCTTCCATGTGGAAGCGGAAGGCTATAGCAATAAAGAATCAGACTCGAGATCACAATCAATTGCAAGAAACAAAAAAGTATTCAAAAAGGCTAAGTTAGAGGCATACCTGAGAAGAAGCTATACCAGATCTAGCCGAGCCCCCAGTACCCGAAACTATAGATGGACCCCTGCGGTTGCCCCTTGGTCCATCCTCCTCGTCGTCATTATCATCATCATCCTCACTATCACTCTAGTGAAACTCGAGGGCTCATCCTCATGGTGGATCCTCTCATAGGGAGGAAGAAGTGAGGAATTAACAAACTCAATATAGGAGCCTTCTACAGACAGCATGCGAGCCCCCTCACCCAATAAGTACAGCCCCTGGTAAGTCCCCAACATGATATGAGGCCAAAATATGCCTGCTGGGTTAGGGGGAGCGATCAGTCTCTGTACTATAGAACTGGTCCTCCACCCTCAGACCCGCTCACCAAAATACCACTCGTAGGAGAGTGGTGACTCCATGATAAAGCAATGGTCATCCACACTAGCCTGCATCCACTTGATAGTCCTATGCATGGCTAATCCCTCCTATGAGTCTCGAATAACATGTACAGAATGAATGCACTATGAGTATCAAAACCTCGTAAATACAATTTCTACTAATGGTTTGTTGAAAATGTAAAATACAGGTTTAGTAGGGAAGAAGTTTACCCGATCTGAACGCAGCTGGCATAGGAACTCTCAGTACTATACTGTAGTCAAAGGCTAGCCCTGCCAGAGCCCCATCCATCTGGATATAATATGCGGTGTCTTAGGATACATGGGCAAACCCCACCAAGGAATCAACCGGTGCTCTAAAGCCCAAATATGCAAGACAAAGTAAGGATTAGTTATGGCACAATTCAGACAAAAGGTTAAAGCTCAAGAGATCAGTTTAGGATTTACCAGTAGTATTAGATGACAGATCTTGAGCTTAGACTGCTCACCCCAGTCTCTGACATCCAACCCATAGTATTGCTGTGCTAGAATAGCCCAACACTAGTTCTTGCAGGGCTCAGCGGTAAGGTCCTCCATAGCAAAGAGCAAGCCATAGTTAAGGTTGCTCGAATAGATGGGAAAGAAGACTGTAGAAAGGAATGTCAGAAGAAAGGACTGGGCATACTGATCCCTCCTATTAGCTGCCATAAGACTCGGCTGCCCGATCCAATAAGTCTGTAGATCCCCATACTTGAGCTTGTCCTTTCCCCTAGGATGGAGCCCAAGCAATCTCTTAATATAGGCCATCAATTCAGGTCAAGAATGCCATCCATCGGTGTAAACATCAAAGTGGACAATATCCCCGCTCCACTCTAAGCCCATCGTAGCACATACATCCAAGGGAGTGATAGTGACCTCCCTAATCAGCAAGTGAAAAGTATGGGTCATCTCCGACCACCTCTCCGTCAAAGCTGAAACAACATCAGGGACTGGCATCTTAGGAGCTTGAGGGATGGCCATAATGATGTCAGTAAACCCAAAAGAATCGATATGGTCCAATAACTCGGTATCCCCCACGGTACAGATCTTCTCGTAACATTTCTTACAGAAGCTCAAGGCTTCCACTGTCTTGTATTAAAACTGGAAGAACAAAATTACAGCTTAATAAGGTTAGAATAAAGTTGAAAGGTCGAAAATCAGAAAAGGGTTGCAGAAATACAAGTTTTTAAGTGTTTGGTCTTGAGAAGAAGGACCCATACGGGTCCACGAGGTGCACCTGTATAAAAAATGGGACCCCGTACGGGTCCCTTGCAAATAATCCCTCTGCGAACAAATATCCCAAAAATCTAAATTCATCCAAATTCATCCAAAGCTCATCCAAAACTATCCTAAAAGCATGCTAGGCTAAAGTTGCATGCATTAGGCTCTATTCCAAGGTCTAAAACACCCTAATTCATGCCAAAATTTGAGAAATTTTTAAAAGGTTTGAAAATGGAAAATAGAGAATCAAGTAAAATTACCTGGAATTTCAAGGCATGGGTCTCAGGAGAAGGTATCAGGGGCACTTCGGAGATGGGAGTGAGCCCCAGAAATGAGCCTCCCTTAGGAAAGGCATACCTGATGGAAACTGGGCATTCCCGAAGCCCTAAATCCCTGCCTGGGGCCAGTCCTTAAGTCTAAGGGAGAAATGGCCGGTCTTTGGGATCTTTTTATACATTTTGGTTGATTTTAGGAAGAAAATCGTTGGAGTTGCAAAATAGGAAGTTTTGGTATAAGGCGTGATGTGAAGGGACTAATCGGCCTTTTGAGACCCCCGTTGGGGACCTGTACAGGTCCCACCCCATCTGTAAGGGTCCTAATGTTTGAGGACCCTACCTGTATAGGTCCTGGCTCACCCGTACGGGCCTTTTCTTACCATCTAGGGGTAGATTTTTGAACAACTATTTCAAAAAGAAACAGAAATTCATCCAGTCCAAGTTCAGGGCCAACCCCGCTCTTCCACACCCCTAATTCAGTTATATTTAGGGCAAGCCCCTGGCAAAAATATTTTTGTTTTCCCAAAAGTCAATCAAGAATCAAGGTAAGCCTTTTTTGTATTAATCACTAACTAGGAAATTTTTTTTGTACAGGTCCATCCTAGCGCAGGAGTTCTTCCCCAGCAGATAAATCTTAAGGAAGGGCTTCACCAGCAGAAGAGCCTCTACTCAAAGGATATTACTTCACTCCCTAGCCAAGGAATCACTCAAGGGGCATACCCCCATCATTAAGAACCCTAGGGGCACCCCACCCTAGGGTCATTCCCCAGTTGAGGAATCAGGTTTCAGGGGCATACCCCTATTTTCCAATAGCGGAATCATCAAATACCAAGGGAATCCCCCGACCAACCTAGGCACATCCCCCTATTTCCTAGTAGTAGAATCATCAGATCCCAGGGGCATCCCCCACCAACCCAGGGGCATCCCCCCCTGACCTAGGGATATACCCCTTATTTCCCAGTAGTGAAATTGTCAAACCCTAGGGGTACCCAACCTAGGGGCATTCCCCAACAGTAAAATAAGCAGCGATCGGGCCTAACCCGATATTTCCCATACATAATTTTCAGTTTATCTCATCCACACATCTTTATTCTTAATTGAAGGGGCAAAAATATTTTTGTTTTCACAAAAGTCAATTAAGAATAAAGACGTGTCTGCTTAGACAATGACTAACTCGACGCTCGACTGTTGTCTCTTTTCAGGTTATTCAAAACACCACCAGACATGAGAGTCATCTGCCTTAGGAAAGGGATACACCAGAGAGGAAAGTCAATCCATCTTAGGAAAGGGATACACCAATTAGGAAAGTCAATCCTCCTTAGGAAAAGGATACAACACTAATTAGGAAAGTCGATCCGCCTTAGGAAAGGGATACACCAGACAGGAAAGTCGATCTGCCTTAAGAAAGGAATACACCAGTCAAGAAAGTAGATCCGCCTTAAGAAAGGGATACACTAGTCAAGAAAGTCAATCCGCCTTAAGAAAGGGATACACCATCATTAGTTGCTAAAGGAGAGTCATCTGCCTTAAGAAAGGGATACACCACTAGTCAGGAGAGTCATCCACCTCATGGAAGGGATATGCACAATAGCAAAAGGAAAGTCATCCACCTCTAAAAAGGGATATGCACAGTAGCAAAGGGAAATTCATCCGCCTTAGGAAAGGGATACGTATAGTAGTAAAAGGAAAGTTATCCATCTCAGGAACATGATACACATTCCCCAGTAGAGTTACAAGTGATACACATCAGCAAGGAAAGAATTTTTCCTCAAGAAAGGAACTCGCCCATATCATAACTTCAGGCATAATTTCTAAACCCTTGCTTACATCATGAGATCATACAGATTCGTATCTGCAATGATCCCATGAGGGGCAGTCTGTGGGCGCTGGATTTTAACAATCCTTCTCATGAAATAATGATGAGATCTATATGATGCAATGTCTTACAGTTGTTATCAATCAGAGGTGTTCCTATTACTGCAGAGTTAAGTTTGGCCGAAGTTTGTATAGATCTCACCTAAATAGTCCTATTTCACCATCTACTTTGGCCAGACTCTCTCAACAGCAAGGGGATCACCTCAAAGTGGATTCACGCCGCAAAGGTAACACTCCTGAGTTTCAAAGAGACTCACATCTCAATTATTTCATTATTTTTCTGTCTTCTCTATTATATTTGTTCTTTTTATTTCCTATTTTGGGTCTGGTCCTAACCCGTATGAGCCTTGTTGGCACCATATATCCTCTAGGATATTAAATCCATGCGTCATACTCGTACGAAGGGAAATCCCATTTTTATTGTATTTCTCCTCCATTAATATATCCAACTCGAACTAAGTTTTTGCCTGGGACCAGATAGGACCCGTACGGGTCTCCCATACCTGTACTAGTCCTGCCTGGTGCCTGTAGGGGTACCAGCCCCCCAGGCAAAACCCAGAATTCATTTTTAACTAGTTAAAAATCAATCGAACTCACCATATGCCGTGCAATCATTTTCACTAATAATCCGGTAAATCAACCCACAAAAGCTAAAATGTGTTTTCACAATAAAATGCATTGAAGACCGTTATTTCTTTCTATTCCTAGAAGCCATCAGGGCACTATTGATCGTAAAATAGTCATGCTAACATAATCAGATTTTTTCCTAATGAAATGTTGACTTATGACGTGCTATAGACTATAGTAATATCTATGGAAGCAAAGGAATTTATTTTCTTTTTTGTTTTATAACTTAGAACAAATGTATAGGTTCTCTTGGTAATTTCCCCTATTTTCCCCTGTTGTAATTTTTATTCCCCCATTTATTGCTTGTGCTTTATTGTAATATGTAAATGCGTGGAATGAGTGTGAAAGAGTGTCGAAATAAGATTTCTGTGATAGTTCCCAAAATGATGAAAACAAAAATGGTTTTATGAGGTGAATGTAATTTTGAATCAAATAAATGAGAAATAAGTGACTCATCCGATATCTGAATCTCCGATCCAATAGGTATGAGTCTCCCACCCAGAGGGAACCGTACTAAAACTCTTTCCCAAGTAGACAACTTGGGTGGTGACTCTATCATTTGTATCGAGATTTAGGTCTCGATTCTTTTATTCATTAAAATTGGCTTATTATGCAAACTTTAACTAAAAAATGTTTTATCACGCCTAAATCCAATCAAACCCCCAGTGGGCCTCGCCTCTAACACATGCGCCAAGGGAGACCCATATGTCATCGATACCTCATACATTGTCAATGACGTCTTGAATGGTTTAGGTGCAGATATAAATTATGATAAAGCATGACGTTCTAAAGAAGAAGCACTGAAGTTGATTAGAGGGACTCCCTATGAATAGTATAGCACGCTGCCCAGTATGATGTAAATGATTCGACAAATAAATCCTGGTTCTGTTTTTAATCTTGTAATGGATGAAAGTTATTTCAAGTATTTCTTCATGGCATTGCATGCATGTATTCAAGGCTGGAGGTATTGCAGGCCTGTTGTCGTGGTAGATGCCGCTTTTCTGAAGACATGCTTTAACGGTACGCTCTTGTGTGCTTTTTCATATGACGCGACAGGTGATTTTCATGGTTGTTGTTTGTTTTTTATGATTTTTATTTTTACAATGTTATTACTTAATAGTTATTGATTTGTTTCTATTATGTTTTTGTTTACCAAATCATGTAGAGAAGATTTTCCCTCTTGCTTTTGCTGTTCTGGATGGAGAAAATGACCAGTCATGGGAGTGGTTTTTCCAGCAGTTTAGGGGTGTATTTGGTGATAGACCTAATATGGTTATTATTTCGAACCATCAACCAAGTATTGAAAAAGCCTGCAAGAATGTTTACCTGGTGTAATGCATGGTATCTGCACCTATCACCTTCTCCAAAACTTGAAATCTAAGTACAGAAGCAGCTTAGAAGATATGTCAAAGTACTTTCACCTTGCGAGCTATTTGTACTCAATTCATAGCTTTAAATAGAATGTCTCATTTGGCAAGTATTAATGAAGGTATTCTAGCTTATTTAATTGGTGTTGGTATCATGAAATGGAGTCGGGCACATTCAACCTCAAACAGATATAGTGCAATGACTTCGAACAATGCTGACTCGCTCAACCCTATGACTAAAGCAGCAAAGTGCCTTCCTCTATCATCTATCATTGCTTTCTTGCAGAATTTGCTGTAAAAGATTTTCCATACGAACATAAATATTGCTCGAAAAACTAGAACATATATGATAGAAAGGTATCACAAAAAATTATTGAAAAAGTACACTCTTCCTTAAAAAATGGAGGTTCGGCTTTCTTCATTTCTCTTATTCTTTGCATTCTTTTTATTTATTTTTTACAATTTTTGTAATATCATGAAATGGGAATATGCAGTTGGCATTATGCCTTGCTTTTACAACAATCTTAAGTTTTTTACGTGATGGTTTTGTGTAGTTTACCAGTTTTTTACCAATTTCTTACTAGTGTCCTTTGTTCGTACATCTGTTCTTCGTTGAAATACTTGATTTATTTTTTCCCAATTGTTGGAGCCTTTCTATATCTTTAATTATATACATTGATTATAACTTTTTGAAAATTTTTAGTCATTTGTACAGTCTTTTACCACTTATTTACAAGTTTCACAACATATTCTGTTGTTTTGTTTTTTTCCCTTCCCTTCCGAATGTGTTGTAACATTTTCTATATGTGAACTGGATCATTGTTGTTCATGTATTTTTTCTTCCTTTTGTTTTTTATTATTTAGGTCGTGTCATCTGTTGACCATTTGGTGTGTGTAAAGAGTAACAGTTTTGAATATATTGTTAATATGTTGCTGCAGACATGTACTTGTAAGAGGTTTCAGATTGATGAGATTCCTTGTGCTCATGCTCTTGCTCATGTAAGGAAGAACCTTTTAAACTTAATTAGCTATTGTTCGCCTTACTTCAAAAAAGAAAAGATGCTTGAAACCTATGCAGATATTATACATCCTATGCCTTCGGATATCCTGGATCGAGTTATTCTCCCACCAATCACTGTTGTAAGAGGTTGGAGGCCGAGGAAACATAGAATCAGGGCTGCTTATGAACCAGATAAGAATGTCAGCGTACGTTGCAGATCTTATTGGCTTATTGGGCATAACAAGTTAACTTGTCCGGGAGCAAAGTGATGTTTGCCTAATAAGATCATCTATTAATCTAACCATTTTTTCTGTCGTTATTAGTTAGAAGTTGTAAAACTTTGGCTCTTCAGAGCTTTGATTGTTGAATAATCATTTTTAGGATGTCAATTTATTATTTTGTTCATTTTTCAATGGTAATGTTGATTCTATTTCTTTTCAGATGTATACCAGCTCCCCACCAGATTTTAAGTAATTTGTTTTTGTAAGTAATGGGTTATTGGATATTACTAGCTTTGTACACATTTTCTACATGTTATTCAATTATTTTTATACTTAGACCATAAATTTATTGCAAGCCAGTTTGATTTCTTTCTTTCTTTTTTTATTTTTTTTATTTTTTTGATGTTTTAAGTCTTGCTTGCTCTTTTTCAGTAGAATACAATGTATTTTTCAGTAGAATGATTTCTCATACCAAGTGCTTACCACTTTCCTACCACTTTCCTTTCTGTTTGTGCATTCCATTACCTTTTTTTTCTGTACATTGAACTTGAATTTACTTTAAATCACTTTATATTCCCCTTTCTTTGATTTTTAAGTCCTTGTTACAATTTAGTTTTAATTATAAATACTTTTACTACCGGTTGCCTACCACTTACTTATCAGTTTCCTACCTTTTTTCATACATTGAATTTGAATTTACTTTAAATCACTTTACATTCCATTTTCTTTGATTTTCAAGTCATTGCCATTTTTAACCTTAAAAAAAGTCTTGACTATTTTGTTATGTTGATTAAAAGTAAGGTTTCATTAGAACAATACTTTTTTAATCAAGTTCCTACCACTTACTTACCAGTTTGATACAATATTATTTTCGTTTTTTGTTTTTTTTTGTAAATCTGTTTTAATCAGTCTATATATCAACTGCATTGTTTACAAACTTTTAATTAATGAAATAAAAACTGTCTATATTAATTTGTCGCTATCTAACATTTCGACAGCTATATTGCATGTAACAGAAAAATACTAACAAAATCTGTTTGAGTCAATATATTTTGCATGAACCATACATCTGACTATATGTTTCTAAAACTTCATCCTCGCTTTCTTCATTTGTTTCTATTTGTCTTTCACCATGTTTATACAAGCTTAGTGTTAGGCTCTTCCTCTGCTAATTTATGTTGAAATTTTTTGGCATTTGCCTTCTATCAATCTCGTACTCAGCATAACTTATGACATAAACACCACAATCACGTCAAATTTCATTTGAAGAGATAGTTTTTAGTATTGCATTTGATTGGCAGTTAGAGATATATAGAGAGATAGAGTTAGAGTGTATTTTTTTTTGCATTAATGGACTTACTTATATTTATGTTGGGGCAAGTTTTGAACCATCACTATTTCCAGATCTTCGAGTGGTTGTTTGTCCTTGTACGGCTTTGTTTCTATGATATCAGAGCTATCGAATGGTTTGAATATCTTCAGATAGTAGGGTATGATCCTTGTATATCTTTCTGCTGCTTCTCTCATGTATCTAGGGCTGGGCCTCTCTTCGTATGAATCGTATATATAGATCTTCCTTGACTTGACTTCGAATCTTCCTAAAATCTAGTGCTGGTTTCCAGCCATCATTAGGAAAACCACGTGGTCAACTTCTTCCAATGGTTTGACACAATACATCCCACCACCCAAGATGCATGAAGAAAATTCGTCTTCCTTTCTTATCGTCTCTGCAATCTTTTCTTCACTCTTTCCACTATCAAACTCTTTAAGCATTTCTGGTACCAGCCCATCAAAGTGCAAATCAGTTATTGTGAAGCTGTATTTGATTCCATCGTAGTGTCTTCCCTTCTTCCTCAAGTAGTAAAATATGAGGTCTATATGCTGCATCATTGATCACATGGGATTATTAATTTATTAACCTTAGGATTAAGTTCAAATAAGGTTTTATAAATATCCTACCATATATGTACTACATTCCTACCAGATACCTGCAAGAATTGTAACAGTCTTTTCTTCCTACCAGACAAATACCAGATTTCTACCACATACTTACCACATTTAATACTCTATAGTTTTTGAATATATAACCGATATATAATGCAATTTTATTTAGTTTTGAGACTTATAACTATCCCATAGATTTTTGTCCCTATCAATTTTCAACCACTTAGTACTTATTTCTCTTTTATTCTGTTTTTGAAATCTATTTCCAATCATTTTTTAACATTTTGTTCTTTATAAGATCTTACCTCACTGGTGAGGTATTCTCCCTAGAAGAACAATTCCACCCAAAATGTCTTCGTCAATATATCGATGACTTTGTATGTAAATCTTTGTATTGCATCTTTCTCATACCATTTACCTCCCCTGTTGAGTGTACTTGTTGTTTGAAATAATTAGCTTCATTATTGAATATATTTATCTAAGTGAAATGTTTATATATAAGAACGATGCTTTACTTACACTCTTTCATCCAGCTTATCATGTGTCAGATATCGTGTCAATTCATCAAGTGCTTCCTTATAATTTACTTGCTTTCCAATGAGGGCAAAGTCATCAAGCACATATTTACTGCAAACTTTTTTCTTAGCTCTAATCCAAAGCTTGGCGTGTATGGTGATGTTATTTTGCTGGATGTTTTAATTGCTCTCTTCTTGCGTTGTACTAGTTGAGCTACTTGAGATCTCTTTGTCTTTTTGCTCTCTTGTTGTTTTGCTGTCTTCTATGCTGGTTCCTATGAGAAACACAAAAGAGAAATTAATTTTATAAGTGTTCTGATGCATGCAATGATGTGTGAATGCATTGTTTTTCATAACAGTTACGCAGTTGTTCATGTTTTTTCTTCTCTGATATTTTTTCATTGTAGTCAGCCTCTATTTTATCGAGCTTAGCACAATCGTTAGAGTCTAAGGAAAAAGGTGATTTTCCCTGATAATATTAATAAAGCTAAGTTTATTAGAATTACATCAATGTTTTTAAGGAGTTGTATTACTTTTTATGTAGATTTTGTACCTTTCCTTTATATAGACCGTGTATTGTGGTGGCGGCCTCAATCTCACTTGCGTCCATTTTTGCCATCTATATTTCTGCAGTCGTTTCTTTGGGTTCCTCCTCCTACGTTCTTTGTGTTGATATAACTGTACTTTATGCTAGTAGGTGGAATGTTTGCACTAGTTTTCTCTTATTTGCAAATTTCTTATATCTTCTATGGAATTGTACTACTTTCTTATGTTCGTCGATTCTTGGTAATTTTTTTCCAATTTCATTGATGTGTTCCCAGCTCCTGTCATTCAAGCTTGCAGGCTATTTATGAACTTTCTCATTTTCTTTTTCCAGATTTTCTAGAGCGAGGCTCATTTCTGTCCCTGAATCACATGTCCTTCTTCTTCATCCATTTCACATAATGTTTGCTTTCCAATTTCATTGATGATTTCCCAATTCCTGTCATTCAACCTTGCAAGTTGTTTATAAACTTTCTCCTTTGCTTTTTCCTGATTTTCTGGAGCAAGGCTCATTTCGGCCTCCTCAATCACATTGCCTACTTCTTCATCCATTTCATCTTGCTTTTCATCTAATCCCATGTTCTCTTGTTGTCTTTCATCTTCTTCCTCTTTATGCTCATCATCTTTATCCATAACCTATTTTTAAGAAGTATTATGCATCAATGTTTGATATTTACTTTAAATATTTCATAAATTTTTAAGGGTTTTCTTACCATCTCCTGCTCTTCACTTCTAATCTCGTTGTTGGCATTACATCATGTTCCGCTTCTATAGACTGTTTAAAAAAGTGTCAATGTTTTCATGGTTATCTTATTCATATTAGATGTTTAGTATATAATGTAATAGGTTGCTACCAGTTAGCTACCACATATCTACATTTTTTTAGCATATACATTTGCTCTATTTCTTAAGTTTTTTTTATTGGAAACATTGTTAGATGTTTACTTTTAGTTTAGCTTACCTCATATTGTGTTTGTGTTGCATCCATTTGCTCTATTTCTATCGCCTTATCAAGTTTTTGAGCCATTTCTTCTCCATCATTTTCTTCACTGTTTTCTTCCTCTTGAATTGTAGGTATCTCAGCTGTTATCTCAATTTGTGTGCCCTGTTTTTTCCTTTTATTCAAGTGTTAGCCTTGCTAAATATAAGATTAGAAACATTCATTCTGATGTAGTTACATTTTGTGTTTGCCTCATAAATATATTTATCAAGTTAAGAATAGGAAAGAATTGCATAGAATAGAAAAACATTCATTAACTACAACAGATACCTACCACTTATTTACCAATTATTTAAAATATTCAGTAATTTGTAGATTTGGTCATATTTAAGACATTCATCATCCATACCAGATATCTACCTGTATCTACCATTTATTCACAGTATTGAGTAATTTGTTAGTTAGCATTTCCATACTTTCTTTACACCATTTTTGAAACATTTATTCTCCATACTAGATTCTTAGGAGTTATGTACCAGTTTTTTAAGATATAGTTTCACGTTTGATGCAAAAACAAGTTCCTAGCAAATATTCACTAGATTCTTAGTAGGTTTAATATTGCTCAATGGTTCTAAAATATTGCTATCATGCTCCTACTAGGTAATTACCAGATTTAGTCTACTGTATCATGCGTTGTAATCAAATTATAATTGCATCTTATACATCCTTTTTTTTTTTATGTTTTTTAGTGCATCTACTAGTTTATACAAGATAGATTATTTTTTTAGTTACCTACCTCCTTCACTTCTCCAATGCCTCTAACTTCATCATTTTTCTATTTATCATCTTCCAATCGGACTGTTACTGCTGGCTGAGTGTTTTCAATCGTTATTCCCTTCATTTTTGTGTCATCAGTGTTTGGGAAAACTTCCACATCTTCTCTTCATCATCATCATTTTCCCGTATATGTTGTCAAATTTCAAAAATTCTAAATGTTAGATTTCATCAATGTATTTCTTCTAAGTAATATTTTTTGCTATATGATAACATCTATGTTCATTGTTTCATTGGTTTCTTGCTCTATATTGCTTTCAATCAATTGTGCTCTATTATTTTTTTTGACTAGAGTCATCATCACTATTTTTTGAGATTTCACTTTCTTCAAATTCTAAATCTCTATTTTTTGAGCTACCCTGCCTGTCGCTACCATTGTTGGAATTTTGGTCGTCATTGATTAGTTTGTCTGAATCCTCTTCTGATCCTAACGTCAAACTCTTGTCATCGGATTCTTCATCTTCTCTTAAATAGCTTTGATCCATTTCTCTCTTTCTTATGAGGTTGTTTTCCTTAAGAATTATCTCGATCTCAGTTACTTTTCCTTCAAGCATATCTATTCTCTTGTTTATCTTCTCAAATCCCTCATCCACTGTTCTTCCCAAGTTCTTCATGTCCTCTACAATATCAGACTTGATCACAACCTTTTCTTCAAGTTCCAATGGTGCTGGCCATGGATTAAATTCATCTAGTTGGCGATTGATAATTTCTTCATCTGTTGGTTCAATCTTTCTGACGTTCATCTAAAATTTAACATGATAGAAACAAATTAATGGGTGTCTAGTAAAAACATAGTAGATATCTACTAGTGATAAATTAAATATTTTTGGAAAACAATGGAACTCTCAAAAAATGAACCAGATATAGTACATTGTGGTAATATGCTGCAAATATTTTCTTATAAGTTGTGGATATTACTTACAAACTTATCACCCTTATCAAACATAAGCCTTTCCAGGCCAGCATTTTTCCAATTTTTGCCGTAAGGCTGCCATTTGAAAAATCTTTCTGTGAATTCTGCAGTTTCTATCTTATCACAGATTCTCCCTTCACATGCCCCACACACCTCATAGAACCATACTTCCAATACCATTAGTAATCCATTGAACAAGTATGATTGTGGTTCATATTTTTCCGTGCATTTTTTCTCAGGGATTTGATAGTATCTTGGAAAGATAAGTATCCCCAAGCTTCCCTCATGTAGTTGTTTTCGTAAACTGCATAAAAGTATTCAAGTGGGATATTTCCTTTGTTACCATAACCCATGATGTAGAAGGTAATGAAGTATAACATAGCAAGGATGAAGTACTCTTCATCATTCTCAACCTTGACCCTCCCTTGCTGGTTGATGTCATTCTGATCAGTCTTTTTCAGAATCATCTCCATCATTAGCCTTATGATCTCACCTCAATTTCTTGGGAAGTACTTTGAGCAGAAGTTATCTGATAGTCTTGTTCGTACCATCTTGTAATCATGTTTGGGTGTTGCTCTTAGCCCACTAATTAGTATAAAATGTTCTAATCGAAAGTAAACTGGCTTTTGTCCAACTAGAATAAACATGCAATTTTTGTTGTTCTGGTCTATTTCTCTTACAAGGAGGTTGTGAAGAACAATTTTCTGCGCCTTCATTGTGTTGTACTTGAAGAATTTTCCAAATATCAATTTGTATAACATGTCCATTACAGTTCAATCCTTGCATTTTCTTTAATGAAATTGCTTACATCTTGATTAGATGCAACATGAAGGGTAAATACGTATTTCTCCTCTTGTGATATAACCAAATTGTACTTCTGCAAATTTCCAGAACTATTACTTTAGATTTGATAGTCATCATGAAATAAAAAGTTATTTACTGTGCATGTTTTAAATCCTATATTAGCTTTTCCTAATTTTTGCTCCTTTCATACCAGTTATTTACCAGTTATCTACCACTTTTCTACTAATTCTAACAAGATTCATTCCAAATTGGTCATAGATGTACTTCCAAACAGGTAACTACACTTTTAAACTTGATTATACTATGCTTACAAAAAATACTTGTTATCTATTAGTTAGCAACCATGTAGCTACCAGTTACCAACTAATTTTTATTATATTCATGCAAGTTTTGACACAGTTGTTGTCCTACCAAATAGCTACCATCTAGCTACCATTTTCTAACTTGTTTCAAAAACTCAAAATTTTTTTACATCATATCTCAATTGTTAACACTCTCCAACGCATCATTTTTTTTACTTTCAAGAGTTTATTGCTATTTTTTACCTAATTTTACTATCTTACTACCAGTTTATTATCCGCTTTAAATTGTGCTTGTTTTAAATCCTTTATTAGTTTTTTTAGAAATTTTCCACCTTTCATACCAGTTATTTATCAGTTACCTACCATTTTTCTACTAATTCTAACCAGATTTATTCCAAATTAGTCATAGATGTACTTGAAACAGGTAACCAAACTTTTAAACTTGATTATACTATGCTTATGAAATAATACTTGTTATCTACCAGTTAGCTACCATGTAGCTACCAGTTCCTAACTAATTTTTATTAGATTCATTCAACTTTGACACAGTTGTTCTTCCAACCAGATAGCTACCATGTAGCTACCATTTTCTAACTTATTTCAAAAACTCGAAGATTTTTTACATCATATCTCAATAGTTAATACTCTCCATTGCATCATTTTTTACTTTCTAGAGTTTATTGCTATTTTTACCTGGTTTTACTATCTTACTACTAGTTTCTTACCAATTTTGTACCAGATCTAATTCTTCCGGACAATTTTTTAGGTTTTGTTATCTGATTACAATATTTCTACCATATCTTAACTATTAACACTCTCCAATGTATTATTTTTTACTTTTAAGACTTTATTGCTATTTTTTTCGTGGTTTTACTATCATAGTAAAAGATTTTTACTAGATCTTAATTATTTAGACATTTTTTTAGGTGTTGCTATGTGATTACTAGATTTCCACCGTATCTAATAATATTATTTTGAGTAATCGTAAGTAATACTTATTCATTAGTAAGTTACCTGACTCTGACTTTGCTGCATAGTAGTTTCTCTTTCTTGAGTCATTTTTTTGGTAGTCTCCTTAATAATGATTTGCTTACTGCTCTTTTTGATTAATGATTCTCCTGCTGCTCTCTTTGTTACCATTTTTTTTTCTATATTTTGCAACTAAATCAACATTAGCAGAAGTAGAGTATTATATTTAACTGTATCTATCTCTTTTTGAAAACCTTATATAGATCTGTGAAACTGTAGCCTACCTAATTTCATTTTCGCTTATGAAGTGGAGTGCTGAAATGAAGGAAATCATGTTTTTCCTAGTGGCAATCATCCTCTGAAATTGAAATCTCGATGTGAGATGAAGGAGAACGAGTGAAATGATGAAATTGTGTGGGTTTCACTTTTTTTCAAAACGTTGAACTCATAGGTGAAGGAAGTGGCATGGTTTTAAGAAATTGTTTTTTATTCTTATTTAATAAATCAAGTCAGGAAATTGGTTGTGCCGTTAGAAAAAAGGACTTAATTTTCAGACCAGTTTATTTATATTAGAAGGAATTCGTTAATGGAACTTTGGATACAAGTTAGCTACCACTTATCTACCACATTTTAAATACATTGTTTTTTACTATTTTGTCTATTATTTATATAATTGATTTTGTTGAAATCTGCTGTAATTATCTTTTTCAAGTTAACTTCTAAGCTAACAAATTTTTTTAACAGTTACTTACCACTTATGTACCATTTTATTACATAATATTCTCGTTGTTTTATTGATTTTTTTTGTTTCAGTTGTTTATTTATTTCCTTAAATTTTTATTACGTGTTTGCTACCAGTTTTTGCATATTATTTCTTAAAATTTAAGTTTCAACATAACAATTTTTTAACAGGTACTCATCAATTGCATACCATTTCGTTTGTTTCTCCAAATGTGATGTAATATTTGTTTATATCAACTTCACTTTTTTTCAAATTCTGTTCTTAATTAAATAAATCAAAGTATTAAAAGCTTGTTCTGAAATTCATAAAACTGAAAAACATAACTATTGTACAGAAATCAGATACATCTAACAAATCTACGATAGATATCATATTTGCTGCCATCACTTTGTTTTCTTTGATGATCCTAAATTGCTTGTTGATCTTGCTAGTCTCCTCTCTCCCACTACTGGTGCAACATTCCTTTTCCTTGTTGATCTTCGTGCCTTTGGTGCTTCCGATTTCTTTTTAAGTCCCTTTTTAGTATTAAAAATAATAAATAGAAATCGATCAATGAGTTTTTATAAGGACTACGCATGCTTGTAATGATGTATTAATCAATTCATTTACATAACATAATACGTACTTGTCCGAGTTTCTCATTTCCTGTTGTGGCTGCTTGCACTGTGTTTTGCACTTATGTATCCTATTTTTCACATTATATTCAAGTGTTAGTCTTCATGAATTTCAGAATAAAGATTTATTTTTATATTTCATCATATTATTACCAGGTTCTAACCAGTTACCTACAATGTTGAGTATTTTTTAGATCTTTTTATTTTATTCCTGCATCTCATTTGTTGCAATAATAGTCTATATCATGTTATTTTCTAATCTATTTACTAGTTACACACCAGTTTCGTACTAGGTATTTTTTTAAGTTCCTTACCTCTTTGTCTTCTTCAGTTCTTGGAAGTTCATCATTTTTCTAGACTGTTGATCTCTGCTCCATGTTCTCCAGTTCTGTATTCCATTTTTCAAGTTTTTATCCAGTGTTAGTTCTTGTTTGTATTTATATTAGCAAATTTTATTTTAATATTTATACTTACACATACTTTCATTTCGGTCTCTTTTATAATTTCAACATCTTCAACATCTATTTCAACATCTTCATTACCGACATTTTCTTCATTGACTTCTTTCTGTTGCTAATTTCATTTAATTTTTAATGTTAGTATTTTATAAATCAATGTTTTTTTAAGAACATGTATGTGAATCTCTTCTTACCTCGGTATCCATTAGCATAGTTTCATTTTGTTCTCCCTTAGTTTTATCTATGTCTTCCTCATCATCTTTCCCACCTGGGTCATACTCGCTATCCTTGGTATCTTTGTTGCTGCTTTGGTGGTCATTGTTGTTACAGCTTGAACTTTTATCTTTCGAGTCATTTGTTCCATCTTGGCTATCAGATTTATCATTTGATTTTTCGCTCCTCTCCAGCGAGCTTTGAACAATTGTTTCCTTTCTTTTGAGGTTGTTATCCTCAATAATCCTCTATATCTCAATAGCCTACTCCTTAACATTCACCTGATCTTCTTCTATTATCTCAAGCCTTCTCCTTATTTCAGCGAATCTCTCATCCGTTATTCGTGCAAGGTTCCTCACCTCCTCTATTATCTTTGGTTGGCTCATTTCTTCACTTAGTTCCCTTAGCTCCGGCCATGGAATGAATTAATACAAAGGGAGGTTGGTGATTTCTTCTTCGGTTGGTCTGATCACCCTTTTCTTCATCTGCAATGAAATTCAAATTACAATTTGTATTACAAGTTTTGAAAGAAGGCATTTGTAAAAATTTTATTTGTTTATATTAGTTGTGCGGTACTTACAAACTTTTCTCCAACGATGAATATATTCTTTTCCAATCCGCAGGTGTTGAAATATCTGTTGAAACTTTTCCATTTAAAGAACATTTTTTTGAGTTCTTTGATTTCTACTCTCTCACAAACTACTCCTTCACTCGCTCTACAGAATTCATAAAGCCACACTTATGACACCATTGGCATCCCGTTTGGCATATACGTACTTGGTCTTCCTTCTTTCCTTCCATTCTATCTTAATGAAATTATTTCTCTGTAAGACATGCACCCCCATTCTGCTTTTGTGTACTCTCCCAAGTACACCGCATCAAAGTACTCAACCAGGATAGTTTGATTTGGTCTGACTCCCATTAAGTAGCAGTTGATGAAATACACAATTCTAAGCTTAAAGTAGTCATTGTCGTTTTCAATTTGTATTCTTTTTGGCTGGCTGCCACTGCCTTCATTCTCCTTCTTCAAAATTCTCGCTATCCTTTCCTTTGTTATGTCTTCTTCATTTCCAGGAAAGTACTTGGTACGAAATTCTTTTGATGCACCCATCTTTAGCATCTTATAATCATCCTATGCTATTGCTGACAGTCTAGTTTTAAGCAGAAAGTGCTTAATTCTAAAGTAAACCGACTTCTCTCAAAGAAGGAAGAACATGCAGTCTTTTCGATTTTGGTCAATCTCTCTTCTTAACAGGTTATGTATTAGGGACTTCTGGGCCTTCATAAAGTTGTTTTCAAAAAACTTGCCAAACACCGATCCGTAAAACATATCCCTCACGTTCTCGTTCGGGCATTCAACTCTATGAAATCTATGATGTCCTTATTTTACGTAGCATGGGTGTAAGCTAAGCATTCTTTTGTAGGTTCAATTACATGATTGTATATCTGCACACAGTAAGATTGATTATTCTATACTATATATTCAGCATCAAATAAGAAGCTATTCCATTTCCTACCTCTTCTACTAACCAGCTTCTTAATAGTTTTCTACTTTATTCTTAGTAGATGTATATCATTTGTAACTATTATTTTCTCTTAACATATACATGCCACATAGCTACCAGTTGTATAATTTACTTAATAGCTGAACATTTTTCACATCAAATGTACAGTCTTATGCTGCATAATGTTTTTTTTCTACTTTCAGTGCATCCATATCGTATTTATCTTTCTTTTTTATTTCTGTTAAACTCTATATTAATGTTAATAACTTGTTAATTACCATATAACTACCAGTTTTTTTTGCTCATTTGGTATTTTTACTTAGTAGGTTTATCAGTTTTTTTCTCATACTGCATAACAAACAGGTTCTTAACAGATACTTACCAATTTCTATCTTTTTTTAAACACTCATGGCTCTTTTTTTTAATTCTTTTGATATATTTTGGTAGCAGTATATTTTATTCTACCAGATTTGTACTAGTTTTTTTATACCTAATGACTGTCATTGTATTTGTGATTGATTTTATTTTACAACAGTTGCTTTTTTTAGTCTTTGTTGCTTGGTACCATGTTTGTGCATGATTGTTAATAGCATTTATAACGTAATGTTTGTTTTTCCTTTTTTATCTGTTGTAGTTTTTTTATTAGAACATCCTGTTTTCTAGTTATAACCATGTGCACACCAGTTATTGACCAGTTAAAGATGTTCCAAAACATTTAAATCTGTCTATATGATTCCCTGTTTCCTACCATATACAATCTTTTTTTAACAATCATTTTCAATCATATTATAAGTAATACACACTTTATTAGGGTTAGTTACCTGATTTTGCTTAGTTTCATGTTCATCTAACTCTGATGCGTGCTTCTTCTTCGAAGTTCTTGCTCTTTTGGCCTGTTTTAATGGAATTTTTGCCTTTGATTCTCTTTTAGGCACCATTTATAACTAAAATTTGCAACAAATTTGACTTAAGCTCAAGTATCTTACATAAATAACTAAAAATTAATGAAATGATTCAGATTTTTTAGAAATCTTACTAGAACTTGACTTTATGTAGGAATTTCAAAGTAAATCGTTACTGGCTTGAACAAAGGAGATTGTTGTTTTTAGAAATGAACTTGTAGTTTTTAGAGGGGATGGTGAGTGGAGATCATGTTTGCAGTTGCAGATTATGGATTTGAAACGTCTAGAATTTTTTTTTCAAAAAACCTGAGAGAAAATGTAGAGAGTGGGAGTGGAACAGTTTCTTTTCATTTGGTGTGTTATTCTCAAATTTATGGGAGGTCAGCGCATTTTAGGTCTTGAAATGTGGGCTTATTGGAATTTTTTATTTTATCCCATGTTCAATGTTCACAATTACTCCCTCCATTTAGATATATAAGACTTTTTTTGACTACTTTGTTGCACGTAGATTTATATGACTTTTCCAACTTTCAAGACATTTTTTGCTCAATTATCCCAGCCCTATTCTTATCTAGATTTATTACTTGTTTTTTACCAGTTTCTTAACAGTTTATCATTATCTGATTTTTTGTATTATCTTTGTCACTGCTTGATTTTTATCTGGTAGTTATGTGGTATTTACCTATTGGGAAGCTTGATAAGTAGTATTTGTACCATACAAACAGTAGTTAATTAGCCCTAAAATCACTTTATTGTGGTAGACTTGTATGATTTATTGTTGTTTTTGATGAAATTTTAGATCACCACTAGGTGTAGCAATGGTCATTGCCAAGGAGCTAGAAACTGAATGGAGTAAGCAAAAAGCTGAGCAGAGTGAGCAAAAAGCTGAACAGAGTGAGCAGAAGACTGGATCACTTGAAGACAAAGACACTTAAACCTAGCAAGTGCAGGAAAAATGACCAAAATATCACTAGAAGGTCTTTTTGCTTGAGTCAGTAGTAGTGCAAGTGGGTGGCAGTGGAAGGAATCATTTGGCGGTGAAGTAATGACACACGCAACACCTAGCACCTCCCAAGTTGAAGTTCAACTATTTAATGAACTCTTATATTCTAGAAGCTATGTTTTGATTGGGTAAATTGCTTTTTGGGATTATTTTTAGTTTGCCAGTTGGCTATCTAAATCTTTCCAACTTATACTATATAATTGGTTGAACTTTACTTTTTGGACATCTATCTTTGGAAGGGGGCCATTCCATTGGCTACTTTTCTCTGTAAAAATACTACTTATATTGTATATCCTTATGTTTATCTTCTGCAGAATTTCTTTTGGTTTTTATCCACCATTTTTATAAGTAACTAATTCCTTAGCAAGTCTAATTAGTAAAGCTAGATTTCATGATATGATCATTCCATCTCCTTATTTTAGCATTATTTATTATGGATTGGTTTGTGTTGAACTTGATTCTTATAAGTAAGGCCTGATTTATGTTAAAGTGTAACAAGAGGAACTGAAAGGTGAATTGTACACTAAAACTAAGTAAGGTTTATCTTATATCGAGTGTAACAAGAGGAACTGAAAGGTGAATTAAAACATTGACTAAAACACAAAACTCAAGTCTAGGAGGAACTGAAAGGTGAATTAGATATGCTAGGAAGTTTCTTTGAAAAGGAGGCTTGCATGAGTCTTAATGGTTAAGGTTTTACTTGTATGGAGAAACCACACAAGTAGGCTTTAAAGACTAGACAAAGGGAAACTACGGCTAGTACACAAGTCATCCAAGAAACCTAGATCCTTAGGCGCTTATATGTTAAAATAAAGGAGTGTTGATCATTCATGTAACTGCGTGTGTTAGAACAGTCTGCTCGGCCTGATGAGGATTTATACCTATTCAAATCAGCGATTAGACAAGGAGCCAAGAAGGACCAAATTGTCATAAAAAAAATCCAAAAATCGCAAAAATTGCCATTCTTCATAATATTCCAAGTTGCATCCTTGAAATGCTTAAAATCCATTTTCTAATAATCAAAACAGTCAAACTATCAAACAGTAAAATAGTAAAATTGTCCTGAAACACAAAAAATGCCATTTTGAGGGCTTAAACAATCTAATTTGGCCAAAATAAGGTGGGGCTAGAGGCGAAAGGCCACTAGTTTACCTCAATTGATTGTTTCAATCAAAATCTGGTCAAATAGGTAACTAGCCGGACAGCTAATTACCTATGAACAGTAAAAAATCGTATATGACCGAGATTTTACAGGATTTGCTTAATTTAAAGCAAGATTTTATCAGATATATAATTAGCCCGTTGGCTAATTACCTAGGCTAATTACATATGTAAGTAGCCCACCGGCTAATTAACACCCGTCTATAAATAAGGGAGCCCCCCTCTCATTTTCGACGGATCTCAAACTCCCCAAAAACTCATTTCATGCAAAAATCATTCCGGGAGTCTTAATAGCCCCAAAACTCTACCAAAACACTTCCAAATCCGAGCTTTATCTCCGACATTTGGTATAAGCTCATTTTTTGGTCTTTTTAGATCAAGACCTCACAAGTGATCTTTGGTCTAAAAATGACTCAATCTCTCAAAAAGTCTCGTATTTTTGATAGAAATAATCCAAGATTATAGTCATAACTTGGGTTAAATCTATTTTCCAACCAAATCACAACTCTCGACAACTTCGATCCTGCACCGCCTCTGAAGTCATCCTGGACATACGAAAAGGTGAACTGAGGGTAATCGGCTCTAAGCCCAACTTTAAAATTCATTTTTATTACTTTATTATTGCACATTGCATTTCATTTCTCTGGTTAAGTGAGCTACTAGAGCCGCTTAAACTATAACATGTGTAAATAAGCTCGCAGGTATGGATGAAACATCCAAAATGTGAGGAAACTCTATCCGAGTTTCCGGGCCAAGACCTGAACCCTGCCGCTACTCTGCCGAAATCTCAGTAGAAAATATCTATTTATCAAGCCGTTATAATGCCCGTTTTATTTCTTGAATTTAATTCTTAAATAAAGTCGTTGTAATGCAGAAATTGCCACAAATACTAAAATTCTAAAATTAACCATAACAATTTGAACAATATGAGTAACTATCATGTCCGGACTCAGAATCTCGTTTTATTTTTAGTATAAAAATCCCATTCTGGTTCAGTAAACCACAATTCCCGGTGGAGCCAAACCAGGTGGCGACTCTATTTTATTTATTTTTTGGTAAATGACTCTATTTTATTTTTAAATAAAGTAAAAATGTTTTATTTTAAAAATATCATTTCTTGATAAAATGTGCAAATATATTTTTCAACATAATCACATTTTTGGCCTACAAAGCCACTGCATTTAAACACCGCGGTTTCCTCAAACTGCACCGCGTGTACAACCAGACCCCAAAATGTCCGCTCGCTTATAGTGGCGACTCCGCTGGTGAAACGATTATTTTTATAAAAACCCAATTTTTTTTATAAAAATTCTTGTTTTTTTTGACATGATAATTAAAATATTGTTCAAATTAAATTTTGAAATTACGGAATATGTAGTAATTTAAGGCATTACTCAAATTTGGGGTTGCATGACATCTGGATTCTTTACCCCTAAACCAATTTAGGTGCCTTTTAGTGAAGTATCTCCAAGTTCGCTTAGGGCTTGAGGGGTATGGATCTGGTCACGCCCCTTGCTTAACGTACGAGGACCTTGGTCGCTTAAGGGCAAGACTACCTACGTATATTACATATGGAAAAGTTTCCTTTGGTTCGCTTAGGGCCACTGTGACTCGGTACACAAAGGCGCAGGGTACCCCAAATTGCACCCAATCTTGATACCAAAACCCACATGTAGATGAACCATAGATACTTCCCCATAGGTTTAACCAAAAATCATGAGCGCACTCGAGCAGACTTTGCTAGGTCCCCCATTGGCTTTAAAGCGAAGTAACCTAATGGAGTTAAAAGGTCGGTAGGCACGATCTAACCGTCTTCTACCTATGCAGGTTTATTAAATATAAATAAACTAAAAATGAACATCACGAAAATCACGATTGTGTGAAAACTAACCACATCTTTATGCAACCATGACATTAATGTATGCCATGCTATTTCAATTCCTTGGTTATAAGAACTTAGAGATAAACCAAGACTAGTGAGTCCACCTAGGCTCAACTCGTGAGCCAAAATAAACTGAAACCAGTGAGTCTACCTAGGCTCACCCTATGAGCGGAGATGCATAAACACTTTCGAGTGACTAGTGAGTCAACTCACCTTTGAATATCGAGTCAGCCATAGAGTGACCAATGAGTCAACTCACCTTTGACCATTGAGTCAACCCCCGAGTGACTAGTGAGTTAACTCATTGAGTCAACTCCCGAGTGATCAACGAGTCAACTCACCTTAGAGCAATGAGTCAACCCTCCGAGTGACCATTGAGCTGACTCACTTAAGCAGTTAGTCACCTAACTATTAAAGTCACTCTAGAACCTGACTAGTTAGTCACCTAACTATTAAAGTCATTCTAAAACCTGACTAGTGAGTCACCCGACTACTAGAGTCATCTCAAAAATCTAACCAGTGAGTCACCCGACTACTAAAGTCACCCTCGACCACCTAACTAATAAAGTCACCTTCAATCCTCGAGTCAATTCAAACTCGACCAATGATTTGATAAAAATTAGACTAGTAAGTCATGAAACCTCGACCAGCGAGTCATCTAATCCTGACTAGCGAGTCATATGATCCCGACCACTGAGTGGTCTTAAATCCGACTGTAAAGCCTAAATTTTTTAGCATTCCCTAAATGAATAAAACTAAGGTAACCTCATGATTACCGAATTAAGTACTATAGACTTGTTTGGCATTCCCTGAATGACCAAGCCTTTTCCAAGAATTAAGGTGACATAGTGATTGCCAATTTATGTCCAACAAGACATAATAGCTAAGACATTCCTATAATGACTTGTTTGAAATGCCTAGGGGCATTCTACACGACCGTGACTTTTGTGCATTCCTAGAATGATACAGTTTTTGAGTTGTGCTTTCCACAAAAGAAAACTCAACCAAACCTCGACACTTAAAGTGATTGTTTGACCAAGCTTGATATTCCACGAGTATCAAAGACTTACCCCTTTTGTTATGTATTCCTTGAATTCTTAACTTTTCTCAAATATTCAATACATATTTGACCCCTAGGTAACCCAGTGATTGCTCAAATGATACCCATCAAGGTATAACCCTAGTTTGCATTCCCTGAATTACCAAATCTTATCCAAAACCAAGGCAACATTGTGATTTCCAAATCAATGTCCATTGAGAGATAACCTTTTTGGCATTCCCTCAATGACCAAAACTTTCCCAACTCTAAAGCAACATAGGGATTGTCAAATCAATGTCTTGCGAGATACAACCTTTTTTGGCATTCTTTGAATGACCAAAATAACTCCTATCCTAGGGGAATCCTAAATGATCCTAATCTTAGCGCATTCCTAAAATGACACTTCCTTGAATTGTACTTTCCCTGAAAGACAATTGAATTTATGCATTTTGTGCATGTGGCAAGTAACCCAATTAGACCCCGTCACTATATGTGACCGCCCAATCTCATTTGATAGTCCTTAAATATTAAGATTCATAACCCTGTTTGGTATCCATGAATGCCTGACCATTGTCAAATACTCCACAAATGTTAAAACCACTCTCTAGCTAAATGATCCATGGACGTTTGGCACCCTTTTTTGATACCTCTATGGCCCTACACAATCACATATATTCATTCATTAGGGTTATAGTCGTAACCTAACATATTGTGCTATGTTAAGTTTAGTCTATAACATGCATTCTATAAATATAACATGTAGTGCTATATAACTCTAACATACAGTGCCATGTATCCATGTGTATGATATACAATGCCATGTAAACCCTGAGCTTATGACATGTAGTGCCATGTCATGTTTTAACATGTAGTGTCATGTCACATTTCCATTTTGACATGCAGTGTCATGTCTTATTATATTTCCGCTTTGATATGTAGTGTCATGTCACGTTATATTTCTATTTTGACATTCAATGTCATGTCACATTTCTATTTTGACATGTAATGTCATGTCACGTTATATTTCTGTTTTGACATGCAGTGTCATATCACGCTATTTTCGATTTTGACATGAAGTGTCATGTCAGGTTCGGTTATGTCTTGACATGCAGTGCCATATCATATTTCTATTTGCCATGCCATGCTTTGACATGTAGCATCATGTCATCTTGTGTTATACTTATGACATGCAATGTCATGTTATACTATGTCATGCTTATTAGGATGCTAGCGCCGATCCTGTAGGTACCCAGAATACACACAGTGTTAGCATCTGTAGGATGTTAACCATATACTTCTGTTTATCCCTATTGGACTTGGCCTAAAAGAGAGAGAGAGAGACCACCCTCGAATATCTAACTTCTCTTTAATTCACCATACATAAATGCATTCATACATTACATTCGCGCATCAAAAGCTCATTCTTGTGAATTCATTCATCACATCTAACCAATCACTCTTTCCCTCATATCATTAATCTCATACCTAAACACATACAGATATTTCATATCATCAGTTAAACCATCCCGCATCATATATGCCTAATGTTTTACATGCATCACTCTAAAAAAATTTGTGACTAACTTTAGCTAAAACAGTATCACTCAAAACGGTTAAAGCAGTTGGTTATTGACATTGTATTATTGGATTTTGTGGTTCACATAGAACGACGTTTGTTCAAAGAAAAATCGAGTTAATCAACATTTTCTCTATGAACAGAATGGATAATCATGGCCAAGACAAAATCATTGTAGAAGCAATATCCAAAGCTGTGAAAGACTTTCTGGAGTCAGATACATTCTTGGAAATGATTGATGATGCAATAGCAAAAAGACTTTCCATGATACCAAATGTCCATACTCCATCGAAACACGTCCTACCTTACCATGTCAATCAGATGAGGAGTAATAGTATAGAAATCTTTGAACACTCAATCGTCTACAACATACATGTACCCAATCAAAGCTAAAATGAAAACAAACTTCCTATTGAAGATGGTGTTATAAAAATGACTAAAGTAGTTCATAATCAACCAGTCATGCATGGTATACCCCTATAGGAAGAATCATTGGCAACGTTATTATCCGAATGTAGCACTATTGGTCTACTCTTGAGCTTGAAACCTTATAAGAAGCCAAATAAAATGTATAAGGATAACTTCTGCACCTATCATATCACCAAGGGGCACCAAACTAATGATTGTATCCACCTACTTCATGTGATATCAAACAATTGATACATGAAGGAAAGATGGAAGAACCGTGCTCAAGACAAGCTCTACCTTTGAAAGATCTCTATTATGCCTGAGCCGAGCAAGCAAAGGCTTCGAGTAAAGTAAATGAAAAAGCAATTTAAATCTCAATCCTAGTCAGGTCACTAGAAATGGGAACAATACAAGTTTCCTAGGCTAGTCAAAGCAAGGTTGATGAACAAGAGGCAGAATATAGTCTATGGCTTTAGGATAAAAAAGAGAGCATACTAGACGACTGTGACATATAAGAAGAACTACAACAGGAACGTGGCATAATGGACACATTGATGTTTGGGATTTAAGGTTGAGTATCGAAGATCAAGATGAAATCTTAAATTGGGAATAGTATGGCAGGCAACAACTACTCAGAAGAAGTGGGAACTATGCTAAATAATGAAGATTGCTCTTTTGCTTTTATCTCTAATGCTTTCAAACTAAACAATGTAATAGATAATATTATGAATAAATTAGCTTACATATGCAGTGTTTCTGCTAATGATTCCATGTATTCATTCTAGCATACATTTGACATATTCAACATTCATGATGCTCCAATTAAAGAAATAAATTTAGGCATATTTGACAAACCCATAAATCGTATCTATTATAAATAACTTGACACCTGCAAAAGAGAGAGAAAAAAGGAAATAATAAAATAATGTGGCTGCTTTGCTTGGTTCACTCGAACCATGCATCAAAGCAATCTAGACAAAATGTACTCTATGCCAGAAAAAAAAATCAAATGGCAAACACCGAAGAACCTCTAGTATGATGTACAAAGGACCTCATCAACAACACAACAATAATGAAAACCAAACCAACAAATCTGACGAGACTAATATCAAAAGATTTGCTTTTCCTTATCGCATATTACTTGACAAGAAGCTTAAAGGTCGATAAGGATCTCACAAAACACACAAGGAAAAAAAGTCAAATCAGCTAGAAGTATCTAGTAAATGGAATGTCTCCGAACCATTGTATAAAAATTTCTCAACCTCAGACATGACTTCATTGAAATGACATATCCTTCCTCTGCCAAAGAGAACCATCATGAACCGAACGAATAGGTCAAAGTCCATTCTCGCAAAGGTTCATGAACAAAGGATGGCCAGGACAATAAAAATAATTGACAAAGTCAAAATCAAAGGAATTGATCCTAAAGCAAATGAAAGTAGTGCATGCTAATACCAGGGCAAATTCTACCCAAGAGACCCAACATGATGAAACAGGTTCTCATAAAGGGAATGCTACACATCAAGGACATCAAAGGAAACAAGTTCATGAATGCCTCGAACAAGAATAGGCTCAGGCAATACCATAAAAACTAGAAAAAAGTGAAAAAATGTGTCTACTAAAAGCTAGTGATGGCTTTTAGGCAAAAATAAAGACGAGAGAAAGAGAGGAATCAATTGGTAAAACCTAAAAATGACCGTTGATAATAAGAGAGAAAGTTTTTGGGAATAGAAACCAAACTTTTGTGCCTAAAAATATTTCTTTGACAGATTTGTCATTTTGATGAATTGTTAAATGTCTGCACTTACTGAATACACATAATTGTTACAAGAAACGTTCATGTAAGCGCTCTTGTTCATACAGTGCATGCATAAAAAATATTTCAAAAAGAAAAAAAAGAGCCTGCTTGATTGAAAACCTAAAAGGGCACGCCAAGCAAAAGTTAAGGCAACCTGATAAATTGAAAACCTAAAAAGGTGGTTTATGCAAAAATTAGGGTTAAAAAAATGGAAAGAAAAAAAAGCCCGATGTGCTTCGGTTTAGGAAAAAATTAGGGCATAACCTCTGCATGCAAGCATAATCAAAGTCATTAATTCCAATGACTCACTAAATGATAATAAGCATGGTCACTCAATTCAAATCCTTCACAAAGGAGAAATATTCTTTATCAATACGAGCGTACCAATCTCCCACATCTCCAAAATGTGAGAAAACAATCTTCTCGCACTTAGCTACATAGAGATTCTAGGAACTACTGATGCATGCCATACTATCTACATGATCAATCAAAAGAATAAAAGCTAATCTTCGTCAGTCCAAGCAACTGGAGTTTACCTGCTCAGGCTCATTCTATATGCCACCAGGGGAAAAACTTTTATAACTCGGGAATCCATTGGAGCTGAGAAGGACCCAAAAGCTTGGCTTGTTCAAATAGTCAAGTGCATGGCTAACCCTTTGACTAGAGTGAAATGGATGCAAAGCGCACACAACTACACTAAAAATGACAAGCTCATCCCTTGAAGCTGTGAAGCCTACGTCTAGGACTCTAACCCAAAATTAAATTTTCATCATCACTGAGAATGATAGAAATTAAGAAGCCAATGATACAATATAATATTATTTATAACCAACCAAGCCTCATCTTACAGCTGTACGATTCTATGCTATGATGATAAAATGCATTGCATAAACATCACATATCATGCATTATGCATCACATTTATATTCATATATGTAAAGGCAACATGTCACCAAGTAGACACTGTTAATCACCAATAAATGCAACATAATGCAAAATCAGCTCAGATGCTTTCTAAGATTAAGAGGCATTTGAGAAAATGCTTCAACAATTAAAATACAGCAGTGCTAGACTCCAAATTCGCCAAAATATTGACTACCAATGACATAGATAAAAAAATCAATCATTCAAGATAAATTCAATAGTTCTTCTCTAAGTAGAGAGAAGTATTCACCAAATTCAAAAGAAAGAACTCATCACCCTATTTAATAGTACTTCCTCCTAGATGAGAAGGCTGATCACCACATTCGACATTTCCTTAGTAGGGAAAAGCTACTGAGTGATGTATCCTCCCAATTTAACTAGGGGAAAATGCCAACTTAATGAATCACACATTTGCACAACTCATCATACATTAGTAAATGTACTAGATCACATGCATAATTAAACAAGAATGCATAAAACTCTTCCAAAAGACTAAGCTTCATCATCTTAATCTAAAATTAAACTACAGGCATATCATAGCTGAACCTTTGATCTAGTGAGATCTTTACTTGGCACATTATAGCTGAACCTTTGATCTAGTGAGATCTTTACCCTTGCACATCATAGTTTAACCTTAGATCCAGTGAGATCTTTACCCAGACACGTCATAGTGAAACCTTAGATCCAGTGAGATCTTAACCCTGACACATCATAGCCAAACCTTAGATCCAATAAGATCTTAACCCCGGTACATCATAGTTGAACCTTAGATCTAGTGAGATCTTTACCTTGATACATCGTAGTCTAACCTTAGATCCAGTGAAATCTTTACCCAGGCACATCATGGCCAAACCTTAGATCCAGCAAGATCTTCACATTTTATGTTAATGACATGTAGTGTCAAGTCGATTTATTTCAATAACATGAAGCACCATGTCAATCAAGTAGTATTAAGTTTTATAGTGTCATATATTATGCTTGCGACATGTAGTGCCATGTCAGCTTGTATTTTGGAGGAAATTTCAGTAACAAGTCAATGGTGGCTATCAGTGCCACACTCCAAGAGGAGAAAAACTGCTCAATGGTGGCAGATAGTGCCCAACTCGATGGTGAGTCAAACGGCTCAATGGTGGCAAGATAGTTCCCAACTCAATGGTGTGACAAACTACTTAATGGTGGCAGATAGTGCCTAACTCGATGGTGAGTCAAACGACTCAATAGTGGTAGATAGTTCCCAACTTGATGGTGAGACAAACTGCTCAGTGGTAATGCCCAAGTTATTATATATTTCATAAGTGATATGAAAATCGGATAAGTAATCTCTTCCTTTGTCTAAGAAAAAGTTTTTTGAGTTTGCATGATCATAGAAAAGATTCTCTTCAAGTGAACCAGCCTATCCTTTGTATAGGGCTTACGCAGTGGTTGGAACAAAGACACATTTGATTATTAATTCCAATATGGCGCAGACAGTGCCCAACTAGATGGTGAGATAAACTACTCAATGGTGGTAGATAGTGCCCCACTTGATGGTGAGGCAAACTGCTCAATGGTGGAGGACAGTGCCCGACACTCGATGGTGAGACAAACTGCTCAATGGTGGCAGATAATTCCTAACACTTGATGGTGAGACAATCTGCTCAATGGTGGTAGAGAGTACCCAACTCGATGGTGAGATAAATTGCTCAATGGTGGTGAACAGTGCCCAACTCAAGGATGAGACAAACTAGTCAATGGTGGTGCACAGTGCCTAACTCGATGATGAGACAAACTACTCAATGGTGGCGTACATTGCCCAACTCAATGGTGAGATAAACTACTCGATGGTGCTGGACAGTGCCCAACTCAATGATGAGATAAACTGCTCAATAGTAGCAAACAGTGCCCTACTCGATGGTGAGATAAACTACTTAATGGTGGCAGACAATGGCCAAATCTATGGTGAGACAAATTACTTAATTGTGGAAGACAGTGCCTAACTCAATGGTGAGACAAACTGCTCAATGGTGGCAAGACAGTGCCTAACTCAATGGTGAGACAAACTACTCAATGGTGGTGGATAGTGCCCCACTCGATGGTGGGATAAACTACTCAGTGGTGGCAAACAGTGCCACACTCCCTAGTGAGACAAACTGCTCAATGGTGGGAGACAGTGCCCAACTCAATGGTCAGACAAATTGCTCAATGGTGGCAGAAAGTGCCCAACTCCCTAATGGGGAAAACTACTCAATGGTGGCTGACAATGCCACACTCCCTTTGAGAAAACTGCTCTATAGCTACAGATAGTGTAGCACTCCTTAAGGAGGAAAATGTTGGATGATAGCCGATAATGCTCCTCCCGAATGAGAGATTGATCACCATATTTGACATTTCCTCAGTAGAGAAAATTTATCATGACGTGGCTGACAGTGCAATTCTCCCCAATTAGAAAACTGATTAAGAAATGGCTGACAGGGACATCTTTGGTGATGATAAAACTAATCAACGGATGCAACACCACAGGTAAGTATGACCCTTCACTTATCTTCTACATCATGCAAAATCCTGTCTTAAAATGGGCGGACAAAAATTTTCTATGCACCGTTAAGGACATAAGTTTTTTCCAACCTATCTTTTCTTATATCCCTAACATCTTTTCTTTCTACATTTACTCCCCAACAGATTTTTGTTTAAAGATTTTCATCAACATTCTTAATCGAAGTGGCAAAAATTTTTGTTTTTCAAAATTATCGATTAAGAAATGTTGATTCTTTCTAAAAAAGGTTTTTCATGCCCTTATCACGCAAGAACACTGGTTTTGGCAGTAGCTCTTGCATCCGCGTACATGCAACTTTACCTCCATGGTAAAAGTTTTGTACAAAAGGGGCAAACGGTTAGCACAGTCCACTCGGCCTGATGTAGATTTATACCTATTTCAATCAGCGATTAGACAAGGAGCCAAGAAGGACCAAATTGTCATAAAAAATTACAAAAATTCCCATTCGTCAAAATATTCCAAGTTGCATCCTTGAAATGCTTGAAATTCATTTTTAAATAATCAAAATAGTCAAACCGTCAAATAGAAATAGTCAAACTATCATGAAAACACAAAAAACACCATTTTGAGGGCTTAAACAATCGAATTTGGTCAAAATAAGGTGGGGCTATAGGCTAAATGCCACTAATTTTGTTCAATTGACCGTTTTAGTCAAAATATGGTCAAATAGGAAATTAGCTGATCGGCTAATTACCTATGAAGAGTTAAAAATCTTATCTGGCTAGGATTTTGTAGGATTTGTAGGATTTAAAGCAAGATTTTGTTAGATAGGTAATTACCCACCGGCGAAACTCTGCCAAAACACTTCAAAGCCCTGAGCTTTATCACTGACATTCGGTATAAGCTCATTTTTGGTCTTTTTAGATCAAGATCTCACAGTGATCTTGGGTCTAACGATGAGTCAATCTCTCAAAAAGCCACGTATTTTCTATAGAAATAATCCAAGATTATATTCATAACTTAGGTTAAATCTATTTTCCAACCAAATCCCAACTCCCGACAACTTTGGTCCTGCACCGGCTCTGAAGTCATCCTACATAGAAGAAAAGGTAAACTGAGGGTAATCGGCTCTGAACCTAACTTTAAAATTCATTTTAATTACTTTATTATTGCACATTGCATTTCATTTCATTTCTCTGTTTAAGTGAGCCACTGGAGCCACTTAAACTATAATATGTACAAATAAGCTCGTAGGTGCGGATGAAACATCCAGAATGTGAGGAAACTCTATCCAAACTTCCAGGGCAAGAGCCAAATGCTGCCGTTACACTACAAAAATCTCGGTAGAAAATATCTATTTATTAAGCCATTATAATGCCCATTTTATTTCTTGAATTTAATTCTTAAATTAAAGCAGTTGTAATGCAGAAATTGCCACAAATTCTAAAATTCTGAAATTAACCCAAACAATTTAAATAATACGAGTAACTATCATGTCTGGACTCAGAATCTCATTTTCTTTTCGATGTAAAAATCCCATTCTGGATGACTATACCATAATTCCTGGTGGAGCTAAACCGGGTGGCGACTCTTATTTATTTTTAAATAAAGTAAAAATGCTTCATTTTAAAAATGTCCTTTCTTAATAAAATGTGCAAATATATTTCTCAATATAATTACATTTTTGGCCTACAAAGCCACCGCATTTAAACACCTCGGTTTCCTCAAACTGTACCAAATCACGCCCCATGCACCGCACTTTACGTGTACAACCAGACCCCGACAACGTCTGCCCGCTCACAGCGTGCTTATTGGTTATGCTTTCCTCATTATAAATTTGTTGATAGTAATCATTCATAGTGATCATTTTTGCTTACCCGCTTGTATTTTTTCTTTTTAGCCTTTTCATCAAACTCAACTCATTGGCTATTAACCTTGAACTTGCTGATTTGCATTTAAGTTTATAGTATTTTCCTTACTTCCTGTGGAATATGACCTTGTACTTGCCACTACTATTGATCACGACCTAGTGCACTTGCTAGATCACACTCATTTGGTAGACAATAAGTTTTTGGCGCAGTTGTAGGGGAGCAACATGTGAAGTATTTAAATTTTTCTTATAAATTGGTGCGTTTATTCTCTTTGTTACCATTTATGAAGGAATTTTGGTATTAGAGCAATCATTGTTGTATGCATAGAGCTGGTCGCCCCTTAATCCCAGTAGATCCAGAAATAGAAAGGACTTGCTATAGATTAAATGGAACAGCTAGAAGAAGGCGTAGACAACAAAGGATGGCTGATGTAACCAATCCACCAATGGGTAATGGACCCCAGAAGGAGAAGGTGACGTTAACTTGTCCCCACCAAGGAAAACACTTAAGGAGTATCGTAGTCCATTAACTGAGGGAAACTCTTCTTGCATTGTGATACCCAATGAAGGGAATAACCTCTTTGAGTTCAAAGCGTTTATGATCTAAATGCTCCAGGCAGTTGTTCAATTTGGAGGCTTGCCAGGAGAAGATCCTAATTCTCACATCCAATAATTTTGTGACCATGTGTGATACCTTTCGCATAAATAGAATAATCTTGGATGATGAGATCATACTCAAGATTTTCCCTTCCTCTCTAAGGGACAAGGCTAAAAATTAGCTGAAAAACCTTCAGCTTGGATCCATAAGAATATAGGATCAGCTGGCACAAGCATTTCTTACTAGTACTTCCCACCTAGGCAAGCAATCAAACTTAGAAATGAGATGACTCGTTTCTCGCAGCAACTAGATGAATCTTTGTACAAGGCATGGGAAAGCTACAAGGAGCTATTATGAATGGTGCCAAATCAACAAAACCCACTCTGGATGCAAATGCAAAATTTCTAAAATGGATTACATAATCAACACAAGATCCAAATTGAATCTGCAGTAAATGGTGATCCTGAAGAGCTTGCCCCCAAAGACCTTTATGAGCTCATTAAAAGGTTGGTTAACACCAGCTATAAATGGCACTTAGTTCGAGAAGAAAGAAGTAAGAATAAAGAGTTAGAATATTTTACCAAGCTCTCTGAGAAGATGGACCTAATTTTGAAGCAACTTGCTAAGTAAAATGTCTCGACAATCTCAAACACACAAATAGTTTATGATTTTTGTGGTGGCAACCATAGAAATATGGATTGCGATACTCCTCTTGACCAAGAGCAGTGTAATTACATTGGGAACAACCCCAGGAATAATCTATTTTCAAACACATATAATCCTAGCTGGCGTAATCATCCCAACTTTTCATGGAGTAACCAAAACAAGCAAGTTCCTTACCAGCAACCACAAAACAATTTTCTGTAGCAGCAACCAAACCAAATAGTGCAGCAACCAAACCCATCTCAACAATGAAAGAATTTTGAGATTGAGGAGATGAAGGACATGATGATGCAATCTATGAAGCAAACACAGGCTTTTATGAAGAATTTGGAGACAATTCCAGCAACTTACCACCATTGTCACTCCCAAAAACAAGAGAGTAATGCCAAGAAATATTGAGCCTAATCCAAGAGAGTAGTGCAAAGCTGTCACCATAAGAAGTGGTAAGAATTGTGAAATACTAACCCTATAGTTGTTATTAATAAATGTGCAGGTAAGTAGAAAGAGGTGGTCCAATCCACTGAAGATCAAGTTGAAGGCCATGACCAAATTGAAATTGAAGAGCAAGCACAACCTACCTCCAATAAGCAGTAATCACAATTAGAACCTGACCTGGAGCAACCACAATAGACTGAGCCCGTGACAACTACTAAGGAATAACTAGCAATCACCACCAAGGAATCCATTCTTGAGAAGCAACCAATTCCAGCTTACCAACCCAGGATTACTTATCCTCAAAGAGCCAAGCAGCATGAAATGGCTAAGCAATTTAATAAATTTTTAGAAGTCTTTAAGAAACTTCAGATTAACATACCTTTTGCAGAAGCACTTTCACAAATCCCTATGTATGTGAAATTCTTGAAGGACTTGCTAGCAAATAAGAAGAAATTGGAAAATGTGGTCATGGTTCAACTAAATAGAGATTACTCCTCCATTCTCCAAAGTAGGCAACCTTTGCCCAAGAAACTGAAAGATCTAGGGAGTTTCTCTATTCCTTGCTCTGTTGGTAATTAAAATATTGATAGTGCACTTTGTGACTTAGAATCAAGCATAAATCTGATGCCATACTACATTTATGAGTACCTAGGCTCAGGAGAACCACAACTAACTAAAGTATCTATACAACTTGCTAATAGAATAGTTAGGTCCTGGAGGCATTATAGAAGATGTTTTAGTGAAGGTTAGAAAGTTTATTTTGCCTGTTGACCTCATTATTATGGATATGGATGAAGATTTTCATGTGCCTATCACATTAGGTAGACCATTCCTTGCTACTAGAAGAGCTTTGATTGATGTGAATAATGGCAAACTGATTTTGAAAGTCCATGATGAAGAAGTAACATTTAAAAGGACTGAAGCAATGAAACAACCTTCTTCACTTGAGGATCAATGTTATTTTATTGATACTATAGACTTGCACTTAAATACTTTTATTTTGCAAGAACTTGATCATGAGGAAGAAGAGGAAAGTTTGCCAGAGCAAGCAAAATTGATCACCCTTGAGGGAATTTTACCGCAATAACCAAGCCTGACAGAGGAGCAACCAAAACTACCACAGCAACCAAACTTTTCGGAACCCACATATAGTAAACAACCTGTTAAACCTTTGAATCATACACCAAACTTGTCTCCCAAAACATCACTTGAAGAACCCCCTGATCTTGAGTTAAAACCCTTACCTCCTCATTTGGAGTTTGCATTTCTTGACCCTCCTAAAAAATTGCCTATGATAATCTCTTCTAACCTCACCCCTGATCAAAAAGCCCAACTAATTAAGATGTTGAGGAAGAAAAAAGAAGCGTTGGGATAGACAATTAATGACATAAAGGGGATCAGGGCTTCAATTTGTGTGCATAGAATTTTAATGGAGGATAACCATAATCCAGTGGTGCAACCATAGAGGAGACTTAATAACAACATGAAAGAGGTAGTTAGGAAGGAGGTGATCAAACTCCTTGATGCAGGAATCATTTATCCCATTTCAAATAGTGTTTGGACAAGCCCTGTCAAAGTGTTTCCAAAGAAGGAAGGCATGACAATGGTGCAAAATGATAAGAATGAACTCATTCAAACAAGAACAATGACTGGGTGGAGAGTTTTCATTGATTATCGCAAGCTAAATGAGGTAACCATAAAAGATCACTTGCCACTTCCTTTCATAGATCAAATGTTGGAAAGATTGGTTAGTTACATGTTCTATTATTTTCTTGATGGTTTTTCAGGGTATAATTAAATTGTGATCCATCCTTTGGATTAGGAAAAATTAGCTTTCACTTGCCCCTATGGTGTCTTTGCTTATAGGAGTATCCCATTTGCACTTTGCAATGCTCCAACAACTTTCCAAAGATGCATGATGGCTATCTTTCATGACATGGTGGAGAAAATAGTTGAGATCTTTATGGATGATTTCTCTGTCTATGGTGCAACATTTCACTCTTGCCTAAGCAACCTTGAAGCTATTTTGATGAGATATTAGGAGACCAATCTAGTCTTAAATTGGGAAAAATGCCCTTCATGGTTAATGAAGGAATTGTTCTTGGCCATAAAATTTCAGAGAAGGGCATCGAAGTAGACCAAGCCAAGGTGGAGATCAATGAGAAGCTCGCTACCCCCAAATCAGTCAAAGAAGTTAAAAGCTTTCTTGGACATGCTAGATTTTATAGAAGATTCATCAAAGATTTTTCCAAGATAGCTCAGTCATTGACATCACTTATGTATAAAGATATTGAGTTTAAAAGGGATGAAGCATGTTTGAAGGCATTCAATGAACTCAAGGCAAGATTAGTCAAAGCACCCATTTTGATAGCTCTTAATTGGGAAAAACCTTTTGAGCTAATGTGATATGCAAGTGATGTATGTATTGGAGCTGTTCTAGGCCAAAGGATAGACAAGCATTTTAGGCCCATATACTATGCAAGCAAAACCTTAACTGAAACTCAACAAAACTACACTATTACTGAAAAGGTGTTACCTACTATAGTATATGCCTTTAACAAGTTCAGACCCTACTTGGTCTTATTCAAAGTCACTGTGTTCACTAATCATGCAGCCTTGAAATACTTTCTAGCAAAGAAAGATGCCAAACCAAGGATGATGAGATGGTTACTCCTCCTACAAGAATTTAATTTGGAGATCCAATATAAAAAGTATTCAAAGAATGTTGCAGCTAATCACTTGTCAAGAATTCCTGAACACAATCATTTAGAGCAAGCAGAGATCGTAAATCCTTTCTTGATGAGCATTTACTCGCGGTGAGATCACTTCCTTGGTTTGCCCATTTTGCTAACTTTCTCGCTTGTGGTATTAAACCTCCTTTACCTTATGCTTAAAATAAAAAGTTCTTTGCTGACCTAAAATTCTATTTTTGGGAAGAACCATTTCTTTTTAAGCTATATGCAGATCAAATCATAAGAAGGTGTGTTTTTGAGGAGGAAGTTCCAACAATTATAATCATGTATCATAGCAAGGAAGTAGGTGGACATTTTAGAGCAAGTACAACTGCATCAAAAGTGCTTGAATGTGGCTTTTATTGGCCAGCAATCTTTAAAGATTGCCAAAGCTTTATTGTTGAGTGTAATAAATGCCAAAAGACAGGTCATATCTCAGCCAAGAATGCTATGCCCTTGAATAACATTGTTGTGTGTGAAATTTTTTATGTTTGGAGCATTGATTTCATGTCCTATTTCCAAACTCATATGGTAGTAAATACATTCTTCTTGCTGTTGATTATGTGAGTAAATGGGTAGAAGCCATTGCTAGTCCCACAAATGATGCTAGGGTAGTGGTCAAATTTCTGAAAAAGTTTTTTACTCATTTTGGAATACCTAGGGCAATCATTAGTGACGAAGGAACTCATTTTTCCAATAATTAGTTTGAAAGGTTACTCAACAAATATGGGGTAACTCACATAATTGCCACTCCTTACCACCCACAAACAAGTGGGCAAGCTGAAATTTCCAATATAGAAATCAAAAGAATCTTAGAGAAAGCTATCAATAATGGTAGAAAGGATTGGACAAACAAGCTTGACAATGCATTATGGGCTTATACAAATGCTTATAAGATGCCCCCCCTTTAGGTTACTCTATAGAAAATCTTGCCACCTACCTGTTGAATTGGAATTTAAGGCATTGCGGGAACTAACTTTGTTAAATTTTGACGGGAATGCAGTTGGAGAGCAAAGAAGGTTGCAACTAAATGAATTGGAAGAATTCAGGTTGTTCAGCTTTGAGAATGCCATGAACTACAAAGAAAAGACCAAGAAATGGCATGACTAAAGGATTCAAAATAAGGAATTTCATCTCGGGCAGCAAGTACTTTTGTTCAACTTAAGATTAAAATTATTCTTGGGAAAGCTAAAATCAAGATGGATAGGCCCATTTGTTGTTCACAAAGTCTATCCCCATGGTGCAGCAGAAATCATGAATCGAGTGGGGGAAATATCTAAAGTTAATGGGCAAAGATTAAAACCTTACCTGCCCGGAGGAAGCTTTGCTGTGGAAACAGAGCAATTACACCTAACTTGATGACAATCACTTTTGGTGTCCGCTCCAAACACCAGTTGGAGCAACCATTCAGCACAAGCTCAATTTCTTAGCCTTGTATATATTTGTTTCTTTTTCTTATTATGGATCCTTTTAATGTTTTTATTTATCTATTTTACACGACCAATTTGACTAAGTAGGGGAAGGCAACACCAAGTTACCATTCATTTACCTTCTTGTTGCTTGTCCTCCTTAGACCTTATTCTTTCTGTGATGTTCTTTTCATTTATGATCATTTTATCTCCTAAGGAACCAAGTCATATTGCTGAATGTTTTTGAAAAATTCAGTTTTTGAAACATGGTTTCAAGAATGATCACCACAGGTATTTGGCATTTGATCACTACTGCTTTTTCTCTCTCCTCTAATTTTTCTATAGAAATAAAAGTAAGTAAATTGGGATTTTGCATGCACAAATGACGTGTCAAGCATTAGTGAAAAGTAAGAAATAAAATGTACCCTAAAAAGTTAACCTACTTTTTCATCATTACTATTTACCACATGCATGCATTCCTATTGGGTGTTTCAAATTGTTTTTCAAATCTCAAAACCCAAATTAATTAACCCATTTACTCTTTATTCAAGTGCATATGACGATTTGAAAAAGTGGATTTCTACAAAAACCTTTCAAATTTTAAATTCATCAAATTCTCTCTCTCACCGATTTCTCTCTCTACTGTTCATCGTCTTCTTCCTCTCAAATGTTTGCAAATCACCATGGATTAAACCCATAAACAACGAGCCTCTTCCATTACTAGTGAGATCTTCACCGCCAGCATCAATTAACATCTCTGATGATACTTCCCAACCCAATTCTGACCTGATTTTGTAGAAAATGAAGGAGTTTGAAGGCAAATACTACCAAGAGTGCCATGTGTTCTTCAAAGCTGATTAATTCTATGCTTCAAGATATTTTTAGTTGAGAGTGCCTAAAGGAACTCAAACTGGCCAACAAGATCTTACTCATGTTAAAAAGGGCTGGAATGGAGGATTTTGTGAAGAATGAAGAACCTATTTATAAGGAACTTACAATGGAGTTTCTATGTACTCTTGAGGAGAAAGAGGGGAATTTGAAGAGTGATAATTTTAACAAGTACACCGTGCGCCTGTTTGGTAGAAAAAGAGGGATGTCTCTTGATGATCTCAATAAATTCCTTGGTGTTCCAAAAGAGACCTTGCTAACCAATGAGTATCAGAATGCTCACCAAAAAATTCCAGAAGATTTTGACAAGGATGCCTTTTGGATGGAGCTCACTGGAAGGTTATATGAGAAGGAAAAATGTTGTAGTAAGCATCTCAGGAAACACAAGCACAAAATCAACCACAAATTCTTAGCAAGCACCTTGTTTGGCCATTTTAATCAGTCCACTTAAGTGGAGATGATCTTTTTGTATTGTACGGCATGGAAAGAGGAAAAAAGATCAATGTTGGTAGCTTCTTTGCATATTACATCCTTGGCCTTCCAAACAAGGGTAACAAGCATATTTTGGTAAGGTCTTATGTCACTAAAATTGCCAAGGACATGCTTACATCCTTCTCTACACATGGATTGATAAACGTTGGTTACCCTGAGCCAATAGAGTTCAACGACATGAACAAATTTAGGATTTGCAGGCTGTGGGACAAGAAGTCGATTTTGTGGCATAAGATGAATGTTTTAGAAACCAAGAAGCTGAAGAGAAAAGTTATGAAAGAAGAGACCCATGCTCACTTTAGTGGCTAGCATTAGGAAGAAGTTAGCTGATGATGAAAAGATAGCATTTTTGGATAGATGTGCTGGCATATCTATGCAAACCCTCTTACCTATCATTGATGAGTTGGTTGAGGAGATAAATGCTTACCATGATTGGAAGGATGAGGTTGAGAGGAGGTTAATGAGGTTGAAAACTGAAGAGTTGAGCTCTGTTCTTGAATTTGCTAGAAATACCCTAAGTGAAGAATTTGCCGCTAGGCCTAACCTGCCTGTGATTTCAGCTTTAGCATCCAAGGAGTACCCAATTGAAAGTCAAGAGTAGCAAGAGGAAGTAGTAAGCCAAAATCCCCAAAGAGATTTGAGTAAATTTCCTATACCCTTCTATTTTAAGTTTTATGTGCCACCACTAAGGTATTATCTTACACTTACTCTTTTTCTTTGCTTTTTAATTGGTTTATGCTTTAAGGACAAAGCATTGAGTAAGTGTGGGGGAGGAGTAAGTTATAAACTGTCTTTTGCATGCTTGCTGCCTTATAACTATGCATAATGATCACTTTGTATTGCTAGATTTTGCTATGTTTACTCTGGTTTCAATTGCTACTTAAGATCACTTCCTTGCTAAGATACTTGTTATTTTGAAAAACCCCTATGAGGAACAGTGTGTTCTTCCAAAGGAAAAAAGATTGAGGCAGATGAAAATTTTAGGGCGGATGACCCAACTAGGTTAGCACATTCGTTTGCCTACAAAACACCCACCCCTCTTTTCATTAACATATGATAGTTCTCAAAATAAGAACCAAAAAGTTTGTGTTACAAGAGAAGTAAGCTCGGGTTTAAAAATAAGTCCGAGACCGAAATGCAAAAATTACATTTGTAATAATTGAAAAGAAACCAACAAAAATTAATACTGGCAAGCAGCAAATCTCCCCCGTCGGTCTCGCCTTTGAAGACTTTATTATTACGTCGTTTCCATAGATTCCAGCATATAATGAACCATAATGAAGTCCCAAAGTCACGGTGGATAACCGATTTGAAGAAGCAATGCCATAGAAGAAGGAAGTTATATCCCGAGTTAGGCAATACCAATGAGATTCCCAGCCATCAAAATGCATTCCTCCACAGCCTGTAACTCTCATGGCAGAGGAAAATACAATGGTCTAAAGATTCTGAGGATGAGCAGAAAGGGCAAATATCATTCTAAATGAGGTTGCATCCCGAATGGAATAAAAATTTGCGAGTAAGTAGTCGATTATGAAACACAATCCACCCGAAGAATTCAATTTTTGGGGAGCATATGAGTATTCCAAATTAGCTTGAAGTTTCTTGAGGGAGATGTCCATTGAGGTTGTTGGTAGTATCCATGATAAAAAGATGCTGTCGAATACGCATTATAAACTCTAAGATCCCAATTAAAACAATCGGCAACAGGCAGGAAGGTTGGGGGGTTGATGGCGTTAGGATCCTAAAATAGAAGCGGACAAGAGGTCATGATCAAAGCTCTTAATTCCATGCATTTCTGCTGCCTTGAGAGTTGAAGACTCCTTTTCCAAAATGGTAGAGTCTGTAGATTGTTAGAAAATAGGAAAGAACATCCTTCTCCAATCATCATGAATTTCCTATTGCAATAGCGAATCAATCCGAAAAGAGGGTCTTGATAGGGGTAGGTGCTGTCCAATTATCATGCGGAAAAGCACCTATTTGGCCGTTGCCAACTTGAACATGCGTATGGGAAGAGAAAAAATCCCAATTGGTAGCATTATTAACACAGCATTTCAGAATACCACGCCAAGTAGGTGAAATAGTGTTAGAGTCTAGGGAAACCATCTCATGCCAAGTTTGAACTTTATTATGTTAAACACAATATATGTACCAAAGAGAATCATTGTTGTGTTTATGATGTCTCCAAATCCATTTAAGGAGCAAACTAGAGTTTACCACTTTAAGATCACGAATGAAAAGACCACCAAGATGCTTTGGTAGATTAATTGTGTTCCAGCTCACTTTGCATACTCCATTGACATTTGAGTCACCTCGCCATAAAAAGTTACGCATTAATCGATTTAGGATTGCAACCATAGAGTTTAGCATGCGAAGAATAGATAATAAGTAAATAGGAAGGGAAGATAGTACCAATTTGATGAGAATGGTTTGCCTTGCATAAGAAAGACAGCTTCCCTTCCAATTAGCTAAATGATACTTGAACTTTGTAATTAAAGGGTCCCAAGAAGCAATTGGGGGCTGATTTATACAAAGAGGTGCTCCCAGATACTTTATTGGAAATTTTTCCACCCGACAATGAAATTGCATCACATATGATGCTAAAGAGGTTTTGATAACATGAATCCCCATCAGAGGACTCTTGTGGTAATTGATACGTAGTCCAGAAATTAATTTAAAGCACCCTAATATACGCATGAAGGTAGGAATAATTTCCCTATCGTCCGGCAAAAAGCATATAGTGTCATCTGCAAACTGAATTAACAAAATATCCGATAAAGATTGCTCAAGTTTAAAACCTAGTAACACACCTTTCCTGATGCTACTGTTGAATAACTGCTTCAAACCTTCCACGGTAAGCACAAATATGAATGGTGATAAAGGGTCCCCTTGTTTCATGCCTCTCTTAATATAGAATGGAGCGCAGGGCTTTCCATTGATGAGGATGGAGTTGGTTGAGTTTTTCCTGCAATTAGCAAGCCAAGATATCCATTTTCAATCAAAACCCATTTTGTGAAGAACTGAGTCAATGTAAGTCTATGAGATACTATCGAAGGCTTTATGAAAATCTAAATTAAGGACAAGGCTATATTTCTGCCTAGCATGCAAACTGTGAATAACCTCAGACGCTAAGAAAGAGCACTCATGTATACTTCTGCCCTTCACGAATGCAAACTGATTACTTGAAATTAAAGAAGGTAGAACGGCTTGAAGTCAAAAGGAAAGCAATTTCGCAATAATTTTATAGACACCATGGATGAGGGAAATTTGTCTAAAATTATTCAAAGAACAAGAACCTGGAACTTTAGGGATTAGAACAGTGAAGGAAGTTTTTAAGGTATCTGGAAGTCATGAGGTAGAGTGGAATCGATCGAAAATCCCCAACAATTCAGGCTTTAAATCTTCCTAATAACGCTTGTAAAAGAAGATGTTGAGACCATCAGGACCCAGAGCTTTGTTCTCACCACACGCACAAATAGACCGCTAAATATCATCCAAAGTGAAGGGGGTAGTCAAGGCAGAATTCTGGTTGACAGCAATGGTGGAAAAATGCAAGTTACGTAGTGAAAAAGGAACCTCAGGATTGGCCATGAATAGACGCTCATAGTAGTTCCGGATTTCGTTGGTAATTACCAAAATGTCTAATATGATATATCCCTCAATTTTAAGTTGCGTTATTCTGTTATTTTGATACCTGGCAGAAGCAGTACGGTGGAAAAAGGATGTGTTATTATCCCCTAATAATGTCCAGTTAACACGACATTGTTGATGGTGGAGTTTTTCCAAGGCTGCACGGCATTCCTGAAGAGACTGACAAAGATTATCAAGATTAGTGTTCTGTGCCAAGGTGAGAGGGCGAGGGATGTTGCTAGAGATGAGTGCTAAAATTTTCCCTTCCAAGTTAGAAATTGATTTATCTAAATTTTCATAATTTTTAGAATGCCAAGGACAAATAGCCTCACTCATCACCGAAAGTTTAAAGGATATGTCTCTATATGGATAAGAAGAACAGATTGATTGCCAATTGGAGTGGATGAAAGGTAGAAACTCTAATTTATCCCACCAAAGGTTTAGAGATCTGAATGGTTTTGGACCATCAGCTGTGGCTACGGAGGACCGAAATAAAATAGGGAAATGATCGGATAAGGTTGTGTCTATGGTCAAAATAGATAGATTCGGCCAACGGTCAATGATATCGCTCGAAACAAAAATCCTATCAATGCGCGAGAAGGAAAGCCTATTATGCTAAGTAAAATCACGTCCATGTCGAGGGAGATCATGAACCTTGGCTTCAAGCACAAAATTCTAAAATTCGGTCATGGTGGGTTGGGAACGGCCCCCCAGCTCTTTCTGATTTGTGTAACACTTCATTAAAATCCCGACTCATCAAGACCATCAGTAAGTTTTGAATTATCGAAAGAATTTCAGACCATAGTGCATTTCTGTCGATTAGATTCATCGGAACGTAGAGACTAAGCACATGAAAATAGAGTTATTGTATAGTAAATTTCATCACCACCCATCTCGGGAATGAGTGGATAACCGTCCCAACAAGTAAAGATGAATTCCAAGACAGTAAGATTCCCCCCAAAAGACCAATGGATGGAACGTAGTGATATGCAAAATCATTATGACCCCAGAAGCAACGTATCACAATATCAGAGACGCCTTCGATCTTCATCTCCAATAGAATAAAAAATTCCAAGTTGTGTTTCCGAATGCAAGATAACACGAATTGTTGCTTAGAACCATTGTTCACCCCTCCTCGACAATTCTAACATAAGAAATCCAAAACCATAAGAAAGAAAAATAATACCCAAATAAGGAAGATCTAATTAGTTGATCAGATTATCCATAGCTGCCATAATAACCAAGCCATGACATTCTTTAAATCAGCCTAATTTGTTGCTTATATCAATAGTCTGCTCCTTTTCATGATTCGGGGATGTTCGTGATTGTGAAAGGATGATGACTTGATTCATATTTGGAATGTCAGGCCCGAAAGATTCTGTATTCAGAGGCTGAGGCATTGGGCTTGCTTGAAAAACTTTCAATTGCCCATTCTGTTTGGTCATAATATTCATCTCAGCTTCAACCTAATTAGTCTCGGGGGTAGTGCTTAGATTAGTACCGGAGTGTTGTAGACTAGGATGGAGTTGCTGAGAATCGTGAATTGCATCGTGATGTTCCAAAAAATCTGTTTAAAATGAATCATATGAATTACTATAGTCAATTGAGACATCACTAGAGTCGCACAAAATATCGGATTCATTATCGATGTAGTGCTCACAACCAACTCCCTGTCTGAGATTAGTGTAAATAACTACTTCTGTACTACCATTTAGAAGTTTGAAAGAGCAACACGTAGTTCCCAAAGGAACCGAGATAAGGCATGAAACCACATCTAAATGAGCAGGTCTATCGAAATCAAAACCAAGAGAGACAATAGTCCCAAACGCGGCTCCCAAGTGTCAGATCAGGTTTTCTTTGATTAGCAGGGGAGGAATTCCCATAAAGTCGACATACATGATGCATTCCTTTAGTGAAAAGTCTGTCGGTAGGGGTGAGACCCAACTAAAAATGTGTTGCATAACCTTCCAATCTCCACATACAAAGTCATTCATAGCATTCACTGAATTAAAAGAGACAATAGCTTTGTCATTACCCACGGGAGCCGAAAAGGAAATATCAAAGCCTTGATCATGTAATAATTCATAAGTGATGCAAATATGTGAAATATTGATCAAAGAGACATGGCATGACTTATCTTTCCAAGGGGCCACCTCTAAAAGAAGATCATGGCCCTGAGAGGATGCTGCATTCTTGGAAGACATTCCCTGTTGTTCTTAGATCGGTTTGGCAGGGGGGATGTCATTTGGAACTTTTGACACCTAGACAACTTTTGCATAGGTCTTGTCACTTCGGAAGGAATTACAAAATTTTGGTTTTTGCCTCAAAGCCTGGGGTGGGATTAGATTACTCCGGTAAGCCTAGGGGCATGGAGGATCGGCCTGCCTTGAGTATCTTGCCTTGAAAGCTTTTAAATGAATGATTCTGATGCAAACCGAATTTAGTCTATGGAGAACTTCATGAATAGGCAGTGATCCATCAATAGATAAGAAACCAAAATTAAGGTTTTGAATGTTTTTCCTTCTTACTACGTGAATTCTGTTAGTGATTCCATATTTTTTGAAAACCTTAGACATCAAATCTGCACCGTAAGAGTTCAGAAAGTTCTCAAAATATATTCTAGTATTGGAACTGATGACATGATTGGCCGGCTACAATTGATGAGAGCGGTTGTATTGTGGTAGGGATCACGGTTGCGGGGATAGGCTGAGGTCAGATTTTGGTTATGGTGAGGGCTGTGCGAGGACCGGTGGTGAAAGGTGGTGTTTTTGACAGGGTGAGGTGTGCGGGCAGTGTGTGAGATGCGGCGATGAATGGTTTGGGTAGGGTTTGAGTGGGGGTGATGAGGGTGATGGTGATGGTTGTGATGGTGGCTGGAAAGTAGATGGCGGCTGGAGAGGGACGGAAATCTCCTGTTAGGGTTCCACTCTATGTGGTGCAAGAAATTTTTCTTAAGATACTTGTTTGACTTTGAGCATTGTTTTTAACTGTTTTTTATGTTATAGCATCTTCTCTTTCAATTTGTGGAAATTTTAACTTTTTCAATGTTTATGTTCTTGTTTTGGCAATTAGCATGAGAAACCTATCTTTTGAGAATTAATAGTCTAGGTAAAATACTTAGGGTTTGATTAATGATGGTAAAACTATAATTACCATGTTAACAAGATTGATTAAGCAAGTTAGACACAATTTAAAACTATTTTCAATAAATAAGACTAGGATCAACAGCTGAATAAAACCCATTGTTTACTGAGGACGTGAGCCCAAATTTTTCATGATTCATCATTCACATGCTTGTATCTGTTTTCAAATTTCTAATCTTTTCTTGATACACAAAGTGCTTAATTTTCAAAATCACTCTTTTTCTCAAATCATTTCTCTCTTAAAGTAAAAATTTTGAATTTCTTATTGAGACGGCTTGCATAAGCAACTTAAGGCTAGAACTTCATTTGAGAGAATTTAGATATAGTACTTATTGAGACCTCGATATTGATCACTACATGAGATTATTAAGGCACTGGGATCACACACTATTTACCTAAAAAGCCACCCTTACATAATTTGTCCCCTAATTAGCCCCTTTGAGTCTTATCCTCTTTTCTTTCATACACACAACAATACAAACCTCATAACCCTTTTCTTTTTACTTTCCCTTCAAATTTCACCTTTGATTTTGCCAAGAATTTTCCAAAACAGCAAACTTAACTACTACTGGTTGCTAACTTATTCTCTCAAAATTCTTCTCAAAGGAAACTGTAATGAGCTTTCTTCTAAATTATATTCCATCCACATGCTTTAATTACAAAAAGAAATTTCAGAAAAAGAAAAATAAAAAGAAAAAAATTAAAATAAATAAAAAGAAGTTAGATCAAAAGCAAGCTAAACTCTCTTGATTCTCTCATTTGTATGCTTGCTGTGCTCATTTGCTCAATCTTCTATGCTGGAATGATTGCCCTTACTTGCTATGTTGATTGCTCCACTCTTCCATTGATTCCTTTGGGGGACCTGAACATCATTTCCAAACACAAGTTAGTGATCATGCATTCTTGTTGTATAATCATTCGTGCTTACTTGGTAAAATCATTTCACAAAAAGCCTTTTTAACACACCTCCAACCCTGAGCCTACATTACAACCCATCAAATATCTCTTGATTATGTTGTGATCAATATTTCTATAGTGGTGAAGATGAGACCAAAAATCAAGTCGATGGACTTAATGTTTGCTATATGTAGCTGATGAGTAATTTCTCAAAACTCACCCCTTAAAAACCTTGTGTGAATTAACCGACATCTTTGGTAATAAGAAAAGTTGATTTCAAAATTATTTATTGATGAATTAGCTTTCAATTGGTGTCTTAACTTGTTTTTGAGATTAAGTTACATGCTAACTATGGGGTATTCATCATTAACCTTAAACTTTGTATTTTGAATGGATTACTGAATCTTCCTAAGGTAGGATTGATTGTTAATTGTCACCTTTGTTTTTTTTCTGTTCTCTTTTCTTCTCTTTTTAACTTGTTTTAATTTTCTATTTTATATCCCTGTATTTTTGCTTGAGGACAAGAAATTGTCTAAGTGAGGGGGAATTTGATAAGCAGTATTTGTACCATGTAAACTCTAGTTAATCAGCCCTAAAATCACTATATTATGGTAGATTTGTATCATTTATTGTTGTTTTTGATAAAATTTCATATCACTACTAGATGCAGCAATGTTCACTGCCAAGGAGCTGGAAACTAAACGGAGTGAGCTAAAAATTGAGCAGAGTGAGCAGAAAGCTGAATAGAGTGAGCAAAAGACTGGATCACTTGAAGACAAAGACACTCAAACCCAGCAAGTGGAGGAAAAATGACTAAAATATCACCCTTCTAGAAGGTCTTTTGCTGGAGTCAGTAGTAGTGCAAGTGGGTGGCAGTGGAAGGAATCTTTTGGTGGTGGAGCAACGACGAACGCAACACCTAGCACCTCCCAAGTTGAAGTTTAATTATTTACTGAACACTTATCTTCTAGAAGCTTTGTTTTGATTGGATGAATTGCATTTTGGGATTATTTTTGGTTTGCAAGTTGGCTATCTAGATCTTTCCAACTTGCACTATATAATTGGTTGAATTTTACTTTTTAGACATCTATCTTTGGAAGGGAGCCGTTCCATTGGCTACTTTTCTCTGTAAAAATACTACTTACATTATATATCATTATGTTTATCTTCTGGACAATTTCTTTTGGTTTTTCTCTCCATTTTTATGAGTAACTAAGTGCTTAGCAAGCCTAATCAGTAAAGCTAGCATATTTCATGGTATGATCATTCCATCTCCTTTATTTTAGCATTATTTATTGTGGATTGCTTTGTGTTGAATTTGATTCTTATAAGTAAGGCCTGATTTATGTTAAAGTGTAACAAGAGGAACTGAAAGGTGAATTGTACACTAAAAGTAAGTAATGCTTAGCTTATATAAAGTGTACTGGAAGGGGAATTGTAACACTGACTAAAACACAAAACACATGTCTAAGAGGAACTGAATGGTGAATTAGATATGCTTGAACTACAAGAAATTTGGCATTTTGTGACACACTGAAATTGTCATGAAAACACGTTTTTTCGTCACCATAGATAAAAGGTGACAAAAAATCATCGTCATAGGCTTCATCACACCATGTCCGCGGTATTTTGTTCTTATGACAATTTTTCAGTTCATCATAAAATATTGGATTTTATATGACGAAATATCACATGTGTCATTGTATTTTTTTGTTTACGTGACAAATATTTTCTCATTTTATTAATATTTTTGTCATTTTTAGTATCGTTCGTCACTAAAGTTTTTATTTATAAGACAGATTATATATTTTGTCATCTTAAATTTCAATTATGGTGACGAACTCCAAGTGAATACCATACCTACAAAGTTCTAGTGACACTTCCTTTGTTACAAATAATGCTCAAGATTGTCACTATAACATATAAGTTGTCACAATAAAGCAACTATATGTGACAAATTTAGCTCGTCATGGTATGAATATCTGTTGTGATGTTTTTATACATCATTATATATATATATATAATATTGTCATAATATGTACATAATTCTTAACGAGTTATATCGTCCCATGTGATTAACTTTGATGACAACATATTTATCATCATAATAAATAATTGTGACGAAGTCTTGCGTCATATAAAAGATAATATAGTGACGGTCTTCTATAACATTTTGTGACTAAATTATAATTGTTACAAATAGTTATAAATTTGTGACAACATTAACTCGTCACTACATGAATATTTGTTGTGATGTTTGTATACATCATTAAATATATAATATTGTCATGATATGTATATATTTCGTGACGTGTTTTATCGTCATGTGTGATTAGCTTCATTTTATGACAATATTTTTCTGTCATTAATTATTAAATGTGACAAAGTATTTCGTCTTATTAAGAATACTATAGTGATAATTTTAAATAATATTTTGTCACTAAAAATTATAATTGTTAAAAATAATTATAAATTTCCATGATAAAATATGAATCTGTTATATATTTGGTGACAAATAATTAATTCATATAAATTATTTATAAATATATTTAACCCTAAAAAAGGCACATAATATTAAAATTATCTAATAAAAACAACCACTTGATAAAAACAACCATGTCTTTCTAAGAAAATGTTAAATATGATAAACATAGAAAAATAAACTTCTTAAACTAAAACATTAAACAAAGTCTAGTGAGAATATCTTCGTTATGCTTTTGTAGGTCTATCAACATGCAACTTGTAAGTCAAATACCTGCATGAAAACCAATAATAGTTTATTTAGCTTTATGAAAATTTTAAAATCAAAACAAGTTTATCATTTGCAAATAGATATTTGACCTTCTATATCTATCTCTTTATTAGCAGTCATGAATGCCATTAACTTTTTTTATGTCAGCACCTTGCTCACGTAATTGATCTTCTTGCTCACTTCATTTATTTTGCATGCTCCTCCAATTTTATGTTAGCTCTTCCACTTGTGCTTTAGAATTTTTAAGCTTTTCTCTTGTATCAAGAAGTTCATTTTCTAATTGTTATGTAACAAAATCATGTTTACGTGTGCTAGGAGGTTTAGGACCATATACAAGGCCTTTCATGTATCCAAATCCACGACCAAGAACCTCCCAAACTATTTCATCTGTGGTCTTTGAAATTTCACCTTGATTGTACTGATCTTCCTTTTCTTTCACTAGTATCTAGTAAAGAAAATCAACAAATGTATCTTATAGCTAATATGAAAAATATATATAACTTGAACTTGTAAAGACTCAATTAAAATGAATACAAATTTAATTTACCCAATTATCTTCAGCTCCTTTGCTAGACCAACCCTTTTGGTCCGAATGGTGGGTGCGTTTGTACAATTAAATTGCACCACAAAGCTCTCCGTTCATCTCTTTTTCCTAAGGAATTCAAAAAGGACAAACACACAAGTCAAAAGTTTAATTTATCATTTGAAGAATTCATATACAATTATACATAGGAATCAAGTTGAATTAAAGACTTACAATTTCTTTCGATCTAACAGTAAATGCCTTTCTACCAGAAATATGTGGAGCCTTGAGTTCTTGTCGATTTTCTACATTCACTCTACTTGCATGCTATTAAAGGAGTAATATAACAAAAATCAAAATCAAACATGTATAATTCATTTAAAAACATATTATTATAGATTTCATGCATACATAGTTTTGAAACTAAATTACGTTAAATAATATCTAGTTTCGTAATCCACTTATTAGTTTATCACGTCAGAAACATAAGTAAATACGACAAATTCACAAAATATAAACCATTTCCAAAACAACAACTACTAACATAAATTTCATATCATATTGATAAATATGAATAAAGATAAAGCATATAAAATAAGAAAATTTTAGAGGACATAACCTTAAATTTTTCTGTGGTGAAATGGTTACACATGTCCTCCCAATGTGTCTGATCGCCATAAAAGATCGGCCTATGTTTCTTAGCATCTTCTAAATTTGCAAACTTTTGAAAATGCTTGTGATACTTGTAATGTTGTTGTCGACTATTATTTTGGACTCGGCCCATCAGGCTATCCATTACTCCAGGATCATTAGTATTGATATCCATATGAATCTAAAAATATATAAGAGTAAATTATTATGCCTTAGATTATATAGAATAATTTATGAAGGTGTTTATATTTTCGAACTTACATTCAAGTGGTCAAAGACTGCCTTGAAATCTTTTTCTTTATCACGATCTTTCCATTTTTTAGGCACCAAAAGCAAATCACGTGCCACCACACCAATCTGGAAAGCTTTGCAGATTGGTGTGCATTAATAGGTCTTCCTATTAATGGATCCACGGTGATTTTCAATTTATTGCCAGAAGCTATGAATGACTTCATAACTCCCTTTCCCATTGTTAGGCCACGACCTCTTTTGTTTGAATTATTTCCTAGATGTGAAATAATAGTAATTAATATTATAATTTCTATAAAAAATGAAAATACATGTTTCAATTGTTTGAAAACAAAATGTTTGCGTAAACCTATTTCAGTGGATGGAACTTGAGCAATTTCAGTTGATTGAACTTGAGAAGTTTTAGTTGATTCATCTCCTGGGATTTGAATTGGTTGGCTTTCATGAAGCTTAGTTGATTCTTCTACATTTTTGTTATGACTACTTTCTCCAACTTGCTTAGAGGTTTGCGATTGAATTGAGCGTCTAGCATTAAGAAGGTTGTTTGCTCGATTTTTAAGTCCCACTAAGCCTCTCTCAATCGGTGCATCATGATTTGGTTTAACTAGAGAGAACATAGGAGTTTCTTTTCTCATTTTCTTAGACTTCACGCCACCAGGAGCCATTTGATCCAAAGAATATATGTTAAGGTTTGTGAGATTCTAAGGTTTTCATAAGAACTTGTGATAAAAATTGAGATGGAGTAGTGCTACTAAAGGAAAAATATCATAATTATTATTCTTGCACCACAATTCATTATTTTCTATACTCCTGTTTATTTATTATTTCCGAGTTATCCTTATATTCCTATTGAGTATTGTTTGGTTATAGTCTATTTAGAAAATTTTTATGCATAATTCGATTGAATAATACATTTCGCATATATTAACCCGCTAAATCTTTCCTCCAACTAAAATAGGTCACAAATTAAGCTAATAACAAGTTTTAAACAAATAAAAGAAAGAGGTGGAGCTGGACCACATGATTATGTATTCCACTTTTGTATTTTTTTATTTCAAAAATCCTTTTCTTTTGAAAAATCCACTTCTGTATTTATCTATTTACTTATGTTAGTTATGAAAAAAAGTGATTTACTTCACTATAATTATTGATATGAATTTTGTTTTATATTATATTATATAAAGATTTTGTTATGATGTAGTAATTTATTATTTATTCTACCACTATTAATTTATCGTATTAATATTCTCTGTGATGAAATTTATTTTATTATACGAATATGAATTTTTACAAATCTCAAGAAATATTAACGAGTATTTCATAATTACAAAAAAAGTTAACTCAATGTTTCAAACCAACACACTGTTAATATTTCAAAGACAAATCGTTATTGTACATGCATAATAAACAATTGACATTTTATATGCATTTTGGCAAGAGTAGTGGAGTCGCTCGCCATATTCATCAGCAATTGCAGACCATGAACATTGTTGACATTGACCCCAAAGGCAGAAGGACAACCACTTCAAGCGGCCAAAGGGATCTTGATTAGGTAGCTGGGCGTATTGTTGTTACCCCTTGATTATTGATACATGACTATATCAGAAAATCATACACAAATTAAAATAGGCCGAATGCTCTCTAATACCTCTAATTTGTGCACTTTTGCCTTACAAATACCCAAACTGTATAATGAACCTTCGAGGTACTTAAAACTTGTAAAAAGCTTACCTCTGTGCTACCTCAATCACACTCGCTCACTCGCAGCCTCGAGAGTGTATTACACTCACTGTCAATGTGGAAAATTTGGAAAAGTCAAACCAATGAGTGAATGATCGTGGCATTGACTATCAAATTTAAAAAGAACCTTGACAAAACTTCTTTTAAGTCCCTATAATTTTAATTCAACAAAAAAATACCAAAAATTTGGAAAAGTCAAACCAATGGTATAATGACATGTGACATAAACTAACAAAACTTCTTTTAAGTCCTTGTAATTTTAATTTAACCAAAAACACCATCTTCTACAATTAATTTCAAAAAAACCTTGATAAAATTCATTTAAGTCCCTATAACTTTTACTATATAAAAAAATAAATTTGGTGTAGAAAATTTTTAGAAAATGTTTATGGAACTGCCTGAAAATGTGAAAAATACGTTTCGGGGCCCGGTTTCGTAAAAAATTGAAAAATCCCAAAAAATTATGAAATATTCGAAAAATAAAGAAAATAAATTTGGTGCAAAAATTTTTCAGAAAATGTTTCCAAAAGGGCCCGAAAATGTGAAAATACGTTTCGGTGCCCGGTTTCGTAAATAATCGAAAAATCCCAAAAAATTATGAAATATCCGTAAAATAAAGAAAATAAATTTGGTGCAAGAATTTTTCAGAAAATGTTTTCGGAAGGGCTAGAAAATGTGAAAATACATTTCGGGGCCCGGTTTCGTAAAAAATAAAAAAAAATCCTAAAAAATTATGAAATATTCGAAGAATAAAGAAAATAAATTTGGTGCAAGATTTTTTCAGAAAACGTTTTCGGAAGGGCCAGAAAATGTGAAAATACATTTTGGGGCCGAGTTACGTAAAAAATTGAAAAATACTAAAAAATTATGAAATAACCAAAAAATAAATAAAATAAATTTGGTGCAAGAATCTTTATATTATTTTCATTATTATATTTTACCACTCACGGGTCAGAATTATACTTCTCAATGAATCTAAATTAATCTAAGGTTTTTTATATTAAAAAAAAGTTATAAGTCATTAACCAAAAAATTAAAACAACACGTAATTATATGAATAAAAGAAAACTACAAATATGGTCATACTCATGATTCAAATAACTGTTCTCTTGGAATATTGTAATTCAGTTCAATTTAGACCACTTTAGTTTAGTTCAGTTTAGTGTACTTTAGTTCAGTTCAGTTATGCGTAGTTATAAATTTATAATGAAATTAGTTCAGTTCAGCTCGCTTCAGTTTAACCAACTTCATTTAAACTTTTAAAAGTTTAAAATAACAAGGCCGAAGTTTACTGATTGATTAGTAGGGAACTTATAATAAACTAAAATTTTATAGATTGAACATAAAATCAAATTTACCATCTTCATGACATATCATTAAATTAATATAAACACCAACAATATACAATGGTCATCTATTATAATATTAGTGATATTTATATATCATCACCCAGTATAAAACAAATATACATGACAAAATTAAAGGTGGCATGATATTTGTTACTAGATCATGACACATAAATTATCACAAAAAAAGTTATAAATAGTGACAATATATAATTGTCATCCATTATCATTATAGTGACGCATGTTATATTTCATCATAATATGCACTAAAAATAAATGACAAAATTCAAATGTCGCCGCTTTAAATAAAATATATGACAAATTAAAAATTGTCATTTTCTTTTTAATTAAATTGTGATATAAAAAAAATAGTCATCAAAATATTATATCCAATGACGATTTAAAGTAGTCATTAATTATCATAATTGTGACAACCGTTATATATTGTCATAATAATGCATTACAAATTATGATAAAATTCAATAATTTCATTATAAAATAAATTATATGATGAAATTTAATATGTCAAATTATTGTTTCTCAAATTATGAAGAATATGAAATGTGATAAAAACACTTTTTTATAATGACGATGGCATTGTCACTAATTGAGTTTACCTTGTCACCGTAAATATTTCCCTCCAAATGTTTTCTACAATTTTTTGGCTCCAAAATTATAAATGACGATAATTTTTTTATCGTCACAAAATTATATAATTAGTGACAAAAGTGAACATTAATAGCGACACAATTAATTTGTCATTAAAAAATAAAAATAATGACGACTTGTATATTTTGTCACAATAAAGCTACTAATTATGACGAAATCATGTGCGTTGCAAAAAAAACCCGTCATATTATGCCAAATTTCTTGTAGTGTTGTGCGAAATCATGTGCTTGCATGAGTCTTAATGTTTAAGGTTTTACTTGTGCGAAGAAATCACACAAGTAGGCTTTAAAGACTAGACAAAGGGAAACTACTGCTAGTACACAAGTCATGCAAGGAACCTAGATCCTTAGGTGCCTATATGTTAAAATAAAGGAGTGGTGATCATTAATGTAACTGCGTGCTTACTGGTTATGATTGCCTCGTTATGAATTTATTGGTAGTAATCATTCATAGTGATCATTTTTGCTTATCCGCTTGTATTTTTTCTTTTTAGCCTTTTCATTAAACTCACCTCATTTGCTATTAACCTTGAACTCGCTGATTTACATTTAAGTTTATAGTATTTCCCTTGCTCCCTGTGGAATACGACCTTGTACTTGCCACTACTATTGATCACGACCTAGTGCACTTGCTAGATCACACTGATTTGGCATACAACAAAGCTGCTAGTTATTTTTTTCGTGAAATCACTTTTAATCCCTTTTTTGGTGTAATTTTATGATACTTATACTGTCTTTGTTGATATTAATTTAATTTTCATGACCACAATTTGTCATACCATATATCTACCAATTATCTACCAGGTTCAGTTTTTTAATTTTCCAAATATGCTTTAATCTTTCTTTATAAATTTTATCAACTTCAATATTCACAAACTTTGTTCTTTTTTAATCAAATTAAAAAATATAAACATTCCCCATAAGATAAATTAAAATCCTAAGCATTCCCATCAGTTAAAAGAAAATCCTAATCATTGCCATGAAATAAAATAAAAATCTTTTCTGAAGATAAAAAAAATCTAAAAAATTAAATATTGTTCCAAATCAAACTACCATTAACCATACATTTCATCAAAATTGCAGCATATATCATCTTCACTTTCTTCCCCGTTTATTAACTTTGTTTCCTAGTGTTTGAATAAGCTTAACAACCACCTCTTCCTCTGCTAATTTTTGTCGAAGTCATTTAGAATCACTATCTGCTCTATTTCATATTCGGCATAGCTCAAGACATAGACACCACAGTCACTGCAAATTTCATTCAAGGAATGTTGTTTTAGTAAATCGTTTAATAGACAGACATATTTAATTAGAGATGTATAGTTGCAACCAGTGTGTTTATGTGTGTTTGTGTTTTCATGTTGTAGATTAACTTACTTTTTTTCTTATTGTGGCAAGTTGTTAACCATTACAATGTCTAGGTTTTCTATTGGGTCATTTCCCTTGTATGCAGCTGTCTGCATGAGTGGAGAGCTGCTGAAGAATTTGAATCTGTTGATATAGTATGGTATTATCCTTGCATATATTTCTACTACTTCTGTTGTTTCTCTAAAGCTGCCTATAACTCTTTTTGAATCATAAATATGCAGTTTCCTTGATCCTATTTCAAATCTTCCGAGAATCCAATGGTCTTCCCTGGTCATCACTAGGAAGAAAACATTCTCAACTTCCTCCCATTTTTTAATGCAGTACATTCTGATCCCGAAGATTCGTGATGCAATTGGATCTGTAATGTTGATTTCCTCCTCCGCCTCTTTTGAATATGTGTATATCAGTTTGATCCTTTCTTTCACAGCCCCATCAAACTTAAGGTACGTCATCGTGAAGCTGTAACTGATTCTTGTGTAGTGTTTTCCCTTCCTCCTAAGGTAGTAGAATCCAAGATCTAGGTGTTGCAGCATCAATCATATCATATTATAAGTTCTAATCTAGTTCCATGCACTTCATACCAGTTATTTACTAAGTTACTACCAGTTTTGATACTTTATTTTCTTGCAACCAGATACCTATAAGTTTTTCACCAGATACGTACCACAATCATTTCTGTATTGTTTTTTTAAAATCTAAATCACCCGTAATAAATTTTCTACCAGTTTTAACACTTAAATTTGTTTTTTCAATGCTTCTGAATATTGTGTCTGGTGTATTCTACCATGTTCCTACTAGTTTCAAACCATATAGCATTTATTTCTTTCTGTTCATTTTTTTCATCTAATCTATACTTTTTACTTTTGTTGTATTTACCAGCTATGTTACAAAAACATACTATTTATAAATTGTTAATTTGATTATGATTTTTTGTAAGATCCTTACCTCACTCGCTAGGTACTCTCCTAGGAAGAATAATTCAGCCCATAATGCCTTAGTTGATATATCTATTGTCTTGTACCTGAATATCTGTATAGCATCTTCAGCATACCACTTCCCTTTGTTGTATAATGTTGATGCAATGTAAAATAATCAGATTCATTACCTTATATTGATTTTAAGAGAAATGTTGATATCTAGGATTGAAAATATACTTACTATCTCTCATTAAGCTTGTCCTTTGTTAAGAACCTAGAGAATTCATTTATTTCGTTCATGTTGTTTATTCTCTCTCCAATCAGTGCTAAATCATCTAGAGCATAAGGATTTGTAATATGTTTTATCTTGAGGTCTGTTCTTTTTGCTCTCTGGTTCAAGAAAAACACAATGATTTAAGTTGGTAGTTTTCTACCAAGATCGTATAAATTTTCCAGCATATGCAATCCACATTTAAGATAGCTTCTTTTCTTACTAGATACTTCCCAGTTATTTAGCAGTCTCATATTTGATTCAAGTATTGCAAGATAAGTTATTTAAAATTTCTACCTCAAAATTATCAGTTTCTTACCAGTTTTATAGTAGTTTCTTATCAGCCCCGTAGCATATGCATACCATATTTATCATAGTTTTTCTCATAACAGCTACATAACAGTTAGTTCTAGATATACATTTGATTCAAGCAGTTTAAGATAAATTATTTAAATATTCACTGTGAACTAAGTACCAGTCTCATATTCAATTTTAAACACATGCATAGCAAATTTAATAATGTTGTTCTTCCTACCAGGTACATACCAATTTTTTACAAGTTTTATATTAGCTTGTTAGCAGATCTATACTAAATTCATTGAAATACCAAATTTAATAATGGTGTTATTACTATAAGATATATACCCGTTTCCTACCACTTTCCTACAATTTTCTATTTACGAAAAATAAACAATATTTAATTCTAAATAAACATTATTTAATAACATTTTTAATCCTATCAGAAACTATTTTTTCATACAAAACTTTTTAAGATATATTATTTAAAATCCGAACCACAACAATTGGCATTTTTCTATTCACTTCTTAGCAAAACACAACTTTTCTTCTTACCAGATAGGGACCAGTTATATACCAGTTTTGTACTTGATTTAATCAGTTTAACAGTTTCAACCATATGTTTAACAGACACTTACCATTTTTATTTTTATTTTTATTTTCACTTTTCAGTACATGAATACCAGTTTAAACACACTTTTCCTTTGCTACCAGATATATACCAGTTATATAAGTTTGTACTTGATTCAATCACTTTAACTGATTCAACCATATATTTAGGTTAACAAATGTAGTAGATTCAAACAAATGTCTATTAGTAACTTTAAAAAAATGTAAGTAATATGCATTGTTTTAGTTCTTACCTTTGCTTCCTGCGTCTCTATCTCAGTTTCTGCCTTGTTTTGAGCCTACTTTCTTTTTTTATTGTTCTCCCTGAAATGATGTTTCATTTGATCTCTTTGGCGCCATTTGTATCTGCAGTTATCAGGAAGTATAACTTGATTACTAGTTTTATTCAAGCAGGTTATGATGAACCATTTGAAGTTTTTGTTTTGCCAAAATCTTACCTCTGTTTTGTAGAAACTGTTTAATGAATGAATTAAGTTATCGTTTTAAGATTTGGATTAGTGCTCCAATGAAAGAGAACGTGTAGAGCAAAATTGATGGAAATAGGAATGAAATTTGAAATGATAACTGTCATTAACGGGGGATGTTTGAACGGTTTAAGAAGATGTGTAGCGTAAGGAAGGTGAAAGGTCTTCTTGGAACACAGTGTTTCCGTACATTAATAATTAAAAACATCTTCTTTAATATTGAGTTATTTGGTTTTTACCACTTTTTTACCTGTTTTTCATTACATGATTTTTTGTACCATTTTTTTATGACATGCTTTTCATCTGGTATTTAAATGTTAGGAAGCTGGTTTTCTAATATCATGGATTTATTGTTTTTTTCTTGGCATCACTTTAAATCTCCTTTTTGATCAAAGTTTATTGCATTTCTACTATTTTTGTTGACAACAATTCAGTTTTCATGACAACAATTTGTTATACCTAGTACCAATTATCTACTAGTTTCCTGCCATATTTTTGTACCTTATAATTTTTGTTTTAATTTCCAAATTTGTTGTAATCTTTATTTATAAATTATATCAACTGGAATATTCACAAACTTTGTTCTTTTTTAATTAAATTAAATATGATAAATATAAATACTAAGCATTCCCATGAAATAAATGATGTTCAAATATTACCGAGCATTAAAACTTAACTTGTTCTGGTTGAAAACCAAGAAAAATTGTTCTGTTTCCAACAAGTAACATTGAAATTAAAGAGCTATCACACTTAACCAAACATGTCTTCCAATGAGTGATAAATATCATCATCACTCTCTTCGTCATTCATCAATCTTGTCTTCCTATGTTTGAACAAGCTTAATGTTAATCTTCTCCTTTACTCATTTATGTCAAAATCGTCTGGAATTTTCTTTTCCTCAATCACGTATTCAGTATAGCTTAGGATATAGACACCATAGTCACTGCAAATTTGATTCAAAGAAAGTTGTTTTAGTAATTCATTTGACCTACATACATATATAGATAGAATAGGAGAATTACAATCAGTTTTTGTGTGTTTGTGGTGTATATCAACTTACTTGTTTATTTGTTGTGGCAAGTCCTCAACCATTACTATCTCTAGATTTTCTGTTGGATTTTTGCCCTTATACGCATTCATGTCCATGATTCCTAAGCCAAAGAAGAAGTCTAATTTGTGTAGATAGAATGGTATTATCCTTGCATAATTTTTTGCTATGATTATTGTTGTTTCTGAGTTGTGTCTCTCTTTCTTGGAACCATATATATGCAGTCTTCTTGCCTTTATTTCAAATCTCCCCAGAATCCAATGGTCAGTCCCAACCATCATTGGAAAGAAAACATTGCCTACCTAAACACAGGGCTTAATGCAATGCATCCTGATGCCCAACATTCTTGATGCAATTGGATCTTCATCACTAATCACTTTTTCCATCTCTTCTGCTTTTCCATATTCATCCATCAATTTGATGTTTTTATTGACAAATCCATCAAATTCCAGGTCTGTTGTTGTGAAATTATAACCAATTCTTTTACAATATTTTCCTTTCTTCCTTAAGTAATAGAACTCAAGGTCCATGTGCTGCCGCATAAATAATATCAATTTTTCAGTTCAGGTGTGTTTTTATGCAATTCATATCATATATTTACTACATTCCTAACAGATACCTATAAGTTTGATACTATACTACTTTTTTAACATTTAATCTATCTCTAATGTATTTTCCTTATTCAGTTTTAAGAGTTATATTTGTTTTACCAATGCTTATTAACATTGTTACCATTATAGTGTTGTCTTCTATCATTTCCCTACCAGTTTCATAGCATTAGCAATTATTTCTTTCTTTGGTTTTTTCAAATTTGTATATTATCTATATTTTTTACATTTTTTGTTATTATGACGTACATACCAGAAACATAACACTTAGAAATGGCTAATTTGACAATGATTATTGTTTAATATTTTACCTCGCTTGCAAGGTATTCTCCTGGGAAGAATAATTCAGCCCAGAATGTCTTTCTCGATATGTCGATAGACTTGTACTTGAATCTCTGCATTCCATCATTTTCATACCATCTCCCTTCCCTGTTGATTGTTTTTGTAGTTGAAAATAATTAGATTCATTTCTTTATATGGATTTAAGAGAAATGTTGTTATTTAAGATTGATAATTTACTAAAAGTCTTGTCTTCAACTTGTCGTTTCTCAAGAATTCAGTCAACTCATCTATTACTCCCTTGTCATTTATATGATCACCAATCAATGTATAATCATCAAGAGCATATTAAGCATTAGCATATTTTGCCTGTTTCTCTCTTTTATTGCATCACCTATTCAACAAGAAAATAATAATTTAAGTTACTAGTTTCCTATTAATTTTTCAGTAGATGCATAGCACATTTAAGACAATTATTTGTCACACTAGATAGTCACTAGTTATTTAGCAGTTTCATAATTTAATGAATTATTATAAATCATATTAATTAAACTTTCAATCAGTACATTTGCCTGTTTTTTACCAATTTCTTGTTAATTTTTTTAGCAGATGTGTAACATGTTTAACAATCTTGTTATTCATACCAGATACATAGCATTCAAGCACTTTTTAGTTCTTTATGTCATTCAAGAACTTTAAGATACTAACAATTAGCAGTTTCTACCATTTTCGTATTCATATTTTTCAGTAGATGCATAGTATATTTAACAATTTTATTCGTCTTACTAGATACTTACCAGTTAGTTACCAGTTTCACACTTCATTCAAGCAGTTTCAGATATATTATGGGAATTTAAAGTTTGAACCTCAACAATTATCAGTTTCTTTCCATTTTCCTACCAGTTTCCTATTCATATTTTTCAGCAGATGCATACCATATTTAACAATGTTGTTCATCTTACTAGATAATTACCAGTTTGTTACTAGTTCAGTACATAGCAAATTCAACAATGTTGTTTGTCTTACTATAAATACTAGTTAGTTATTAGTTCCGTACATAGTATAGTTAATAATGTTGTTCGTCTTACTAGATACTTACTAGTTAGTTACCAGTTTCATACTTCATTCAAGCATTTTAAGATATATTATGGGAATTTAAACTTTTAATCTCAACAGTTATCAATTTCTTACCATTTACCTACCAGTTTCATACTCATTTTTCGTTAGATGCATTTCAGATTAAGATAGTTGTTCTTCTTATGAGATACTTACCAATTAGATACCAGTTTTATACTTGATTCATGCATTTGAACAAATTTAGTAGATCATATCATATCTTTAATAAGTTTAGCACACTCAATCAAATCCGTCACCGTCTCTTTGAATAATGTAAGTAATATGCAGTTTTACATTTACTTGAGTTCGCTGAGTTTGCGATTCATCTTCTGTGTTTTTTTACGTTACCTTTGCTCTTTTTGCTTTGTTTTCTGGAACTAGGCTTTGCGATTCTCTCTTTGGTGCCACTGTTTCTATAGTTTTCAGCAAGTTTAACGTTAACAAGAATCTTAATTAATTAACTACTATAGTTTCTAGTTTTAAGTAATGAGAAATCTTACCTATTGATGTCAAACTGAAATCGTTTTTGAAATGAATGGTATCGAGTTTTGATTCTTGAATAGTGCGATAGATCGTGTAGTTTGCCAAGCAAAATTGATGGAACTTGAATCGTTAATCGCCAATTGAGACGATTGAGCGGTTTAATGAAGTGGAGAGTAAAGGAGGTGAAAGGTTTGCCTTAGAACGTATGATGGCGTATTTTGAAACTTGTTTGGTCAGAGAAAGATATGGGCCAAAAGTTGGGCTGAAAGAAAACTTTAATTTCTGTATATTTATATAAAAATCCCCAAAGAATATCGATTGTTTTGTGTGTTTTTTAAGTTGTGTTACAGATGGGAATTGGTTTTGTATTTTGCTCATGGTTTTGAAAACTGGACCGGACCGACCGGTCGAACCAGGCTCGATTGGAATCAGAGGTTGGTTCGGCCCGATTTCCTCTGGGTCATCATATCTCTCAAAATCGGACATTGACCGGCCGTTGACCAGTTGAACCGGCCAGCTGGACCGAAAATCCGATAATGAACCGGGTTTTTTTTGCCTCATATGGGCTTACAATAATAGCAAAAGAAAACGTCATCCCACCCGCCCGAGTGTGGACTCGAACCTGCGACCTCTAAGATCACAGGTTCACGGCTCAACCACTGAACCAAGCCTTTGCTACAAAGCAAATACTAAGTATTCTTTATGTTTTTACCTAAAACATGGATTTCTTATTCTATATCACCTTGTAAAAATATTTTCTCTCCTAGTCAATTCAAGTTTTGTATCTTAAAATGACCATATTTCACAAACCGTTAATTTTTTCAAGACGATCCTTTAGAATATTTTGTCCGCTTTGTTTTTATCTTTTAAAATGATATCTATTTCAAAAAATTTCGAACAAAGAAAAGTATCGCAATCTTAAATCTGGTAGTGTTTTCACCATTTTTCATGAAAGTTTATACCTGGTATAATGCATTTATACAATCCATTTATCCTTTATGATTACAACAACTATCAAGTTCTCAGCAAAAATAATGACATGAATGCCTCAAACATGGTATAACACTCATATATATGGTATAATAGTGGTATAATATTGTTATATCATCCATTTTTCATTTATTTTTACAATAGATTTAAAATATGAGCAAAAAACAATGGTATGAAGGTCTTATACCTAGTATAAGAGTGGTATAATGACTTTATATAGTCCTATTTTCTTTTATTTTCATAACAATTGATACGTGAAAATTTGGACTAAGTAAATCATGCATTTTAAGTTAACATTTTATGTGAAAAGATCATCTTTTATGAAGATCTCTACAGTTTTTAGGTCTTTACTGAAGAATGGAGAACTCCTGCCTTGTTGCTGGAAACTGACGAAAGAAGTGTAGTCTTCACTAGAGATCTTCATAATTTACAAGATCTCATGAGAAATAAGAGATCTCCTGTCATTTCAGGAAGAAGACTGAAAATGATGGAAAAATTTCCTCCAAAAATTGGAAATCAAGTGCAAAGTGCAAGTGGGATTGATTGACAAGACACTTGGCATAAAAGTGGGTGAAAATTTTGATTGTTAATTCTTTTCCCTATTTTCAGCTTTGCCCTTTCAAGACGGCTTTTTCCAAGTTGGATTACTTTATTAGTTCTTTCAGTAAATATCTGGATATTATGTATTAGTTGATAATATTTAATTGGAAGATATTTTTTCTCTCTCTTTGTAATTTGGGGCTATTTATTATCATCTTTCCCATTGGTGTAAGAGTTACTATTTTGGTGGGTGAAACTACCATTAATATTCTAGAAAAACCTTCTTCTTTATTAATGGAATTTGACATTTGCTTTATTACTATGAAAGAGTAGTCCTCCAGGAGGCAAGTCTGCCTTCGGCAGATAGTGTAGGAGATCTCCAGGCACTGTAATATACTCTTTATTTCATATCTTTCGTTTTTTGTGTGCTTGAGTGCTTAATCCTTATGAGTCAAAGATCCAGCTCATATATAGTTACGTTAATGAGACCGAGTGGAGATTTAGCACAGCGGTACACTAACACACACATATGGGGCCTGAAACTTGGATGGAGATTGACCATATGTCAAGGGTTTTAGATTTATCTAAATGCTTAACTAACCTAATGCAATTTATTGTTAGCTTATCATGGACTTAATGGAGAAGTAAGTTAACCTAGCTTAGTATTCAAGATGGCCAAGTGGAATGCTTGAATTACCGTGGTTGAGATACCTTAGAATTACATGCTTAATTGAGTAAATGATACATGAAGTGATCCTAAATTATTATGTTTTGGCAGACTTTGCATGTGCCTTTTTTACCATTGTTAGATTCCTTTTATATTCTTCAATTGTTAATTTACGTATTGTTGCCTTTTTATGTACAAAATTTCTCACTCAACTAAATAGAACTCTTATCATGGCTGCTAGGGAGAACTTTAAGCTGTCTACACAAGCTCTCTATGAATACGACCTTGTCTTCCCACTATACACATATTTGACCCTAGTGCACTTGTTAGACATCACATTTGGGCACAAAAACAATATTCAGTTTCACAGAAAAAACCATGCTCTTATATCTGGTATAAGAGCTATAACACAAGTTTTTTACACACTAATTGTATACCACTGCACTAATTAGACATAGATTCATCAATAAAAGCTTCTCTTATCGCAACAATTTGAAGAGAAATCCAAACTAATCTCTTTAGACCAGTTTGGCATTATTGTTTGAGCTGCTTTCAAAATAAGTTATTCTCACAAACTTTTAATAGTATTACATATTTTGCTTTTGAACAACACATTTTGATCTTTCATACTAATTAATTAGGAACTGTCTAATTTATTTTTTCCAAAATCAAATCAGCAGCTTTAAAAAAAACCTGAAAATGGACCTTTCCAGAAAAGCTGCTGAAAAAAGTTGCAAAAACCTACAGCCGAACTGACCCTTTATGTCATTGAAACAATATAAATGCATCCACATTAAAGTCGGCTTTCGGAAATGTTTTCTAAATTCTAACAACAGTGCTGATTAGGATTCAAATAGCCAGTAAATAAATAAACAAATTAGTTTGTTTATGACTCAATATGACAATTACGCCTAAAGCTTCAAGTTGCTTTGCTATTTGAGTTGCCAACTCCCTTAACACAAAAACAAATTCATTCAAATATTTCATGAATTAGAATTTCTAATTGAATGGAAAAGCTTCTGTCGCAGAATCAGAATAATTAAATGTGAATGCAACTTGTAGGAAAGAGCACGCAATCAAAGAAAGCTTGGTGATGCTTAATTGAATTAGAGTGCAATATAGGAAGAGCAAAAGCCCCCATCTTAGGAGAACATGTTTGCGCTAGACCAATTAAATCTAAACCTGGAAATTCAAAAATTGATGTATCAGAAGATTATTGTCGCTCAAATAGTAATTAAAACAGTTCAAAATTAAAAAAAAAGAAAGAGTTACAGAATCAACCTTCAAGGCATAACCTGTTATGTTCTTAGATGGTTGAAGGTTCATTCGTCGTTCTACTCGATGTTGGTATGACCCATGACAAGTGAAAATGTGTAGTGATAAATCATGTTAATTATGTGTTTAATTGTTGCGAAATAATTAGCTTTTATCAAGATTACAGGCAGTCTCGAGGTTGCTGACAAGGAGAGGAAACCTTTCCAGCATAAAACAAAAAGAGCATTTTTGGACGGAAATTGAATGCAAAAATGACGAAAAACTAGAGCTGAAATTATGGAAGAAAACAGAGTGTGGGGCTAATGTGGCGTGCATTAGATGAAGAAAAAGGAAGAATTGATTAGTTTGCTACTCTTTTTTTACCACTTTACCACAAGCTTTCTTCGGAAGCGTTAAATAATTGGTGGAAGTTGGCAAGTGGAATTATTCTATTGTATTCTTTTGTGGCCATTATCTTGCTATAAGATTGTTTACTTTATCTTTTCTTCTGTTTGGGCTATATTACCCATTCCCTTCTTCATTGTAAAGTGTTCTCCCATTGGGGATGTCATTCTTCCCTCTTTGTGTTGCCATTTATTCTTTGTCTTAGGCTCTATTTGGATGTCATTTATGTTTTTTTTCTTGTGATCTCATTTTATTAATGAAGTTTATAGTTTTCTTCATGCATTTGTGTTATGTAATCTGTCTGTAGGCAAAGTTTATCTCGAACTGTCTGTTTAAGACTTTCTCCAGCTCAATGTATGTATTATTTGCTTGGTATCTTTTATTGATTGTGTGCTTTGATGCTTTGTCTAAGTGAGTTTAGGGCCCGAAATCATGACTAGTTATGCTAACATGGCCTGAGAGGAGATTTTAGTATAATGGAACACAAACACACACATAGGATTCATCGACGTATCTCTGACCATATGTCGAGGGTTTTAACTTTGTTTAAATGCTCAATTAATCTTAATGCAATGTTATTGGCTTAAGGAGACCGAGAGGAGATTTAAGTTATGTAACATTTAAAACCGGGTGGGGCCGAGAGGTAAGCTTGGGGAAATTTTGGATCTATGTTCTGAAATAGGCTATTTGCATATTTTGTTTGGGGGAAAACCTTAGACTGTCTACTGGTAGGAAAAGCATGTGTCTGTGTAATTGTTATTTTCTTATTTTACGTTTCTGCCTTTTTAGTTTATCACTACAACCTCAAAAATTAAAGAAAATCTTTCTGAGCCGGTCTACTAGGAAAATTTCATACTATTTGAGGCTGCTCCTTGTGAATACGACCTTGTGCTCACCACACTACATCGACCCTAGTTCACTTGTTAGGTTATACAGTTAGGTAGCAACAACCCAACCTTGAGGGTCTAAAGTTAGTATTTTCCATAAAATCCCCTTAAGTTCATTGTTAGCCTAAATCATGTTCGGCTTGGCAGCTTAGTTGTTCAAGCTCACATTCTGAGCCCATTGATCTTTTAAGCTTGTTGATAGTGGAATTGGCGAGTGTAATCTAATTAAAGTTTTTTTTGAATGAAGACACCCTGAACACAGCCAATGTGCATGGTTCCGGCATTTATTAAATAAATATTGTTAATCACAAGGTGTGATTAACATAATTAGTTACACGAGAGTAGCAATTGCGAGTAATTAAATACATTAGAAATAACAAAGCCCATATTGCGCCGCTTACAAGTAAATAAAAACCAGCTATAGTAGATGCTTGCAACGAGTATATCCTCCGGCGGGGAGACTGCCTCAAAGATCACCTTGTTTCTTCATTTCCAAATAGACCATGAAATCACGAACCATAATGCAATAGCGAAGTCGCATTTCGAGCTTACAGTGAAATAAGAACTCCATAGTTCTAAAAACTCCCATGGCGAAGAGGGACAGTTAACGGAATCTCAAATAAACGAAAAAGCTGCTGCCAAATACTGAGACTACGTGGACAGAAAATTATAGCATATGCTATTATCTCACTATCCGTGCAAAATGGACATTCATCATTCTCCACAACCCTGCTACCCTTCCTAAGCAACGTTGTTTTCGTTGGTAAGCTGTCATGGAACAACAGCCAACCAAAAAATCGGATCTTCGATAATATGGTTGCCTCCCAAATTCTTCTAAATTTCAGCAAGGGTGCATCCCATCTTGGTAAACGATAATACGCCTAACAAAATGATCTCGCTAGTTAACCATTACGTGCCTTACACACCCATGCTATTCGCTACCCATGGAAAGTTACACACCATGTTGACTTCTCTCGTGGGACTCGAACTAATTACTCAAAAAAGAGATGGACACGCCTCATAAATCCACATTTTCAATTGTCGATAACGATCTCTAGCTGTAATTCATAGATTCCTTTTCCAAAACGGTCTACCGAATGAATCTGACCCAAGTAAGTACTGACAACCTTGTTGCACCGTGCAAGATTTTTTATTGCATAGAGGATAGATATCGGAAAATAGAACATAAAGAGGATGGTTCGAGGTCCAGTTATCGTGCCAAAAGGATGCTATAGTCCCGTTACCCATAATTACCCTTGTGATAATTTTTAAGAGAGTCCAAAATAATCCCTCCTTAACGCACACCGAATACACTCATTTCTAAATAGGGGGTAGATTCCACAAGTTAGCCCTTTTAAAAGCCATCCACGAATCAGAACTGTAACGCTGTACACACACATCATACCATAATGAATATTGGTTCAACGCTCGTAGTCTCCAAAGCCATTTCAACAGCAAACTGCAGTTAACAAGCCTCAAGTCCCTAATATATAGACCACCCAATTCCTTAGGCAACACAACCGTACTCCAAGCAACCTTACACAGGCCACGCGTATTCGCATCTCCCTTCCATATAAAGTACCTCATTCAGTAAGTTAGCCTGTCAATAATAGATCTCGGCATTTTATAGAAGGTTTATAGATAAATTGGAAGCGATGCCAACACTAATTTAATCAAAACAACTCGGCCCCCATATGATAAATAATTCCCCTTGCAACCCGCTAGTCTGTTCTAAAATTTCACTACTAGGGGGTTCCAAGATGAGACCGGTAGTTTCTTCCAACTGATAGGGGCCCCTAGATACGTAATCAGAAATTTCTCTACTTTACAGCCAACAAAATTAGCATACAACTATACCACATGTTCCTGGACGTTGACCCCCATTATCGAGCTCTTACTATAGTTAATCTGTAGTCCTAAGATTGTTTCGAAGCATCGTAGAATCTCTAATGAACACAGGCAAGATATCCACGTTGAAGGGCAAGAAACATATAGCGTCATCAGCAAACTGCAATACCGAAATATCCCTTGAAGATCCTTCAATCCTAAACCCATGAAGTAGGCCATCCCTAACGCTCGCGTCTAGCAGCTGCTTCAAGCCCTCAACAGCCAACAAGAAGACGATTATTTCTTGTAGTTCCTCAGCCATAAAATCCACTTAGAATCAAACCTCATTCTTTTTATTACCTCATCAATATATGTCTAGGATACACTATCATAAGCTTTATGAAAGTCCAATTTCAAAACCAAACAAGATTTCCTTCGATAATGAATTGTGTGTAACACTTCTGAGGCATTAAAAGAGCACTCGTGTATGTTCTGTCCCTTGATAAAGCCAATTTGCGATTCCGATATGAGTTCCTTCAAGTAGGGTTGTAGTATGCTAGCTAGCACTTTCGCTACAAGTTTATACATCCCATGAATCAATGCAATAGGCCTATAATTAGTCAATGAACACGACCCGGGTACTTTTGGAATTAGCATCATGTACGACATTTTAATAGCTTCAGGCAACCTGTTCGTCATGTAAAAATTCTCAAACAAGTGCAATATATCCATTCTAAGATTAGCCCAAAACCTCTTATAAAAATAAAAGTTAAACCCCTCTGGTCCCGGAGCCTTATTTTTATTACATGAACAATGCGCACCCCAAATCTCACCTTCTGAAAAAGCTGTCGTCAAACGAGTGTTTGAAGCAATATCAATCGATTTAAAGTTTAACGACCCCAATAAAAATGGTACCACCTGACGTTCACTAAATAAATCCAAATAAAAGCCCCTAATTTTATTCACGATCACTCCCGGGTCACTCACCATTTCCCCATCCATTTCAAGTTGATTGATAACATTATTTCTAGCTCACGCCGAAGCAATCCTGGGGAAATATCCTTTGTTTTTGTCACCCAATAATGCCCATAAGACACGCGATTGTTGATGTTTTATGTTCTCTAAATTCTTCCTCAGATTATGCAAATCAGCCCTTACCACCTGTAAATTCGAGCCTACCATCCCATCCACTGTCCGAGGATCCATACTCGACATAAGGCTAATTACACACCCCTTAAGTTCCCAAATTGTCTCTTCTAGTCGTCCAAAATTTTTAGTGTGCCAGGGGCGAATGAATTCTTTCAAGTTACTCAATTTGAAATGAAAGCCATGGTTTGGGAAAGTTGAACTAAGGAGGGCCCATTTTTGTCTTAAGAACAATAAGAAGGAATTATTTTCCCACCATACATTAAGAGATCGGAACGGTCTCCTCCTCCCAACTTCAGCTGGGTATGACGTGAAAATGATTGGAAAATCCAAAAGTGTCGAATCCACTGTGGAGATGTGCATATACGGCCAGAGAGCTAATATAATGCAAGAAACAAGAACCCAGTCTATTCTCGAAAGGTTAGAGAATTCGCCCAAGTGTAATCTCTCCCATGAAGAGGCAAATCATAAAGAGCACAGTTATCTACAAATTCTTGAAATTCCATCATTGAGTTCGTTGGCTCCCCCCTTTACCTCTCAGAAGCGTGTAAAACCTCATTAAAGTCCCCACACATAATAACCAAACTTAAATCCATAACACTAGCAACTAGATCCTGCCACAACTGTCTCCTATTTTCTTGATCATTATAAGCGTAAACACAAACAAGATGGACTTCAATCTGAGATGAACACAACCGAATAACAACCCATCTCTTGGACTCCTGTATAACTAGGCCTTGAAATAATAATGAATTCAATGACACTATAATACCCCCCGAAAGGCCAATGGCCAAAACACAATGGGAACCAAAATCGTTATGTCCCCAGAACTGCCTAATTACCTGATCTGACACCCCCACAGATTTTATCTCTAATGAAATAAACACATGCAGATTCCACTTTCTAGCCAATGATTTTACAAACATCTATTTCCCATCATTATGAAGGCCCCCTCGACAATTCCAACACAAAAAATTAAATGACATTAATAATAATAAAATACCTTGGATTGAGACCGTTTAAACCTTGCGTGATTCCAGAGCCGGTAGAATAATCTTGGCGTGATCTAATTAAAGTTTATTATTATTAAGGGCAACATATAAAAGATGTCTATATTTCAACACTTATTTAGGATAAAGCTGTGGACCGTAACATATATACAATTTTTAAGTTTCATAATCACAAATATATCATCCACCATAAACTTCTCTCTTGTTAACCGTATAATTTTTATTTCACAAAACTTGTACTTCATAGTTTACTTTTTTTTTTTTTAAAACCCCAGAGAAACATTGTGTTTCTCCAAAGGTAAAAAGGTTGGGGCAGGGGAAAATTTCGGGTGGAAGACCCAACTAGGTTGGCCCTTCTGCTTGCCTAAAAAACCCCTACCCCTCTTTTATTAAAAGAAAAAGAAAATACAAAGAGAGTCAGGTGAACCGAAACAAACTTCGGCCACTCAAATTATGAAAATAACCATCAAAGTAAAAGGTTGGGATAAGGTCCTACCATCTAAAATCAACATTCGCTCTACCATAATTAGCCAAAATATCAGCCACTAAATTGCCTTCCCGGAAGATGTGCGACACTTTGTTCTCCATGGTCTCAATATTGCGCAAGCAATAATTCCAGTCTCGATAAATTTGCCAAAGAACCTCATTATTCCTAGTTAGAATAGTGTGAACAACATAGGTAGAGTCACTCTCCAGCCACAAATAATTCCACCCACAGTTAGCAGCCGTTTGCGGGCAACTATGGCTGCTTTCATCTCAGCCAAGAACGCGTGACAATTATTGAATCCAAACGCAAAGCTCCTTATAAATCTGCCTCGTAAATCTTGGAAGACCCTACCACAACGAGCTTGGTTCTCAACTATAGAGGCGTTTGTATTAACCTTCACCCATCCAGACGCCGGAGGAATCTAGAAAACTGGAACAATTTGTGGTGCTCTAGGACGATGGGGTATAGTATTCAAATTATTAAGAACGGCTGACTCCACTGTCGAGTTTTTAATGAATCCCTTTCTAAATCTGTTGGACTCACACATTAAAGTCCATAAACTCCGCAAACAAAGGTGAATATTAGGACGCCTATCCCAAAAAATGCACTCGTTCCTAGTGCGCCATATAATCCAACAAAGGGGCACCCGCGCGCTATGCCAAAGATTAATAATTTGAGAAGAAAATCGATGCTTAGCCGCCCATTCAAAATGAGCCCATAAGTTATCAGCCTCAATAATGTCCCTGCAAAACAGACAATCAATTCCTATCCACAATTGTTTTGTGAAAACACAATTCAAAATAAGATGATGTAAAGATTTTGTAGAATTATTGCACAAAACACATTTAGAGACAATGACCATCCCTTTCTTAGAGAGCACATCCTGAGTAGGGAGATATCCACGAAGTGCTCTCCAACATAAGAATGAATGAGAAGGTGGAATGAAGCGCCTCCAAATAAATTTGAAAGTTTGAGATTGCATCGATTCCCCAGCAAGCCATTGATAAAATAGTTTTATCGAGAAAATACCCATACTTCTCGGTCTCCATAGGCAAGTATCCAAATCATCATGAGGCTAAAATTTAACACTTTATAGTTTAGTTGGGTTCATATGTCATGTAATTAAAATAACATGGAATGTGTATTTCAAATTGAAGAGAATAGGGATTCAAAATTACCTCCATTGAAATCTCTTTTCTTATTGCATCAGCGCAATGTAAAACTCTTACATATCTTTTGTCGGATCCTTTAAACTAGACTGATTCTGCTGATAGTGAAAGTCAACAAATAAAAAAAAGTTGCAATTAAGCTAATTACCAATACTAAAAATTATATTTAGGTCTAAGAATAATGATGAAAACAATGATGCCAAAAGAGTAAGAAAAGGTTGACTTTGTATTAAGTGGTTTGCCAATATTGAAGGAATTTGGGTAATCATCTGTTCTTCGAGTACATGGATTTTGGGTAAATTCTCATCGTCAGTTCTGGAATTTCATATTCTTTGCCTTTATGCCCCTACCAATCATCTTGAAAGGAATGAGTTGTAGGAGGAACTACAGCCTATCATTGCTAGTTTACAAAGGATTATTCTTTATGGTGATTTCAATGAGATTTTAAATGCATCAGAAAGATCAGGAAGTAGAAGTTATCAATCAATGGAAGCATTTCAGGACTACATCTTGCATGGCGAACAACACGACCTCCCCCTCCATGGTCGTGACTACACCTGGCACAATAGGATTTGCTTTTCGTGCATTGACAGAGTCCTTATTTCTTATGACATTATTGATCAATGGCCATCTATGACCATTTCGACGCTAGATACTTCATTGTCTGATCAATTTCCCGTTTTATTTTGATCAAATACTCCCACACCTATGGGTTTGAAGCCTTTTAGTTCTCTCAACTTTTAGTGGGACAGATCAGATTTCTTACCATTCATTACTACCACCCTGCAAGCCATTTGCTCGTCCCATCTGAATAAGAACAACTCCTTCAAATTGTCAAAACTTAGCATGGCTATACGTCCATGGCATCGTAATAATTTTGGTAATTTGGAAAAGAGTATCAAGGACCTGGAAGTTTGTATTTTAGCATAAACAAGCAACAATGTTCTGCGCCTACTCACCGCGTAACAAAACTTGGAGTTAAATAATTCTCGAACCTTACTCCAAGACCGAAGAAATTGCTTTGAAAAACCGTGACAACAGATGTCAAGGGTTTTATGGACACTATTAGGTTACAATAATATTGCATTTATTCATCGAACTGCATCGGCCCGCTCTCGTAACAACCGCATCTCCTAATTAGAAATTGATGGCGAACTGACCTCGGATATACAAGTTATAATGGAATCAATCCGAACCTTCTATGCGGAACTCTTTATGGCAAATCTTGAGATCTCATTCTCGCTCAGGAAGCTAGACTTTCAAACCGTTAGTATGGAGCAGAACGTAGCCTTGATTGCGCCATTCATAGTTGACGAGATTTGGAGTAGTATTCGTGCATGTGGGGAAAATAAAGCCCTAGGACGAGATGGTTTCAACTTCTTTTTCTACAAACGTTTCTAGGATGCTCTGAAGCTAGAACTTATGGGTGTTCTTAATCGGTTTCACACCACCTCATGGTTACCTTCCTCGATAAAAATATCACATACCGTGTTGATTCCTAAAATCCCAGGCTCATGCGCGCTGAATAATTTTAGACCGATATCACTAATACACGTTGTGTATAAGATCATTTCTAAACTGTTATCCATTCGGCTTCAGGAATTTCTTCCTTCTCTTGTGTTTGGGAATCAGTTAGCCTTCGTTAAAGGTAGAAGTATACATGAGTGTACTTTCTTAGCATCTGAGATCATCCACGACTTGCACTCCCAAAGAAAATCTTGTCTTATTCTAAAATTAGATTTCCACAAAGCTTTTGATAGTATCTCTTGGAGTTACATAGACTCGGTCCTCGTGAAAAAGGGCTTTCATAACAAATGGATTTCTGGGCTTTCAAACTATAGGAAACATTCCACGACGTCAATTTTGGTTAATGGTATTCCCAGTGCTCCAATTTGCATTTGTAAAGGTGTGAAACAGGGTGACCCTCTATCACCATTTATCTTTGTCCTAGCAATTGAAGGCCTGAAACAGCTTATGGATTATTGTATTAGAGAGGGTATTTTACTGGGATTTCGCTTGGATGAATCACTACACGATGTTTCTCTACTCCAATTTGCAGATGATCCTTTTTGCTTTCTCCTGGCGGAGGAATCCTATATTCCTACTTTCGTTCGTGTCTTGAGAAGTTTCGAATTAATATCAGGCCTTCGTATTAATTATAGCAAGGGTGCTTTGATGGGAGTTCATGTTTTACAAAATTTGATTACATCTTATGCAAACTTACTGGGTTATCGGGTTGAGAAATTCCTAGCTAAATATTTAGGGGTTCTGCTTACGGTCAAACAGCCTCCGATCACATCCTAGGGACCCTCTAATTGTGAAATTTAAGTTCCGTCTGGCGAATTGGAAAGGCAGTTTTCTCTCTTATGCGGGGTGTTGTATCCTTATCAAACCGGTACTTTCTTTACTCCCTATCTATTTAGTATCTTTATTCAGAATGCCTAACTCGGTGATGTCTACTCTCAATTGCCTTATGCGAAACTTTTTATGACGAGGTGATTCTAATGTGAATGGCATATATAAAGTAAGCTAGAATACCATAAGCCTACCATGTCATCTGGGTGGCCTATTCGTTTGAGATTTCCAGGTTGCTAATTCAAGTTTGCTTTTCAAATGGATTTGGAAGTTGAATATTCCCAATCAGGATTCCTTATGGTTCACGCATTGCGTCCAGCGTTATGGTACACGCTCATGGCATGAATTCATACTCCTCGACTCTAAGGTAATCTCCCCTATTTGGTGTGGCATACTCAAATGCTGCTTTAGTAACCCGGACAATTGGAACCTTTTCTCATCTCTTGTACGTATTCGTGTGGATAATGGAATGGTTGGTTCCGTTTGGTATGGTAATTGGGCATGTAACACACCAATCAAATATTTGTTCCCGGATCTTTTTAAGATTTGTGATAAGAAACACTCTTCCATTCGTGAAGGATGTAACTCTCTATTTCAAAATCACATACAAGGGAGGCCTTTTTGGAAAAGGAGGTTGAGGATCACGGGGCAACAATGCTGCACGAAACTAAAAAATTAGATTGCTTCCTCCTGTTTGTTCCTATTCGAAAATTCTGATAGGGGACAGCTGACTTTCTTAGCTAGTAATGATAAAGCTAATTGGGAGATTGGTAAACACAAGGACTATTCGGCAGTATCATTCTATCATGGCTATTATCAACAACCTAGATGGACACTCCCGGCCAAAAACTTCACCTTAATATGGGATTCTTACTTGATTCCGAAGATTAAATTCTTTGGTTAGATGTTGTTTCATGATCTACTCCCTACTCGGGACTTCTTATTTCGACGTGGATGCAATGCAATTGAAGATAACAGCTGTCTATTCTACCAAAAAACTAAAACCGTAGAGCATTGTCTATTCTTTTGTCAGCTGAGTTACAGGTTCTGGAGAGAAGCATTTTCATGGCTGGCCATTTCTATTGCCATGCCACAAATGGGTTATTCATTTCTCCCATTATGGCAATCTTTCTTTAAAAGCGGCATTGGTCATGAATTTGGGACATCTCTGTGGTTCACTATCGCATGGAATATTTGGAGAAGATGCAACAATCATATCTTTGAAAACTCGACTTCTAGGCTAGATGACATCCTTGGCTCTAGCATTTACTTATGTTGGTTCATTTTTAAGCTTAGGAATCGTGATGTTAGCCTAGTTGCATCTGATGTATTTATGTTCCCAAATTTGCTACTCTCATGTAATTAATTTGCTCTTGGTCCCATCTTGAGACCTTTGGTAAATTTTATTTTTAATAAAAGAGGGGTAGGTGTTTTGTAGGTAAGCGAGGAAACCAGCCTGACTGGGGACTTCGCCCCGACATTTTCACCTGCTCCAAACTTTTAACCGTTGGAGGGATACACTGTCCCCTCGAGGGTTTTTCAAAAAAAAATATTGAAGGAATGGGGCAGGAAAAGAATGATGGGAGTAAGGAACAAAGATGTAACGTATAATATGAATTCAAAGTTCAAAATTGGGCGTTTTTTCAAGAGTTGTTTGTATGGTTTCATGTTGGAAGAAAAAATGTAAGGGTCTCGTTATAATTTTTTGGCCAATTGAAATTTTGATAGATAATTGAGACCATACTATGGATGTAAGTCTAACTTAACCTCCATTTTACTTGCAAGGTAAGATACATACATCGCCCCTGAACTTGGCACTAAAAGTCACAACTCACCCCCAACTTTTAAGTGTTACACTTTACCTCCCTAAAGTTGGCAAAAACAATACAGTTTGCCCCATCAACGCCACGTGTCAATTTATGGTTGGTTTGACTTTTCAAAGATGCAATTTTTTCTATTATTTCTCACTCCAATTAGAATTTGATACGTGGCATTGAGAGGGGGGACTATATCAATTTTGCTAGCTTTAAGAGGCGAAGTGTAACACTTGAAAGTTGGGGGTGACAATAATGCAACTGCAGTTTGTACATATATTGTTACTTTATTTTTTAGGCTTAATGCTTACTTAGCTCCATCAATTTGACAGCTTTTATCACTTGGTGACTCCAACTTACAGTTGTCTTTACCAACCCCCTAGACTTAGCAAACGTGTTCACTGCAACTCCCTTGTTAGAAAGGAAATGATTGGTCTAATCAGAAATGCTTGAAGAGAAAGAATACTTAGGGAGGAAGCACCCTTGCGAATGAAGTATACTTGGTGAGGAAGATTAAAATTAATTGTTAATTGATTGTATGCTCTTAACCTTAGCTAGCCATCAAGTGTACTATAAAAAGGCTAGAGTTTGTATATTCAAAATCATCAATCAATACACAAAATTCTTTCTCTTAAATAGCTTTTCTTAATTTTAATATTTCAAACATGGTAACACAGTGGGTTGAATGGTTTTAGGACCAATTTTGTTTAAAGTTTGATCGTCACCTATCAAACTTACCACCATGGCCAAAGATGATAGATCGTCATTAGTCATCAATCCACAAATTCAAAAATCTCAGGCTACCAAGTCCAAGGATTGTAGCTCAACCAAACAATTTAGAGTCACTAATGAAAACCTGACAATTCATGTTGCAAAATCAATCAAACAATTTCGAGAACAACAGAAATCAAGTACCGCCGAGAAAAAGGGCACCTTATCTCAAATAAAGAAATCAAAACTCAAGTGCAGCCACTGCGGAATGACAAAGCATACAAGGGAAACGTGCTTTAAAATCCGTGGGTATCCTGATTGGTGGAATGACAAACATAAAGGAAGGGGCAAGCTACCAACAACGATGCAAACGATCAAGCAAGTATCAATGGAGAAGAAAGCATTAGAGGAGCATTATTAGCCACAGTAGACCTAACCAAAAATTTCTCACGGATTTTTTTATTGCGGGGCCACTGACACTATGACCTTTGATGCAAATGATATCAAAATCAAAACACAACCTACGAAGACACATGTTAAGGCGACCAATGGAGGAATTATCTCTGTAGCAGAAGCTGGATCTATTGAGATGTCATCGATACTAAAATTATCAAATTATCTTTATGTTCCATCATTATCTCACAAGTTACTCTCTATTAGTCATGTGATGAAGGAACTAAATTATACTTTGCTAATGCATCCTACTTTTTGTATATTGCAGCACATCTGGACAAGATTAATTATTGTAAGGGGCACTGAGCACCAAGGACTGTACTAACGTGGATGAAGTTACCCAACATAATACTGTAATGCTTGCGCATGGAACTTCTGATAGGGAAGCTTGGCTCTGGCATCGGCGTTTAGGGCATCCATCCAAGAGTTATTTACACCTATTTCCCAAACTTTTTAAGTCAAATAATTCTTTACGTTGTGAGACTTGTGTTTTGGCAAAAGCCACTGAACAAACTTTCAAACCCAACAATACCAAAGTCGGCGTACCCTTCTCATTAATGCACTCTGATGTGTGGGGTCCTGCACCTATTATAGGTGAACAAGGTTTCAGATATTTCCTGATATTTGTTGATGATTGCACTCATATGACATGGGTTTATTTTTTGAAAAATAAGTCTTAAATATTGATAAATTTATTCATTTCCACACTATGATCAAAATCCAATTTAACAAATCCATTCAGATTTTACGATCTGAAAATGGAGGGGAATTTATTAACTCAACCAGGAAACTTTTTTTTCAAAAGGAAGGATTAGTCCATCAAACTACTTGTCCCCATACCACTGAGCGAAATGGAGTTGCCGAAAGAAAAAATAGGATCCTTCTTGAAATGACTCGTTCTTTTATAATTGAATCTCGAGTTCCAAAAAGTTTTTGGCCAGAACCTGTAGCAACAACTACTTACCTACTAAACAGACTTCCAACCAAAGCCCTTGATTTGCAAACTCCTATCCACGCCTTAGCAAATTTTACAAAATACCCCCACCCTTAACTCTGAAGGGAATTACGATCGAAAATATAACTGCGAATGTGGAATTACCGGTTAAAATTTTCTCGAATTCAAAATAGGATCTTTTCAAGAACGATTGATAGGGTTTCAAAAGGATTTTATTTCATCAAAATAAAAACTTACTTGGTTAGTCTTCTTAAGAGACGGATGTCATGAAGCTCGCAAGTGGAGGCTCTCCAATCTCACATACACGAACTATTCTCGTACCGGGACCGGTACTAGCCGCATGGACAAAGAACAAGGATGAATCTCCAAAAACCCCATCTTTGAAAACGTGTTCTGCCAAACTAGACTAGAGGCTGCCAATCACGTTTAGTAGGTCAATTAGTTTTTGTTTTATTTTTCTATTTATACCCTAATTAGTCAATTAGGGTTAGAATTAACTCAATTATAAATTTGGCCCAATAAATTTTAAGTTTAATGATTAAACCCCATGGTTTAATTCCTTAAACAAATTTAATAGTCAACTTTCATAATTCACAAATTAACCCATTGACAAAATAAAAGCCATAATGTAATCAAATAAATTGCTATATTACAAATCAATTTAACTAAACTTTAGTCAATTAATTATTTTAGTATGCAATACTTTATGATTAAATTACGTTCAATGAAATTATTTGACATATGAATTTATTTAATTATCAATTAAATAAATACCATATGCAAATCCATTCAATCAACGTAATTTAACTTTAGTGAATAATATAAACTACATTATATTATACCATTAACGAAATTAATTTCTTGGAGTTACAGGGATTATTCAATTACATTGACTTGACATGTCAATTAATTAATATTCAATTCTTCATCCGGTCTTATAACATTGCATGTACAAGATATCCCAAATTAGTAGTTCTAAGTGCACGATCCTTTGGGTCTGACCATATGTTGGCAATGAGTATTTGTACTCATAGACTGTAAGCGGATTCTAGGAAACCATTATAGCCCCTAATTAGGACATATTACGGGTGTCTCTAAAAGATATTGAACCCAGTAGTTATATCACAAAGTCCTTTCCCAGCTGACATCAATATGATGAACAAAAGGCATGGTGCATGTCTCCCCCTTATGCAGTTCATCGTATTTCTTGATCTAGAATAAGATGATAAAATAGGTCAATGACGTATTGGATGTCCTTATCCCTTTTATTCATCAAGTGGCCGGTGATTCATTTTGGTTTATCAAACCGAATGGCAATCCTATCACTTCAACACAACTATTAATATGATTATGAAATATACCGAGCATACCCGTACTTGTAATCCAATATTTAAGGACCCGTTAGTAATATGCCATAGCATACCCACTTTCAATTAACAATAAGTTAAAATCAAGTCTGAGGACTATTGAGACCTACTCAGCAAACTGTATATGACATACAACCATGTGACCTTGCAGTGTGGATCGGTCCAGCCCTATATTCTCAACATGTGCCTATATTCATGATCTACTACCAAGTGACATAGCAACTACATTGTTATAGATCATCCAACAAACAAGCCTTTCATTTAATTCATTCCTATGATTAAAACAGACTTGGGACATTTATGATTATCAATCAATGGATACTCTACTCATATTATAGCACAAGATATATATGCAGTAGATTATTGCCTTTATAATGTGACACCATTAATATATATAATGTAAGAACCAATGCCTGGGAACTAGGGCGCACCAACATTTCCAACAAACTCTTCAACCAAGAATTTTCGGGTGCTCTGTTTTTGTTCACATTCCAAAAACAGAATGAACCAAGTTTGATCCTTGTGCTAAAAAATGTGTCTTTATGGGTTATGGAGTTAATCAAAAGGGGTATAGATGTTATAACCCTAAACTCGTCACATGTTTACTACAGTGAACTATGATTCCCTGGAAATATAGTACTTTTATAGTACCCAACTCAGTGGTCAGGGGGAGAATGAATATATGGACTCACTAAGTTATCTTTCAGATGAAGGAACTTCACAAGTGGAAGAAATGGAAATAGAGAAAGATAGTACTAGTATGGAAACTTCAGATACTTCCATGCAGTCTATGGGTTCTAGTGTCTCTAGAGATACTCCTCCCAACCTGGTGTTTGAGGTAAGCAATTCTAAAACTCTTATACCCTCAATTGCTTCAACTAATCCAGGTGATTGTGAGAATATAGAAGAACGGGTGGAACATGAACATGTGGTAGAACATGAGACAGAATAAGGAGAGAAGTATGTTTTACCCCTTAGGAGTAAGAGAGGTGTCCCACCTAACAAATGCTCCCCAAAACCAATAACCCAAAGGAGATCAAGATACCCAGTAGCCAACATTATAAGGGGAGAGCCTATCTAAAGAAGCAAATGCAATCTAGAAGCTTTATGCAAAGAAGAGATACCAACCATAGTTGAACAGGCAATGACATCAGACAAATGGAGAGATGCGATGAATGATGAAATGAATGCTCTCAAAAAGAATAACACATGGAAGAAATGCACTCTACCAATATGAAAGAAACCAGTTGGATGTCACTGGGTCTTCACGGTGAATTATAAACCAGATGGTTCTGTTGAAAGGTACAAGGTGCGATTAGTGGCAAAGGGGTATACTCAAACCTATGGGATTGATTACTCTAAAACTTTTTCACCAGTAGCTAAGATGGACCCTATAAGAGTATTGTTCTCAGTAGCAGTAAACAAGGGATGTCCACTTCACCAATTCGATGTGAAAAATGCTTTCTACATGGGGACTTAGAGGAAGAAGTTTACATGGAAGCTCCACCAGGATTCAAGGGAGAATTCAAAGAGGGAGAAGTTTATCGGTTGAAGAAATCTTTATATGGACTCAAACAATCACCTCGAGCTTAGTTTGGCAGGTTTACACTAGCCATGAAGAGATATGAGTTCAAACAAAGCAAATCTGACCATACTTTGTTCCTAAAGCCAAGAGGTAATTACATAACATGCTTGATTATTTATATGGATGACATGATCATTACAAGAAATGATAAGGAAGAAATCGCCAAGCTAAAGGAAAATCTATTCAGAAAGTTTGAAATGAAAGACCTTGGAAGGTTAAAGTACTTTCTTAGAATTGAAGTACTAAGATCTCAACAAGGAATTTTCATATGTCAAAAAAGTACGTCTCAAACTTGTTAGCAGAAACAAAAAGGCGCAATTGCAAACCAGTTGATATACCCATGGTTATGAATTATGGACTTAGAGTACTGGAAGAAGCAAAACCAGCTGACAAAGAAAGCTACCAGAGATTGGTGGGAAAACTGATTTATCTTTCATATACTAGAACGAATATATCCTATATATTGGGGATAGTGAGCCAGTTCATGCATCAACCATAAAAGGATCATATGGAGGCTGTATGGAGGATTATCATACATCTAAAGGGAACGACTAGACATGGTCTTCTATTCAAGACACATGGACACTTAGATATCAAAGCATATACAGATGCAGATTAGGTAGGAAATCCAATTGGTCGAAGATCTACATCAGGCTATTTTACCTTTGTTGGGGGTAACTTAGTCACATGGAGGAGTAAAAACTAAAAGGTGGTAGCATTGTCCTGTGTAGAAGCTGAATTCTGAGGAATTGGTCAAGGTTTGACAGAGATACTTTGGCTGCAAAAGCTACTAGTAGAAATCGGATTCCTACCATCTAAAATATGAGAAATAATGTGTGATAACCAAGCAGCCATTCGTATCTTAGAAAACCCAGTACAACATGATCGAACAAAACATATGGAAATTTATAGGCACTTCATCAAAGAAAAGTTAAAAGCAGGAATTGTAAAGCTACTATACATAAGATCTAAAGACCAATTAGCATATATCCTAACAAAAGCAGTTAACAGAAAGGTGTTCAAAGAAGTCTTGGACAAGTTGTGCATTGGAAATCCCATTACTCAACTTAAAGGGGAGTGTTAGAAAAGAAATGATTGGTCTAATTAGAAATGCTTGAAGAGAAGGAATACTTGGGAGGAAGCACACTTGTGAATGAAGTATGCTTGAAGAGAATGAATAATTGGGGAGGAAGTACACTTGGGAATGAAGTGTACTTGGTGAGGAAGAGTAAAATTAATTGTTAATTAATTGTATGACCTTTACCTTAGCTAGCCATTAAGTGTACTATAAAAGGCTAGAGTTTGTATATTCAAAATCATCAATCAATAAAATTCTTTCTCTCAACCGTTTTAAAAATCTCTGCCTAGTCCTGCCCAGGCCCCACTTTTTTATGACTTGCCGCCTAAATTTTCATTCCTAGGGCGCTATCAGGCGCTCGACCGATTTATTGCCAACTAGGCACCATGATAACATTATTTATAATAATCATCGTTTACAAACAAAAAGTAGTTTAGTTGGTAAATCTAAAGTACATGAAATTGTTCTCACAACAAAATTGTCATTTTGAGTCTCAAACTGAGAAACCATATGCTCTATACCACTAATAAGGAGGTCCATACCGTTCAATTAGTTATTAGTAATTTTTAAAATATGGTCTAAATTATGTTTTTTGATATATCATATTATTATAATTTACTTTTTAATTGAATTTATATTTTTATATATCTAATAAATATTTTTTAAAAAAAAATATAAATCCGCCTAGGTCCCATCTAGGTTTCGCCTAGGCGTTGCCCAGGCCCCGCCTAGGCATTTTGAAGCTCCGGAAGCCCGACTAGTCCTAGCGCTTTTTAAAACATATAGCTTTTCTTAATATCAATATTTCAAACACCCCCTCAGTGCCACATGTCACCTTGTGATTGATTTGACTTTTCAAAGATGTCAAATACTTTATTTTCATCTCTTCAATAAGCAGGTGACACGTGACATTGAGGGGACTTTAGTGAACACTTTTTCTAAGTTTAGGGGGTTAGTAAAGACATCTGTAAGTTGAAGGCGCCAAGTGCTAAAAGTTGCCAAGTTGAGGGAGCTAAGGATTTGTTAAGCCTTTTTTAAGTAAAAGTTACTATATCATTCATCACTGTTAAATTAGCGAGGTGAAATTTTATGCAATAGTGATACAGCTAAAATAGCAAAAAAAGACAAAGACAACATATAAAAATTCTATATATATATATATATATATATATATATATATATATATATATATATATATATAAGATGGAGAAATTGTTATTTTTATTTTTAGGCCCAATGCATCGGAACCCCATGATTGACGTGGCAAAGGTTGAAAAGTAAAACAAACAAGTGTAATAGTTTTATTAGAATAAAAATAATAATAATAAGATAAATTACGGTTTTAATTCTCTTTCCTCTTTCATCCCATTTGTTAGTTGCGAGAAACTAAAACCATTTGTAGGGTTGAAAGTGGGGCGGGGATTCCCCGAACCCAATGGGAATCGGCCCCGATGAGGAAGGAGAAGCCCCGATAAGAATCCCCATGCGGCGGGGATGGAGATTTTTTAATCTCTGAATCCTAATGGAGATGGGGATGGAGATAGCATTCCCATACCCAAAAAATCTTGAAACCCAATAAGCATTAAAATATTTTAATTTATATAAGTTGTAATATTCAACCTTACAAAAAATCCTTGATCAAATACAAACAAATTTCAATAAAATATAAGAATTTAAGAATTATAATTTGTTATGTTACTATTATATAGAGATAAGAGATTTAAAAACATATATTCAATATCCTTTAACTTTAATTTATTATTATATATAATGTTCCATGTTAGATTACTACTAATTACAAAGTGTTGTTTTTAGTTTATTTAATTATTTTCGTCCAATATATATTTTAAACTAATTTTTTTGTGTATTGAAATGAAATAATTCAAGTTATATGATACTTTAACATAAAATTTTCGTATTGATTATCCTTAATGGGGAAATGGGGAATCCCCGATGGGGAATGGGGATCCTCGATTTTTCAACAAGGAAAATATTTTCCCCGATTCCCTAATGGGGATGGGGATGGGTAAAATATTTTCCCCAAAACCTTAATGGGAATGGGGATGGGGAATGCATTCCCACCCCGATAAGCCTCATTTTCAATCCTAACCATTTGTCTTCTTAGACCAAATCCTGGATTGCTATTTACCGCCCTCTTTTTCTTAAAAAAGCCCTCACCATTATCAATTTTGCCCTTAAAAAATCCCCTCTCATTTACTTTAACCATCAATATTACCACCCAACCTCTATTAATTAGTGAGGATGAGATTTAGGAAATTAATAAAATGGCCATGAAACCCGATTAGGTTTTTTTTTAATTTTAATTTTTTAATTTTTAAAATGTTTTCTTTATGAAAAACTAAATAGTTACCCGATCCTATTTCTATTTTTTAATTTCATTTTTTATTTTTTAAATATTTTCTTAATGAAAAATTACTCGATCATGTTTCTATTTTTTAAAATTTTTATTTTTATTTTTTAAATATTTTATTAATAAAAAACTAAATCAATTATCTTTTAATTTATTCCATATATATATATATATATATATATATATAGATATATATATATAGTTAAATAATAATTTATTTATTAATAGTAAGTAGATTTTTTATGAATAATAGTAATAGATTTATATTTGTATTAGGCTTGTGAAGCACATTTTACAATGATATCTTCAAAATAAAATTATTATGACATAAAAAGTAGAATTTCGGACAATAATGATTTTAATCATCAAAATTAGTGGGGTGGTTAATTTCCTATTTTCTATTTTAAATAAAAAATAATATTAATCCTAAATAAATAAGGAAGGAATTAGAAAAACAAAAAGGAAATAACAATCCAACCTAAAGAGTTAAAATAAGATAGGGTATTTATTAATTTTCTGTATTTCCTTTATTAATGTTAGTGGGGTGGTTAAATTTGTGGTTAAATTAAATAAGAGGTGATTTTTTCAAGACAAAATTGACAATAATGAAGGCGTTTTTAAGAAGAAAATGGCGGCAAATAATAACACCCGGCAAAATCTAAGAATAAATCGTTCTACTTTCTTTTTGAATTTGATTTTCTAAATTTGTTTATCTTCTTGCTCAAAAATTGCATTACAATAAAAGAACCCACTGTCATTTCTCTTTAATTCCATTCCGGTCGGCGAGAAAAATCGAGCCCAACGCTGCCACCCTTTACTGAGTTAATAATGTTGAGTTTAATGGGATTGGGTAACAAGGTCGGTCTATTTCTATTGAGTCATTGAAACCCAGTGACACTTTTCCTTGCCGCCATAACACAGGAACTTGTAATGAATAGAATAAAATGGCTCGGGTTTATGGGTTTGATAGTCTTGATGCTTTGGTTAAAGGTACTGTAACTAAATCTTTTCAAATCGATTCTATGAAACTTTTTAGTTTGATAGGGGATTAACTGAGAGCCAAATGATTCAACATATGAACAATTTAGGCCTGTTCTTTTCAACTTTTGAAAGCTGAACTGAACTGAACTGAAGTTAGCTGAACTGAACTGAACTGAGCAAGGGGAGGGAAAGCGAGAAACCTCCCCTAGGCCATTCTGTATATATTGTTAAAAAAGGTGAATCTCAAGGTGAGATTCACGGAGTTCGGTTACATGATAATAGTATCCCAGGGTTCGAAAATAAATCAGTAACTACAAAACTAATTGGTTTCTTTCTACATTTAAAATAAAACCAACAAACATGAATGCTTGATGATAAGATCTATGTCGGCTCCATTCGTCCTTCAAAAATAAATAAATTCCTACTCTTCCAAAGTCTCCAAGCTATGAGTAACCATAGGGATGTTCCAAAATCGCGACATAGACCAACTCGAAAATAAGAATTCCACGCAATTAGAAACTCCGGAGCAGTGTGCGGCATGACGAAGTTTATCCCTAGCCATTTGAATGCATCGCACCAACCCCAAATGCTACGAAAACAAAACATAATCATATGATTCACAGTTTCGATGTGTGGACAAAATGGGCATACCTCAGCCAGAATCGCATTGCATCCCCTACAAAATAAAAACTCCCTTGTTGGAAGCCGTTGATGGAATAATAGCGAGCCGAAGAAACTGACCTTAGGCATTATACACGCCTTCCAAATCAGTTGAAACTCAATACCAGGTGAAGGCCATCGATGAGTCTTATAAAATCCGTTGCAAAAGGAAGAAGCCGAGTAGTTATTATTAGAGTCAAAGTCCCATGAAAAAACATCTTTGGTGGCGAGAAAATTAGGTTGTACACTGCCGGGAGGGAAAAGGTAAGGGCATGAGATGCTTATCCAGTTTCGTGAGTAGAGAATTGCTTTTCTGTTTATTGAAGTGGAGTGAACTCAATTGCATATGAATGATTGTTGAATTTTTTTGCTTGGTTAGAAAAGGTGAAAGAGAAGAATTGAATAAATGTAGAAGATGGTGTTTTTACAACAAAATAAATTAATAGGGATTTTGAATGAAACTATCACATGGATTTTTTTGTAACTTTTACATTGTATGCCATGTGCCAAGTAATAATTGGTTTGACTTTTCCAATTTTGACACTTGGCAGCACTGCAACACACTCTCCGATGTGTGACTGGTTGAGTTGCTTTTAGGGGGTTCGGAAGTGCACTTTAAACAAGTTTACGGGAGCGAGATGAACTTTTGAAAGTTAAAGAACCAGGGGGCTATTAGGAACAAGTTCAGGGGATCCGGAAGTATTAGGCCTTATTTTTATTACGTTTATGAAATTTGATCACATAATTACCGTGGAGTAGGGTTAAAGTAACAATGATGACTAAGTCATGCATGTGGTAGTATTGTAATCTCGATCACATAAGATTCTCATCTCCTCCACTATATATACCAAAAAAAAAAGCAAAACCCTAGCTACAATTTCTACACCACCTCGAACGCTGATCAACATAGCAAGCGCAGCAATGGCAATCCTCCCAAATGACACCATTGAGGCTATACTCTTATTATTACCTGTAAAACCTTTATTAAGTTTCAAGTGCGCATCGAAGTCATGGTATTCTCTTATCTCTAATTCTCGACTAGTTAAAATACATATCGGCCGCCAAACAAACAACCAGCCACACTTGCTCTGCGATTACTATGATACGTTTATAGATCCTAACTATGCCAAAAATGAAGTTGAGATTGTCGAATGTTTGATGTAGATGAGAGAGCACTGGTGTACTTGGAGAAAATTAGTAAAAGTGGCTAGCTTGGTTACTATTCTTTTGGGCATTTTGGGTCGGATTTTGATGTTTCAGGACACTTTTCTGATCAGAAATGGCCCAACGAGCAACGCTCATGGTGTAGTCATGAGGCCCACCCTATTGGGCCCTAATTTTGCCATTTAGGCCCTTAATTTTGCGTTTTTATATTTTCAGAGACTTAATTGTAATTTTTTAAAAGTTTGTGTGCTTTTATTTTTTTCTAGGATTTTAACCCTAGCCTCTAGACCTTATTTATAGGCGTGTTTGATTGAATAAAATTGGCTGCGGTTATTTCTCCTAATTACTCTAAATCTTAAAGAATTTAGGGTTCTTAGAACCCTCTTTTATTTATAGTCTAGAAGAATTGTGAACAATAGAGTTATTTTCTTGTCTTATGATTGATTCCGCTGCTTCAGTTGGTACCAGTGCCTTTACATACTATGGCACCACCAAGAAAAGAATGAAGTGTGGCTGAGATTGCTGAAGACGAAGAAAGGCGCCGGGTTGCAGAGGTTGTTGATCAGAGGATGGGGACTTTTGTCAAGCAGGTAATGTCTAGGCTAGAGGCATTAGATGCGAGACTTGATGGGATCAATAACGAGTGCAGAGGGGTGCGTATCATCAATGAATGACCTCGCGATGAAACCCTAGGGGAGGAAAGTGATGAGGAGTGGCGATCTGAGTATGGTGGTCATCACCGAGAGCAAGCCATCGAGGATCGCCGTTGGGAGGCCGGCCTGTGGATTGAGATTCTAGAATTTAGAGGAACCCTTCAACCTGAAAAGTTTCTAGATTGGCTAAAGGTAGTAGAAGAAGTTCTGGAATTCAAGGGAGTTCTGAAGAATAAGCAGGTGCAACTAGTGGCGACTCGATTGAGAGATAGAGCAATCACTTGGTGGGTGCAGGTCAAGAACACTCGGGTTTGCATGGGTAAGTTTAAGATTATGACATGGGAGAAGATGAAGAAACAGTTGAGAGCTATAGTCCTACCTTACGATTTTCAGCATCTTATGTATCAGAAGTTGCAAAACCTCAAACAAGGGGGGCGTTCTATCGAAGAATACACAATAGAGTTCTATCAGTTGGTGGCACGGAATGATATGTACGACACAGAAGAGCAGCTAGTGTTAAGGTATATTGGGGGTTATATGAATAGTTATGAGAAGCGGTTAACGACTTTGATCCACTTACTGTATCAGAGGCTCACCAAAGGGCTCTCCGTTTAGAAAAGAGAACTCGTTCTATAGTTGTGAATGTTTTGAAAGGAGGCAGTAGCAGCGGTAGAGGGTTTAAGAGCGTGGAAATAGTAGGTAATAAGGAGGTTTCCCCAATGGCAGAAAACCCTAATCCGAATCGTAGTCAACTGAGGTGTTTTAAGTGTGGTCAGATTGGGCATAGGGCTGTAAAGTATCGGGTCTCAGAAAAGAGGGCTATGATAACTGATCATAAAACGGGAAAGGACGGAGTGGGTGAAGATAACATTGATGAGGGAGACGAAGAGGTGAATGAAGAGATTGTGATAGAAGGTGAAGTAGGGGTAGCCTTGGTCGTGGGATGATCTTTCCTAACCCCACGTGCGAATGATGAACAGTGGTTGCGGAATAATATCTTCCAATCCACTTGCACCATAAAAGGGAAGGTCTGTAAGTACATGATTGATGCAGGTAGTTGTGAGAATATTATCTCCTTCGAGGCGATGCGGAAGTTAGAGTTGCCCATAGAAAAACATCCAAGTCCTTACAAACTGGCTTGGTTGAAGCATAGAAGAGAGGTTTCGGTGAATAAACGGCTATCAGTTCCTTTCTCTATGGGTGAGAAGTATAAGGATGAGGTGTGGTGTGATGTGGTTGATATGGATGCGTGTCATCTCTTACTAGGTAGGCCTTGGCAGTTTGATAGGGGGGTTAACCATAATGGAACTTCTAACTCTTATAGTTTCTTATGGAATGGAATAAAGATAACATTACAGCCTAAAAGGGAGGAGTTAATATGTTAACCCATCGACAGTTTGAAGTGGAGATGAAGAAGACTGGAGTGGTGTATTTAGTGGGGGTGCAAGCAGTGAAAAAAGAGGTGGTTACAATCCCTAAGTTAGTAAAGCCCTTGTTGAAAGAGTTTCAGGATGTCTTTCTAGCTGAACTACCGGATGAGTTACCTCCATTACGAGACATCCAACATCAGATTGACTTGGAGCCTGGGGCTATTTTTCCTAATAGACCCCATTATAGAATGAGCCCGGTAGAGCATGAGGAGTTGTAGAGGCAAGTTAAGGAGTTATTGGCGAAGGGTTTCATTTGGGAGAGCTTGAGTCCATATGCAGTACCTGCTTTGTTGATTCCCAAAAAAGATGGCACATGGAGGATATGTGTTGATAGTCAAGCCATCAATAAGATCACAGTCAGGTATCACTTCCCTTTCCCTCATTTAGAGGATTTGTTAGACCAATTTAGTGGTGCTGTTGTGTTTACTAAACTTGATTTGAAGAGTGGTTATCATCAGATTCGTATTAGACCTGGTGATGAGTGGAAAACTGCCTTTAAGAATAGAGAAGGGTTGTTTGAGTGGATGGTTATGCCTTTCGGGTTGTCAAATGCCCCTAGCACTTTTATGAGAGTTATGAATCAGGTGTTGAGACCTTTTATTGGGTGATGTGTTGTTGTGTACTTTAATGATATTCTGATTTTTAGCGATGAGCCTAATTTGCATTTAACCAATTTGAGAGAAGTGTTGTTTGTTTTGCGAAAGGAGAGGTTTTATATAGTTCCAAAGAAGTGCCTATTTATGTCTCGAAGTGTGCTGTTCTTGGGATATATAATTTCTGATCAAGGTCTGAAGGTTGATGAGTCCAAAGTAGAGGCAGTTCGAGCTTGGCCTCAACCGCGGACGGTCACGAAAGTGCATAGTTTTCATGGGCTGGCATCTTCTTATAGGAGGTTTATTCCTCATTTCAGTAGTATTATGGCCCCTATTACTGACTGCATTAAGCAGAATGGGAGATTTGAGTGGACAACCATCGCAGATAAGGCATTCCAAGAGATAAAGCACCGGTTGACGACAGCCCCGATACTTATCCTACCGGATTTTCATCAGCCTCTTGAGTTGCACTGTGATACGTCAAAGATTAGAATTGGAGCGGTGTTGAGACAAAATTGGAGGCCAATCGCATACTTCAGTGAGAAGTTAACAGGAGCCAAAATAAGGTATAGCACCTATGACGTGGAGTTCTATACTAACGTGCAGGCCATCAAACATTGGAGACATTATTTGTTTCAGAGGGAGTTTGTACTATTTATGGACAATAAGGCCTTGAAGCATCTTCATGGTCAGGACAAAGTTTCTGCACGACATCCCTCATGGGTTGCTTATCTACAGCAATTCACTTTTGTGGTAAAGCACAAGTCCAGAGTGACTAATAAAGTAGCAGATGCATTGAGTAGAAAATGAGTATTAATGACTCGTTTAGCAGTTGAGGTACCAGGTTTTAAATCCCTTACTAATCTTTATTGTACTGGCCGGTATTTTGCCGTGGTGTTGAGGAGGGTGTCGTCTGGAGAGAGGACCTAGTTTGTGTTGTAGAATGGTTTCCTATTCAAAGGGAATCAGTTGTGCATTCCTGATTGTAGCTTGCGGTTGAAAATTATCCAATAGCTACATGGTGAAGGTCATGTAGGAAGAGATATGACCTTACAGTTAGTGCAATCGGCTTATTTTAGCCTTCTATATGAAAGGAAGTTGATAAGTTTGTACAGCATTGTAGAATCTGCCAAGTGTCCAAGGGAGCTGCCAAAAATGCTGGGTTATATAGACCACTACCTATTCCTTCTGGTCCTTGGGAGGATGTGAGCATGGACTTTGTGCTTGGATTGCCTCATACTTAGCGAGGTAATTATTCTATTTTTATGGTGGTTGATCGTTTTTCAAAGATGGTGCACTTTATTTCGTGTAAGAAAACTATCGATGCTGTTACAGTTGCTCAATTATACTTCGGAGAGGTTTACAAACTGCATGGTTTACCGAAGTCAATTATGTCAGATTGAGATACGCGCTTCCTTAGTCACTTTTGGCACAGTTTATGGAAGATGGTGAACACATAGTTGAACTTTAGTAGTGCTTATCACCCCCAGACCGATGGACAAACGGAAGTGGTCAATCGCTCTTTGGGTAATATGTTGCGGAGTTTGGTTGGCGAGTATGTGAAGAGTTGGGATATGAAGCTCAGTCAGGCTGAATTTGCTCATAATCATACAGTTGACCAGAGTACTGGATTTAGTCCATTTGTTACCATGTATTCTGTACTTCCTCGCAGTCCCCTGGATTTGCTACCTGTACCTGACCAGATCCATCGTCATGGCAAGGCTGAAGAATTTGTAAACAGTCTTCGCAGTGTTCATGAAGTTGTGAGGGAAAATCTGTTGAGAGCCAACGCAAAATATAAAGAAGATGCTAATAGGAAGGGCAGACATGTGGAGTTCGATGTGGGTGATTTTGTTTGGGTTGTTCTGATGAAGGAGGAGCATTTTTCAGTGGGAGAGTACAATAAACTTTCAGCAAAGAAGATCGGTCTAGTGGAGATCATTGAAAAGATTAACCCGAATGCATATCTGTCGAGCCACATTCGCACTACTGGCGTGTTTAACGTTAACCATCTCATTCCTTTCACTGGTGATACTTCAGATGATGATGATTCGAGGGCGAATTCTTTCCAACCAGGGGAGGATGATGTAGATGAGAGAGCGTTAGTATACTTGGAGAAAATTGATAAAAGTGGCTAGCTTGCTTACTATTCTTTTGGGCTTTTTGGGTCGGATTTCGATGTTTTAAGACACTTTTCCGATCAGAAATGGCCCAACGAGCAACGCTTATAACATAGCATGAGGCCCAGCCTATCGGGCCCTAATTTCGCCATTTAGGCCCTTAATTTTGTGTTTTTCTATTTTCAGGGACTTAATTGTAATTTTCTAAAAGTTTGTGTGCTTTTATTTTTTTTCTAGGGTTTTAACCCTAGCCTCTAGACCTTATTTATAGGCGTGTTTGATAGACAATTCGGCAGTTTTGATTGAATAAAATTGGTTGCGGCTATTTCTCCTAATTACTCTAAATCTTAAAGAATTAAGGGTTCTTAGAACCCTCTTTTGTTTACAGTCTAGAAGAATTGTGAACAATAGAGTTATTTTCTTGTCTTGTGATTGATTCCGCTACATCAATATTATTCTTCGGGTGGAGGACAATCATTCAGCTCCATGAAGTCTTCACCAAATTAACATTGCATAATCTGCACTCTCAGTATAATCTCATGGAGCACCATTATTATTGCTCGGTGATGTGTGCCTGTGATGGATTGGTAATTTTACTGTTTTCTTGTATTACAAAATTCCAAGGTCTAGACCCTATTATATAATATGGAATCCATTCACAAGAGAGAGTCGTGAAATTTACCCTATGGATAATAGTGTTTATGGTTTTAATTTTCATTTATCGTTGGGTTATGATTTGTTAAGCGATGATTACAAGGTCATTCGTAGTCCTTGTAGTGGTCTAGGTTGGATTCTTTCTTTGAAATCCTATACTTGGCGGAGAATTTGTTGGAAATATTGGAGGAGATGAACAAAAATAAAACGGAAATGATAACTTAGAATTTGTAACTTTATTAATCAAATCATTCCACTAAAACCATACAATGTTTAGCCTTTCTATAGGCATTCAACATTAACTAAAAACACCCACTAACACATTACAAGACTCCATTAACTATATTATGTCCACTAGTTCAACTACTAATTTTTTTTAATTAAAGGTTGAGTACCGGAACCTGGCCTCTATTTATTAAAAGGAAAAAAATGAAAATACAGAAAAAAAATGAAGGATCTCATTATGAAGGAGATTAGAATCCCAGCTTACGACCACGCTGAACTTGCTCCCTAGTAGCAATCACTAGTCCTTTCTTTTTCTTGATAGAAAATGGTTTCCAACCGGAACCCGTGCTATTGGAGGCACTATCAACAGGGGAACCCGTGCTATTGGAGGCGCTATCAATAGGAGAGTCATTAGAGGATTGTAGAGCCTGCACTTCTAGAGACTTAACATGTTGTAAACATACCTCCAAATTGATCCCATCACGATTAAGACCATCCAAGGATTGAAAAGCATTTGCTGTTGAAACTACTATAAAATTTTTATTCCTCTCCTCCGAATCTCGTTGTCTCGATTTACTACGTTGGAAGAGTGCCAAATTGGACTGGTTATTTAGAACAAGTGCATCCGCATTAATATTTTCAGAGTCTTCGTCGCTTTCTTCACAATCAACGGCCCAAGAGTTGGTCCTATTTTCCCTTCTTATCGGGCTTTCTTCGACCTGTATTTCTCTAGCTTTCGGGCAATCAAAAACCTCATTAGCCGAAGCCTCAATCACCACAATATGCGCAGCCTCAATTGCCTCGATAACCACTGCGTCGATCTCCAGACTTGCTTCACAATTCCTGGTTGGTAAAACCGACGTAGTTCTATCGGAACTGCCGTTGATATTAGTTGTATCATTCGAAATAGAATTGTAGTTATTTCTATTAGTCTGATTAGTAATCATAAAAAAATGTGATTTTAATAAAAAGTAATTAACCACTACTTACACTAATTATTTAAAAATCCACTAATATAATATTATTGAAATATTTTAGGCATTAAATTCAACAGAATTGATTTTGAAGGTGTTTATTTGGGAGGAAGATCAGGTATTTATTCCCATGGACGTCGTCAATGGCTTCAAGTGCCCAACAAAAGGCTCAAAAAATTCAAGATTTTTGCTTTCGACTTGGAAGAGGAGAAATTTGTAGATATGCCAGTACCACATATTGAAGTGACTTCTACTAACACCATGGAAATACAAGTGAGTATTTGCGACAAATGTCTATGTATATTTGATTTCAGACATGTAAAAACCATGGAAAAGTTTGACATATGGACAATGAAAAAATACGGAGATTCTACATCTTGGACTGAACAATACATCAAGATCTCACAATTTCCAGGTGAATTTGTCATTCCAAACCTTCAAACAGAGTTCAGAATTTGGTTTTGCAAGTACATAAAGGACAGTGATGAAAGAGAGTACTTCCCAAATTACATATGTGTATTATATGATTTGGAGAAAAGAGAAGTAGCAACAATTGAGAAAACTTATGATATTGAAAATGATGTTAGGCTTGAAACCTTTGTATTGCATGAAAGTTTAGTTTCCCCAAATCCTAAAAATTTTGCTTGGACTTGTATAGGGAATTATACAATTGATCGTTTCTCAAGCTTAACATTGTAATTCGAAACGTGAATGAAACGGGTGGGTTGCTTTTTTTTTTTTTTTTTAGTTTTCAACTAATGAATTTATGCTTAGTTAGATTATCGATTGTTGTGTGTTTTTAAAGTTGTGTTATAGATGGGAATTGGTTTTGCATTTTGGTACAACCTAAACTTGTTAGATTTAGTTGTATCTTGCTGGATTTGCTAGCCTTCTGCTGCTAAGGAAGTTGTTCACAATGTATGGTTAGAACATTAGCTTATGTACAAAATTGCTGGATTTGCTAGCAATTTAGCTGAACTACAATTATTCCGAAAATTATAAGGTTATATTATTACTCTTATTGTTCGGCTTGGTAACCGTTGTTCAAGCTCACATTCTGAGCCCGTTGATCTTTTTGTTGGAAATTGATAACTAACAACGACTATATGTCGATAAACTTTTGACTAAAACATAATCTCAAAAACACATAGTAACTTTACTTGACAAAAACACTCTTACACAATACATATTGATACACTCAAATACTAAAGAGGAGATTGGATTTATAATCCAATCTCAAAACACACAGCCACATACTCTCTACATTTTTGCTGTCTTACTTATATTAAAAATGGAGCAACGAGCTCCATTTTATAGCCAAAATGTTGCCGCCCATTCCTTGCTCCACTAATGATGATTTTGCCGCCCATCACTTGGATTTTCCATCATTGTTGCCGCCCATTTTGCCCCATGCTATTGTAGGGAATCTTGCCAGTGTCGCCCATCAAACCACTTGCACTTTTAATAATGAATTGCCACCTAGTCTAAGTATTGCAACCCATCCTTACAACTTGCACTCCAATTATGAATTGCCGCCAATTACAAGTTGCATTTCTTCCTATTTTTATTTCTTTTAATTCTTTAAATTAAGTTAATTTCCAATAGTCCCCTTTAAACTTAATTTTTCAGTTAATTCACTTAACTTTGTAAATTATCAATTTACTGCGGAAAGGCTCACACTTGTGACCTTCAATATCTGCTTCCCTAGCAGACTTTCAAACGCTGCTTTACTCGCAGTCTTCTTCTGACACTGCTCCTCTTGCAATGTTTTACCAGGCTCATTAGAGAGACTTACACATGCTACATCTTTGGGCAGACTTCACTAACTGCTCCTAGATTTGGCAGTCTTTCTGCACCAAGATCCGACAGTTTTCACTGAACTCTCAACAGAGTTCTACAACCAGTAATTCAACAGGCAACTTCTTTCCCAACTATTTTCACAATTCTTACTGAAAACTCTGACAGTAATTCATATAACATTGAATGTAGTGGTATTTCCTCTGTTTCACTGGCTCAACCTCAAACTCAAAACACTGAAAATTTGCTTCAAATCATAAGGGAATTTTGCAACGCTTTTGGATTCTTTTGCAACACTTTGTTCGCATTCTTAGCCTTGACAGATTCAGTAAGGAAACAGCAAGGGAAATTTTCCTTGCAGTTCTGGAAAAAACTTGTTTTATGGGCGTATGGAGGCTACTGCGACGTTTCTGGATTTTCAAGCAACATTTTTGACGTACTGTGACGGTTTATGCAATTTCTGGCAACCATTTAGACAGCCTTTCGCAACACTTTTCTAGGCAGCTTTTGCAACTTCTTTAAACTCGATTTTTTTACTCGGTAATTTTTTTGGAAGAGAATTGACGTAATGGCTCAAGAACGAACCTCCACTCTGATACCATGTTAGAAATTGATAATTAACGACTACATTTTGACTAAACTCTTGACTAAAAACAATAACTCATAAACTCACATACTTTATTCAATAACACTCTTACACAACGCACTCACAAGCTCACATATATGTGAACAAGACTCTAACCCACGCACTCTACATCTTTGCTCTTTAACTATTCAAAATGGAACATTTGAGCTCCTTTTAAAGCCACTCTTACCGCCCAAATTGCAGCCACTTGCAACCTCATTATGAATTGCCGCCCATTCTACATTGCCGCCCATCTATATTGCAGCCCAAGTTGCCTTCTTATCATTTCATTTTAATTTATTTTATTATTTTACTTTTCTTTGTAATTAAGTTTATTTTCTAACACTTGAATTTTCCATCATTATTGCCGCCCATGCTATTGCAGGGAATCTTGCCAATGCTGCCGATCAAACCACTTGCACTTTTAATAATGAATTGCCACCTATTCTAAGTATTGCAACCCATCCTTACAACTTGCACTCCAATTATGAACTGCCGCAAATTACAAGTTGCATTTCTTCCTATTTTTATTTCTTTTAACTCTTTAAATTGAGTTTAATTTCCAACACTTTTAAGCCTGTTGATAGTGGAACTGGCGATTGTAATCTAATTAAACTCTTTTGGGATGAAGTGAAGCCTGAGTTACTGGACCTATTTACGAAGTTTCATGCGACGGGACGGCTGTCGAATGCTATTAAATCATCAAATACGGTTCTAATTCCTAAGGTACCTTGCTCTTCTTCGTTGAATAATTTTAGAGCTATTGCCTTGATCCATGGTGTTTACAAAATTGTGTCTAAGGTGCTTGCTAAAAGACTACAACCATTGTTACCTAAGTTGATATCAGACAATCAATTTGCTTTGATTAAAGGTTGTAATAATCTTGAATGTTCGTTCATAGCCTCGGAGATTATTCATTCGGTTCATAGGAGGCATCAACCATGTTTGGCTATTAAGTTAGACTTTCATAAGGCTTATGATTGTGTTTCATGGAATTATACAAATGCGGTTTTTAGACAAATGGGTTTTGATGAAAGATGGATTCAATGGCTTGACAACTGCAGAAGGAATTCAGTCACTTCGATTCTGGTCAATGGGACGCCGTCGGAACCAATTAAATTAGCTAGGGGGTTAAACAAGGTGATCCTATTTCTCCGTTTCTTTTTGTTCTGGCTAGTTAGGGATTGAAACTGATGTTTGAGGAGAGTATTCGAATTGGCCTATCACCGGGATTTCAGCTTGACGGTTCAGAGAAGGACATGTCCATCCTGCAATTCGCTGATGATACGTTGTGCTTTTTACAAGTAGATGAGTCTCTACTACCTATTTTTGTTAAAATTTTGCGATGTTTTGAGTTGATTTCAGGCCTAAAAATTAATTTTAATAAAAGCTCTATTATGGGCATTCATGTACAGGAGACGGTCGTTTCATCTTGTGCAGGCGTCCTGGGATGTTGAGTGGAGAACTTTCCGATTACCTATCTTGGAACCCCTCTCAGCGTTAGGCATGTTCCTGTTTCCTCTTGGAATGCATTGATAAGTAAGTTTCAGAGTCGGTTAACGAGTTGGAAAGGACAATGTTTATCCAATGCGGGACGAATGGTGCTTGTGAAATCGGTATTATCATCTCTTCCAATCTTTTTGTTAACATTGAATAAAATGCCAGGAGCGGTAATTATGAAACTTGAGCAGCTGATTCGGAATTTTTTGTGGAGGGGTGATTCAACTGCTATGGGTATTAATAAGGTTAGTTGGGCGACGATTGCCCTACCCAAAAATCTTGGGGGCCTCTACATTAGGAACTTGAAGTTGCTTAACTGTAGTTTCTTGATGAAGTGGGCATGGAAGGCTAGGAGTGGTGATCATGGGTCATTATGGTATGAGATTTGAGTTAGACGATACGGGTTTGTTTCATGGTGGTCCATTGGAAACCATGATTCATCTAAATTGTCACATACTTGGAGAGGAATTATAGCATGTTCTATCAGAGGTGGGGAGTGGTGGGATTTTTTTAGGTCGTGTATTCGGGTTGCTATTGGGAGTGGGGAGAGTTGCTCATTCTGGCATGATGACTGAACGGCAAATTCGGAGTTGGCGGTCTTGTTCTCTGACCTTTACCGCTTGTGTAATAAAAAATCGTGTTCGGTGGACGAGGGGTGTCATTATCTTTTCGGGTCATCGGCCTTCTTGAGGCCTTTTTTGAAACGGAACTTAAGGATTTCAAAACAGGAGAGAGGTGCGGAACTTCGAAATTGGATCGTTATTAGCTGTCCAGGTTTGTTTCTAGAGGGTGACGATGAGTTGGGGCAGGGTCAAAGGCACCTTATTTTTTCAGGGGTGACTGATCGTTTTATTTAGGAGTTGGGGGAGAAGAAGGTGTACACGACAAGTTCTTTTTGTCTGGGCTATTATAGTATGCCGAAGTGGCCAAAGCCGAGGCTCGACTTTTCGGTAATTTGGAAGGCTTGTGTGACTCCGAAAGTTTGCTTTTTTGGGTGGCTCATTGTTTATGGAAGATTACCAACAAAAATGTTTCTCTTCCTCCGTGGCTGCCAACCTGCAGTGGACAGTCAATGTCCATTTTGTGATTCGGAGGAGACTATGGATCACACCCTACTTTATTGCAGCAACAGTTATAAGGTGTGGACTCAGGTGATGAGATTGCTCGGTATCTCGCTACCTATACTGTGGAAGGCGGTGGATTTCTTGGCCATGTGGCGCGGCTTCTTTGCAGATGGAAGTGGTAGAGAGTTCGGAACAGCGTTATGGTTCTTAATTGCTTGGGCACTTTGGAAACGAAGGAACAAATTTGTTTTCGAAGGCAGGTTGGGATCCAAAGACATTATTGGATCGTGCATTCATTTATGTTGGTTCATCCTTAAAAGTAGGAGGCGTGGTGTTAATTTTGTAACTTCTGATGTATTTAATTTTCCGAACTTGCTACTCTCGTGTAATTGATTGCTCAGGTTCTCGCCTTGAGACCGTGAGTTGATTTTTATTTAATAAAAGAGGGGTAGGTGTTTTGTAGGTAAGCGGGGAAACCACCCTAGCTGAGGACTCCGCCCCGAAATTTTCACCTGCTCCAAACTTTTAGCCTTTGAGGGACACATTATTCCTTCGGGGGTTTTTCAAAAAAAATTATCAATTTCAATTCAGTCTACTACATTCCAAAAGAACAATACATTAATTCATGTGTTATGTTGTCATGGCATGTCTATGCCTTTAGGTACAGAGGGCAATTAAGCCTGTTCCTTTTGTATCTCTGTTTCTTTTCGGATCAATAATACCCACCTCTGTATTTGTCTGTTTGGGTGATTTCTCTTTCAGGATATGAAAAAGAATCACAGAGGTTAGGATTGAATTTGAAGATATTTCATTACAACTTTATGCATGCTAGAGGAAAGCATACGATGGAATGAATCCAAAAAGTTAAATCCAACGGTTAAAATAATTGTACCTTAGTTTGAAACAAGTGATGATCACTGAAATCAGTTCCGTTTCTTTCTGGCTTTCAAAGTCAGCCTTGCAAATTACAATAAGAAGACAACTATAAGTGTACTTAGCAAAGTGTAATTTCTCCATGAAATGGAAAAAGATTCTCTAAAGTTTGAGTTCAACCTTATGGCAAAGTTAGCTCAATCCATGTCTTTTACTTAAAAATGAATTGAAAATGCATGTTTTACCCATAATTAGAAGAGAGATTGAAACAACTTCACTATAAAGTTCAACCCCCAACTTTAGAAAATCTTTAGCCTAGTGAAAATGGTAGGAGAGGAGTGAGGACAAAGCCGAAAAGGTCATAATATCCATCATTTTAAAATTGTTTCAACAAAATTACACAGTTCTGCTTTGTTTTCCTAATTTCAAAACTCTAACAAAAAAAATTAGCACTTAATTTTTAATAAGAAAAGAAGAAAGGAAACAAAATTAAAATTAGCAAATATTTACCAAGTGGTCTCCCTATCATTTTTTTTCGACAAGTCGGGTCCAAACGAGGAGTACCTTACCGGAGGGGAGATGTTTGATTTATACAGGAATACCAGCAGGGCCGTCTCGTAAATTTACGAGGCCCTGAGCGAATATATAAAAATGAGCCATAACAGAGCAAAAATATGTATCTTTGATTCAAAATATAAAAATATCTATAAAGATTGATTGTCAGACCGAATTTGCTATAAATTATTATTATAAACTTTTTTAAAATATTATGTGATGAATTTTAATGACTAATAATAGATTATCGATGAAATTATGTCAAACTACCGATAAAATGTTTTATTGATAAAAGCAAATTTTAAAAATTCTGGACATTAATATTTGAAACTCTAACTGGTCAGTTGTTGTGCTTCCCTATTAATTTAATTGAAAAAATTTAAAATAAAATAAGCACATTTGCGCAATTATTTAAAAAATATTTTAAAATTTTGAATATTTGATACACCGATTCTAAGTCTCAATTAAATTGTAAAATAAATTAAAGTTTGTAATGACAAATTTTTTTATTTTTGTGAATAATGAAGTATCTTGCTTACTAAATTTATTTGTTCCTGTTACATTATTATAAGTTCATAAGGTAACTTGCTATTATTTCTTAAACATCTGCTAATATTTTGTGTTGAAATTTTAATTACAAGAATGCAACAAAAATTAAACCAATAATATTGAAAGTGTGGTTATAATTTAATCTAACCTTATATTAGGCTTAGTAGTTAATAATGAGTTTATGATATATGTAGTCTCAGTCTCTCGGGTTTGAGTAATATCCAGAGTGAAGTATTATTTTGTATTTAATAATGTAGCCTCAACTACGGAAATATAAGAAAAATACGAAGTTAAAATTAATATCAATTTGTAAACAAAATTTATTTAAAAAGTTAATATTTAATTCTTGCTAATTACTATTAGAAAATCAATAATTAATTAATGCTATTATTAATTATTTTTTATTTTGAAAATTTTGAGTGAAAAAGTAAAAGTTAACGATTTCCTCAATAATGAATGTCAATCAATATTAATTAATTTATAAACTTTTAATTTTATTTTAATAATATAAAGAATAAACTTAAGTATATTAACAACTTCCATTGAGTGAATTAAGAGGGAGAACAAAAAAAAAGGGCCCAATGAGAATCAATCCGGGGCCATCAATATGCCTAAATGTACAGCTCTACCACTTGCAAACTCAACCATATATGTCACGTCGTTACCCTTTTTACATTTATTAAATACTTTTTATTCTCGTACTCGTATAATTTCTGAACATTTGAGGTAATTTCGGGATCTTGAGCAGTCGCTCCACTCGCTTCTGTTTATAGTCGGCCTTGGATAATAGCGAAACCAAATATTAGATTCATCTAGTTACGTAGATCCTTCTTCCATGGGATTTCATCTGCTCTAGTAGCAGAGTGGTGTTAATATTAAGTACATAGACCCGTTTGGACCTGGATCCGTGAGATCTGGATTTAAAATTATAGACCCAACAAATATGAGGTGGATATGGGTCTACTATGTAAAAAATATAGCGGCTCTTACAAAAAAAAACACCTCTCTACATAAAATAATTTGGACCAAAAGATAAAAATTGTCCAAATATACGTTCCCCCTTCCACTACAACTGTTCATGGATTTTTTTTAATTTCTTTACATTCTTTTGCATTTTTCTCTCAAGCGGTTCATTTTTTCGACATGCCGCTTTAGAGTTTTTTTCGTCTCTTTTTTATCTTCGAATTGACATCCACTGTGACTTTTTCAAATTTTTTCAACTGATAGACGTGGTAGATGTCTGGTAGACATGTTATAGGAGTCTAATAGACATGTGGTAGAAGTCTGGTAAATGTGTGGAATCTCTTTTTTTCATTAGCTATTTTTCTCTTATGATCTGTATATTGTACTTTCTCTCAATTGGATCTGTTCTTGCGTTCCTTTCTTGATCTGTAAACCGTTTCTCGATTCTCTTCTCTTCTTGTTATTCTTTTGATTTTCGCCACTAATTTATCATTGTTTAGCTGGTGGTTTGATTTCAAGTTTTGCACAAACTAACATAACGATTCCATAAAAAAACATAAAAAACTAATATCTACCATATGTCTACAAGACTTCTATCACATGTCTATTGAACATCTATTAGATGTCTACTGGTTCAAAAAAAATCGAAAATGTCACAATGGATGTCATTTCGAATATAAAAATAAGACGAACAAAAAACTCTAAAGCGGCATGTCGAAAAAAATAAACCGTTTCAGAGATAAATGAAAAATAAAAAAAAAATCAAAAGAAAAATGGGAGAAATAAGTGGATGGCATGGTATGTAGATAGAATTGAAGGGAGTCTGTATTGGTAAATAGTTTGACTTGATGGTGAATTTGTAAATAGATTATAAAGTATGACTATTCTTAATAGTTTCTCGAATATATATAGCTTCAGGCCCAACCAGACGAAATCCAGATTCAACCCGTTGCTATCCCTAGAGCCATTGTTTCTAATTGTTTGCAAGTATTAAAGGAATGGGGCAGGAAAAGAATGAAGGGAGTGAAAACAAAGATGTGACTAACTTAATTCCAGGTTTAAAATTGGACTTCTCTTACATGCCTTGTTTCTTATAGTTGGAAGCAAAGTGTAAGGGTTTAAATAATAGATAAGGTTTGGCAAAAAAATCTCTTTTTAAGCCCTTTGGTACAACCGTTTATCCCTTATGTCCCTGTGATATACACGTTACCTAATTAGTTCATGTGGTTGTAATTCCGTTATCTATACAGTCCTTTTTTTAACGGATGTTAAGTTTCCATGCCACATAGGATCCATTTGGAGCATAACTGATGACATGTAAAAATTGTGGGATTAAAAAAATAAAAGTTATTCCAGGGACTAAAATAAAATGTCCAAACACACCCACTTCCCTCCTCCGCGCCATCTACTTCTCAAATTAAGATTTCAATTCATAAACCCTTTGATAAATCCCTCCCTCACACCAAATCTCCCCTTACGTGATTTGAAACCCTAATCGATATACTCTTTGATAAAATCTCACGTCCGCTTCTCACCTTTTCCTGATCAAGCTTAGTTGCAGTTGTTTGCTATTCCTAAATCGTTGGCAGAGGGATATTTTTGGGATATAGAATATGTCAGTTCTTTTCATTGAGTTTTGTTTATATGAAATTGATGTAATTGGATTTGGTTAATCTGAAATTGAACAGACATGTTTATAAAAAATTTGGTGTGAATTGATTCTTGTAAGCTCTATCTTGCGTTCATCATTATCAGAATTATATTGCTATGGATCTTTAAGCGAATGGTATTGAAGGAAATATTAACTCTCTCAAAGGCTAAAGCTCTATCTGTGGGTGCTTTTAATTAGATGAACATAACAGGTGTTGATTCAAAATATACAACATATGAGAAACGAAAGTGTTTAGTCATGTTTGTACACGTCCATGCTTACAAATTACAAGAAAGAACATCGAGTATTCTCAGTTAGATAAATCAATTCCTAATTTTGTTAACTAAGTCCTTTTTTTCACCTAATTAGGCGTGTTTCAGTTAGATGCAATCCCATTAGGTATTTTTTTTTAAACTCGATCATCATATCACGCACACGATAGACTTGTAATATCCGATTATCTGTAACTAGATCAACGTTTCTATAAGTTGAATCTAGCTCTTGTTTAGACTTAGTTGAGTTGCTGGTAGAAGAGGGTATTCTACTCAACGGGGTGAGCGATTACAGTTTGGAGGGTACTTTCTGTAATTGTGAAATTCTGTGAAAGGCTTCTCCGCCTAGGGTAAAAAAGTTGATATTAGTGGATTAAAGCCAAGACACTCTCTTGGTACTGGATGTAAGCGCAGGTTTCCCAACTAGTATAAAATCTCTGTGTTATGTACTTTAAAGTTTTTCCAGATTTCACTCAGTTTGTTGACCTACTCAGTGAAGTTCATCCAATCACGAAAAAGTTACCTGTTTTATTTAAGCGAGTCATTCACCCCCCTTCTGACTCATTGAGTGTATGCATAGGGACCAATAAGCGGTATCAGAGTAAGCTCTCATTTAAAGATTTCACAATATTGAGATAAACACCATGGCATACAAAGGAGGAGAATCCAGTGGAAAGGCCCAAGCCTACATTTTTCCTAAAGGCATGTTAGTCACTAGGCCTCATCAAGTTTAATGGAGAGCATTATACCTACTAGAAGAACAGGATGAAGAATTTCATCTAGTCTCAGAGTATGTATGCTTGGATGGCAATTGTTGAAGGGTCATATGTTCTTACTATTGTGAAGAATGGAGTGTGTGTTGATAAGTACTCTGATGAGTGGGACAACTAAAACTTGGCCAGACTGAAGGAAAATGCAGTTGCTATAAACTATCTTCATTGTGCTCTTGATGCAACAGAGTTAAACCGGGTTTTAGGGTGTGAAACTACTCGAGAGATCTGGAAGAAGTTGGAAGTAACTGATGAAGGAACTGACAAGGTAAAGGAAACTAAGATCACATTCTCATTAGGGATTATGAGTGGTTTTATATGCAACCCAAGTAAAATACATTTCTAATATGAAAACCAGATTCATGACTATTGTCAATGAACTAAAGAGATGTGGCAAGAGCTTCACTGAAGAAGAGACTGTCTAGAAGATTCTGAGAAGTTTGACACACGAATGGGATGCAAAGAAGAGTGCTATTGAAGAAGCTCATGATTTGAAGACCTACAAGTTTAATGAGCTGATGGGAACCTTGATGACTCATGAAATGTCACTAAAACAATATGAGGATGAGTCCAAGAAGTTCAAAAACAAAGAAAGAGAAAGTTCTAGCAGAGCTGCTGTTCTTAAGGCTGATGCAGATTCCTTAGAGAAAGAACATCCAAAGGATAGAAAGGAAGAGATAACACTGATGACCAAGAACTTTAACAGGTTCTTTAGGAAAGATAAGAACTTTTAGAGATTCAGAAAGCCCAACAAGTATAACAAAGGAGAAGATGATAGACCACGGAAGGAATTCAACAAAGAGCATAACAAAGACATGAAGTGCTTTAAATGTGGTGAGAAAAGGCATATCCAGTCTAGCTATCTTAAAGGTAAGAAGGACAAGTTCAAGAAGAGAAGGGATAAGAAGGCTCTTGTTGCTACCTAGAGTGACTCTGAATAAGAGCCATCATCGTCAGATGAAGAGGCATAAGATTCTGCAAATGTGTGTCCCATGGCAAAGGATGATAAATCCAACTTAGAGTCAGCTGACCAACCATCTACTTTCGCTGCCAATCAATCAGCTGACAAGAGTAGAGATAAAGGAAAGAGAAATGAGGTAAATTCTAAACCCCCTTTGTCTTCAGATGAACTTGCTGTAGTACTAAATGATGCTATCAATGTGACTAAGAAGTCAGTCAAATACACTAAAGTACTCCAGAGGAGGTGTGATGATATAGAAGATGTCAACTCTTCTACCTCACTTGACATCTTATACCTTATAGAAAAAGCCGAGTACCATTACGGATATAACAGCAAGCTCACTAAGAAAATGGATAAGTTAGCTGCTGAATTAAAAGCTTTGAAAAAGGTGCGGGTCCCTCCTCAACCAAGCAGGAATACCCAGAGTAACCACACTCACCACTATGAGAAGGTTTCTCAAAAGAGTAAAGCGAGTAGGCCCAATCCTAAGGCTGTATGTAATTTTTGAGGAAAGTCAGGACACGCCACTGTCATGTGTAGACATAAAAATGGTTACTATGATGAGTATGACTGGTCAAGGATGACCACCACTAAAAAGGGAGGACCCTGCCAAAAAAAGGCATGGGTACCTAAGAAAAATTTAATTATTTTACAGGTGAGCCTGAGATCCACTGATGACAGAAGAATGTGGTATTTGGATAGTGGATGCTCGAGGTATATGACAGTTGATGGAAAGCAATTCGTCATATTGGAGTGAAAGAGAAATGGAAGTGTTAGTTTTGGAGACAACCAAAAGGGAAAGATTGGTCGCAATGGCACTATAGGAGTCAAGCCTTCAATTGAAAATGTGTCTCTAGTGAAAGAATGGAAGTTCAACTTGCTAAGCATTGCTCAGCTGTGTGACAAAGGCGGGAAAGTAATTTTTAACTCAACGGGTTGCTCAGTCATTGATGGTAACTCTGACCAAACTATTCTTTATGCTCCTAGAATTAATAATGTTTATATGATTGATTTATCCCCTTGCTCCAATTATGTATGCTTAGTTTCTAAGGAGGAAAACTCTTGCCTATGGCATAGAAGGTTAGGACATATCAATATGACCAATCTGTCCAAATTAGCCAGAAATGAACTTGTTGAGGGATTACCAAATCTAGCCTTTGAAAAAGATAGACTCTTCTTAGCATGCCAACTTGGGAAATAATTTAGGAAGACCTTTAAATATTTACCTGATATATCTTCTTCTCATCCCCTTGATCTTCTTCACATGGATTTATTTGGGCTAGTGTTGTTAACAAGTCTAGGTTGAATGAAATACACCCTTGTGGTTGTAGATGATCTGACTAGATTCACTTGGATTGTCTTGCTTGCAAGCAAAGATGAAACATTTGAATCATTCTCTAGGTTGGCTACCTGGATCATGAATGAAAAAGGCCTTAAAATTAATAAAATCCGTAGTGACCATGGAAGAGAATTCAAAAATAGGTAGTTTGAGGAATTCTGTTCCAGGCATGGTATTGACCATAATTTTTCTTCCCCTCATACACCTCAGCAGAATGGGGTTGTCGAGAGAAACAATCACACTATTATGGAGATGGGTTATTCTATGTTGAGTGATAACAATATACCAAAGTATTTCTGGGGAGAAGCTGTTAAGACAGCCTGTTACATTCTGAAAAAGGTTTTAATTCGCCCAATTTTGAACAAAACTCCTTATGAACTTTGGAAGGGGCGCAAGCCCAAGGTTGGTCATCTCAAGGCCTTTGGTTGTAAATGCTTCATATTAAATACTAAAGACCAACTGGCTAAATTTAACCCCAAGGCTAATAAAGGAATCTTTCTAGGTTACTTAACATACAGTAGGGCATACAAAGCGTATGTCAAGAGGACTGGCACTTTAAAGGAGTCAATGCATGTATATTTTGATGAAACTAACAATGCAGGTAGAGAAGCCAGTGATGATGAAAAGGAAAGAGAACAAGTCAGCGTATCCGTCAGTCAGCCCAATGTTATTCCTGATCCAATTCCAGAAAAAGAAGATTTTAAAGTTGACTTTGAGTAATCCATTAACTTTGATGATTATAATGATGCTCAACCAATTGCAGGTACTCAATGAGCTGATCCTGATCTACTAAAAGAAGTTACAGCAAGGAAAGATGAACCAGTTGAGAAGATCCTTGATAGTGTGCAGAATCTAGTGTTGACCAGAGGTCAGCTGAATAGAATGATGAGCCATTTTAGCATTTAGCTCATTAATTGAACCCAAGTTTGAAGATGCTGAGTTCGATGATAATTGGATGATTGCAATGCAAGAGGAACCAGGCCAATTGAGAAGAAATGAAGTTTTGGATTTAGTGGAGAAACCCAAAGGTAAGTCAATCATTGACACCAAATGGGTTTTCAAAAACAAGTTAGATGAAGCTGGTAATGTTGTCAGAAATAGGGCCAGACTAGTTGCTCTATGCTACAATCAACAAGAATGCGTTGACTATGGTGAAACCTTTGCACTAGTAGTAAGACTTAAAGCCATAAAAATTCTTTGTGCTTTTACATCTCATATAAACTTTAAGTTATTTAAAATTGATGTTAAGAGTGCATTTCTTAATTGTTATATTCGAGAAGAAGTCTATGTCAGATAGCCCCTTGGCTTTGAAGATCTAAAGTATCTAGATCAGGTCTTTAAGTTGAAGAAGGCTCTCTATAGATTTAAGCAAGCTCCAAGAGCTCGGTATGAGAGACTGACTAACTTTTTACTCAGCAAAGGTTATGTCAAAGGAAAAGCAGATACAAAACTTTTCATCAAGAGGAAGCATCAAGATGTGTTGCTTGTGCAAATCTGTGTTGATGATAAATATATTTAGAGCAACTGATGAAAAGCTTTGCAAAGAGTTCAACCAGTAGATGAATAAAGAGTTTGAAATGTCATTGATGGGAGAGCTTCATTTCTATCTTGGTTTACAAATCAAGCAAGGTGTTGATGGGATTTTCATCAGCCAAGCTATATATGCCAAGGAAGTACTCAAGAAGTTTGACATGAATAAAGATAAGCAAATGTCAACACCCATGGCCACTGATATAATTCTGAGTAAAGACGAGGAAGGTAAACCTACAGAGAGTAAACTCTATAGAGGTATTATTGGTTATCTACTTTACTTAACTTCTAGTAGGCCTGACATTCAATATATTGTATGTTATTGTGCAAGATATTAAGCTGACCCCAGAGAATCTCACTTAGCTATTGTTAAGAGAATTCTCAAGTATTCGCTAGGCTCTGTTGATGCAGGTTTATAGTATCCAAGTAATGCAGATTTCACTCTGAGAGGATACACAGATGTTGACTATGGAAGAGACAAACTTGAAAGGAAAAGCACCACTGGAGGATGTCATTTCCTTGGTGATTGTCTAGTAACATGGTATAGCAAGGAAAAAACTTCTATGGTGCTGATACAGCTGAGGCTGAGTATATGGTTGCAAGAAATTATATATCACAACTGCTTTGGATTAAGCAGCAATTGAAGGATTATGGTATAAAGTCTAAGTGCCGTGAAGTCATGTGTGACAACAAGAGTGCAATTGACCTATCTAAGAATACAATTCTATATAGTAGGATGAAGCATGTCAATATTAGACATCACTTTATAAGGGATCATGTGCTTAAAGGAGAAGTCAAACTCACATATATTCCTACTGAAGAATAGCAAGCTGACATATTCATAAAGCCCATTAGAAAGGACCAATTCAACATCTTGAGAGAATCGATCGGAATATCCAATCCAATTTGAAGAAATATTTTCCCTGCTGACCTATTCTAGAGCTGACCTATCTTCTACTATAAGCATCTGCGAATTAGGTTAAGTATTTCTTCTTCGCGTGTGAACTATGGACACACCATTAAAATTATCACTAGTTTCTTTTTAAAATTAAACCTGATAGAAATGGTAGCAAGTTTAACGCAATCCATATTCAACTGCTTTAACTCCACGAATTTAGTAATCATTTAATCCACGGTAACCATTCATCAATCTCACCGTTCAAATATGACCATTGCTTGTGAGTCGTACACGTAGCTTTGCAGGTTAAATTTGAAGGGCTTTTACAATTTAAGGAGAGATACATAAGAAAGAAGGTTTTACTTTACCAAATTTCTTTCTGCAATCTTCTTCTTAAAATCTCAAATTATCTTATTCTTCAAAACCTAATTCTATGGCGAGTTTATCAAAGCCATCACCCAGAACACCTGAGAGAGAGATAGTCTCTATTTGTTAGAGACGAGAAAGATTCATGATGGGTTACTACTGTACATCACTTGGCGCAAGTGGCTGTTGGTATTAGTAAGAGGAAAGATATGTTCATTCCCACGGGAACTTCTTATAAACCCCCTGAGTGGTGTTTTAAGGAAGGAATAGAAGTAGAAGAACTAGTTATTATTGTCATGTTGAGTTTCTCTAGCGACGAGCGCTTTGGGAATTGAATGCAACAACACCCTTTGAGAGGGTTCTTTGAGTTCCTAGTGGCTGCTTTGAGCAGATAGTGAAGAGATTCTTCCATGGCATCCATATGGTTGAAGTTTTTAAAGATATGTTCATCATTATAGTGATGGGGAGAAAAGTTTATAAGACTCTCAAGCTGACCACAAACCTTCTAGGGTTGAAGGAAAGAGGCATGAGGATGCGAGCTATCAAAGATGAAGATCATGTGGACATCTCTGTGGACTATGAAGTTCCTGCTGACTATAAACTCGATGAACTTATAGCCTCAATGTTCTCAAAGAAGGGAAAGCAGGCCCATGAGCTGGTAACTAAGGTTTTGCTGCCAAAGATAGGGTCTATTTGAAGCTACTCAAAGTTTAAGAGAGTGTTTATTTATGCTCTCACTGAAGGAATAAGTAACAACTGGAAATTGGCCATTCTTTATAGGTTCCTGAAGGCTTCCAAGCACATGGTATATGGGCATCTTATTATGGAGATTTATAGGGCCTACAAATTAGATCTTGAAGGATGGGCACAGAGGAGTGAAATTATCTATAAAGTTATTGAGTCCAGAGTACTCAATAATGCACATTGCCATGGTTTGAGATGCAAAGAGAAGCCTAAGAAGACAAAGTACATTAAGCTAAAGAAGGGAGAGGTCAGAGTGAAGGACCCTAAAGCTATAATGACTCTAAAGCCAATCAAGCTAGAAGATGAAGATCAAACTGTTGAGGCATTCGTTGAAAAAGAGCTTGAAAGGATAACCAAGTAAAGGGCTAAGAGTCAAGGAGAAAATACAGAGAAGACAAAGAGCAAGAAGGAGGTTAAGAGAGACTCCAAGAAAGAGGTAAAGAGGGAAAGCTCAGCTAGCTATCATCCTTTGGTTGCCCCTATCCCTAGGAAATCCAAATTTTCAAAGGGTACTAAGGATATAAAGCCCAGAGAGCTGACTACCAAGGAGTTAGAAAAGAAAAGAAGGCTGAAGAAGAGCTGAAGGAGGAGATGCCTCTAAAATGATTGAAGAAGAGAAAAAGTGATGATGCAGGGCTAGAAATTGAGAAAGTAAAGGACAGGTAGTACATCAGTGCCTGTACCTAAAGTCGGCCAGCCTAGGAAGCAGTTTATGGTGAAGAAGCTAACTGGTGTAGTCTAGAATGTTAAGGAAGCTGAGTAAGTAAAAGCAGCTAAAGTTGAAAGACTCAGGAAGAAGCAAGAGGATCTAGAGGAAGAGATCCGAAGAAGAGCAAAGGAGACAGCTGCTCGGACTAAAGCTAAAGTTGAAAAAGCTTATGAGAAGACAAGTGCGACTCTAAGTGAGAAATCTATACCTGATGTCATTGAGGAGATGATAGGTGCACTAGACGATATTGAGAGTGAAGGGAAGTAGGAGGATGGTGAAGTGAATGCGGTGGAATTCAACATTGTTGGGAATGAAGACCAACAGATTGTTGATTTATCTATTGAGGAGGATAAAGATGAGTAGAGAGAGGAGGAGAAGATCACTTACAAGGATGAAGGTAGTGATTGATAAGGATGAGGGAGACCTGGAGCATAAGGAGGAAGGAGTTGTAGTTGAGCAAGGAGCTCAGTTGACTGAGTAGTTACCTTTAGCTTAGGTCAGTGAGCAAGTTGTTAAAGGTGTTAAAGGAGTGAAGGCTGAGGAGCAGCAAGAAGAGACATTCCTTTTCCCTAACCAATCCACTGAAACACCCCTTTCACCGACACCCTTTCTATGCAACCCTTATCCACACCTGAAAACCAAACACCATCCACCTTAAACTCTGACCAACCAAACACTTCCACCACTGACTAAACAAATAACACAACTATCATTCCACTTCTATCACCTATAGGATCTCCTGTTCATGAACCGCTTATGATAGAAGGTCCAGTTATTAGAGGTCCTCATACTTTTCAGAAGATTCTAAATGAATAACCACCACCACCACCACAATAACCATAACCTCAACCCAATTTAACCCTGAAGCTGAACTCTTGGGAGATATAAGGAGATAGGGAAGGGAGAGATATCCAGCACTAAGGACAGTGGAAGTAATTGATGCTTCAATTGCAACTCAATCCTATCTGAGGAAGCGTTGAGGAGACTTGCTAGGGCTGGTGACCTAGTGCAAGGGTTCATGGATGCAGTAGAGGAAATGAAGGCCCATTTCAAGTCAGTTCCTACCCAGTTCTCTCTAGTAAAGGAAATTGTATTCCATACTCTACTTATTATTAATATTGCAGGTAGGAAGGTTGATTACTTGAAGATGGAGGTTGTTGAGCTTAAGCAGAAAATGGAGAAAATCTACGAGAGCAACTGAAAAGTGGTAAATGAAGAGAGAAACTTCAGGAACTCTATGATTGACAAATTCAATCCAGTCTTACTAGGATTACAAGAAGGCCTTAATGGATACAACATTTTGAGCAAGAAGAATGATTCCAACACATAGAAACTGGATGCTGTTATAGATGTTGTAAATGTGTTGATCACTGCTTTTAAGCAAAATCAAGGCAACTCCAATGAGCTAAGGCATGTGAAGGATCAGATATTAGAGGGAGTTAAGGCCTCTAAGGAAGGAATTCTGACTGCTTTAAAGAGACTTAATATTTTTGATGCTCTAAATAGTGACATTTTGATGTCAAAAGCTGAATAAGAACCAACTCTTCATCAAAAACTTTGTCACATTCATGATCAAATAAAGGTTGTTCATGCTGATGTCTTCAATAATGGTCAAGCTTTTGATCCGGTGTATAACCAAAATTCCTCGCAAATAAGGAGCACTTATGTCCTTGAGAAAGTTTTGCACAAAACCAGCCAAGCTAGAGCTATTACAAGTTTGGCATAGATATCTAGGGAAGGACTGAATCCATAATTTAGAGTGAACAAGTTGCAATCTCGAGCCCTTGTGGCACTATTTTCTTGCCCGAAAGAGCATGACTTCATTTAACAGAAAGTATATGCATCCCAGGTCAAGCAATTTAATGCTGATATCTTTGGAGATCTGACCAAGTTTGAGCACGCGCTAAACTTTTTTGATTTTCAGACCTAAGCCATTTTGGATTCAATGGCAATGGGGGAGAAAGATCATGAAAAGCATGAGCAGGCAGAAAGAGAGAGTGAAGCATGAATCGATAAATTTAACTTTGAAATATCCCAGAGTCTGATGCGAGTTGAACAAGAATTTGCTGAGCCGAGGAAGAGGAAAGGCAAGGATAATGCCACCGAAGTAGAAGAAGTCCAGATGGGGTGAGCAAGAATATTAGAAGGAGGATGATAATTTGCAAGGACCAATTTTGCCAAAATAGAATAGAATGTATTGTAATCCTGAGAGCTTCATTGTAAAACTTAGTATGTGATAACTATCTATTACCTGTACTGAAGTTATTAATATATATAAAAAGGATACTTATTCTCTTCTAAGTTAAGAACTTCTTAACTTCTTATATTTTCTGCTATATATTTGTTGCTGACCTTATAGAAAAATATGAGATGTGTTGAGGAATGCAGACCTAAGAGGAATCAAGGACTATGAGGGAGTTAGCATTTACTCTAAGCAAATTAAAGATGCTGAACAAAGATATATCAAGCATGTTTGTAAGGTAACTCTGATCTAAATATCTTATTGAGTTAATTCTCGCTTAATTAATTGCCGTTGATCAAAATGGGGGAGATTGTTCAACCAAGCACAAGGTTAGGCTGACTCAGTAGTGCTTAAGTTTTGATCATACCAATTAAGTTAAGTTAGAGTTTATTAAATCAATAATGATGTTAAAATAAATAGTCTATGGTTATATGCGAGTTATTGAATTCAAGGGTAGAATTCAAGTCTCCACTGACCTAGCTATTTAGTTTAACTCTGAGTTGTTATGGGCTGAGTATGTATTTTAGTCGCTGACTAAATACTATTCACTCAGCGCTTGATATTTAGATTCTGTTTCAGCTGTGTATATTGTTTTCTCATTTCGCTGAGTTACTTTCTATTAGTCATGTTGGGAACTGACAGTCAATTTGAACATGCATAACGGGCACGGTAGAAATTCAAAATTTTTTCCATGTCCCCAGAAACTCCTATTAGTTGCATATAAATTAAATAAAACCTTAACTAAAAAATTCTCTACCTAGGTTAGCATGCATAGGCTAGGCATACCATAATTATAAATCATATCCTAACATAAATATTTTACATTAAACATGTTATAACTCTAAGTTGTAATTTAAATATAAAATAAATTAAGCATGTGTTATGACGTAAACATAATAATTATTAAGTCTAAAACGCTTAAAGAAAAAGACCTAATAGTTAAAATAAAACATACCAGTTGAAGCGTGCTTTGGCAGATGCTCCTTGCACAAGCCTCCAAGTATAGGATAGCCTCTATGAGTATCCACATGAACCCCACCGACCAAAACCTCCCCGAAAGGAATGACTAAGGAGCCTTGAGTAGTTGGTAGACCACTCAAAACCCCAACCGAAAATATAAACTAGAGATGTTCAAGTTATTCTTGAACTTGGTGCAATTTAGAAAGGAGATATGAAGCTCTATTTATTGGGGAAGCAAAGGCTCACTAGATTTTATGCGGAATTAATGCTGATTTAATGCGAGATTAAATGCCAATTTAAACACAAGATTTAATTGTTGAATTAAATCCAATTTAAATAAATGTATTAAATCCAATTTAGATACATAATTCAACTGCTGCATTATATTCAATTTAAATATATGTATTAAGTCCAATTTAAATACATAATTTAACTGCTGCATTATATCCAATTTAAATATATATATTAAATCCAATTTAAATATATGATTTAATTAATTCTCCTCTCTTTTATTTTAGGACCCTAATAAAATTAGTTATTGGTCAAAATAAATTCCTGGATTAGCCAAAAAAATGATCTAATCATTTTAATTAACACTTCAATTTATTTGTGACCCTAATAAAATAAGTTACCAGTGAAAATAAATATCTGGCTTATCCAAAATGATCTAATCATTTTAACCAATACCTTAATTTATTTATGACCCTAATAAAATTGGTTACGGGTCAAAATAAATAGTTATTCTAACCAAATAATAATCCAATTATTATTATGTCATATTTTCGTAATAGAATAAATCTATTATTTCTTTACTCAATCCGATGAAGGCCCGATGTGTGTGACCTTACAGGATCCCAAAGTATTGAGCTGTGAAGGCTTAACGAACCCTTGTTCTATGGGAACCATTGGCTCGAGGTTCTAGACCATGAATAGAACTCGATTACCTTAAACGACTGTAGTACGCCTCTAGCAAGGGTCTACCTTCCCCCATTACTCGAAATGTCATTTGTGCTTATGACTTAATCCCAGTTAATGCAATAGTTATCCAGTACGATGAACTCCTTCCATTCTTTGATATTAGTACCATCCAGTTTATAGGGTTTGGTTAAAGTGTTAACCCACTAATAGCAAGGTTGCTCCAAGCTATCCCAGTTATTAACTTATTATCGAAGTATATTGCCTTTTACCATAGTGTGTTTGACTAGAAACTATTTCTAGCAAACACATACTCTGATCAGAGGTTTATAGCAATCATCACTTCAATAAGTGGCCATGTACAACTCCTTAATATATCGAGAGCGATGGATTCTTTCCGACTACATAGCTTATAGACGAGCAGTCATCACTATACTCGTAATCACCTATGACACCTTAAATTAATGAGTGTATAGGAATGACCCAAAGTACAACAATGGACCAACACAAGGTAACTAGCATCTCAAGTTTAAGGATATTCGCAATGCTTATTGCATAAAGATAAACACTAACACAATGATATATACACCAAGTTTTACCTTACTGCGGTCTCCAATATATCTCCCAGATATATCCATGTGTCAAACTTAAGGCACCACCTTAAGTCCTTAGGAGATTGACTACTTGGACCCTTTCCAAGAAAGTTGACCACATGCTAGTCTTTCCGTTTCATCAATATGCTTTTTGATGAAACTATAACTAGGAATAGTTTAGACATAATCATAATTGCACATGAAGCAGGTCTCACTAAACATAGTCCAACTATAATTTCTCTGAATTCATGCTATGATACATCAAGGACTTTTGTATACATATATCAATGAATATATTTTAACCAGCCATAATATATTTACAAGCGCATCGATATAAACAAAATATTAAACACCTTTTTTAATTAAACAAATTATTCATACTATTATATAATTAAGATATATCACCCAATTTGCCTTAAGGGCATACATTATATCTAACAAACTCCCACTTGCACTAAGGCCAATTAGCCATATGTCTTAATCCACAGGCTTTAACATGCTGGTCATGTTTGACTTAAGTCAATGGCTTCGTTAGACCATCCGCGAGGTTCTAATCAGTAGGAATATATTCTAGTCTTATTATCTTAGCATCAATAATCTCCCTGATTATATGATACTTTCTGGATACATGTCTATTTTTCTGGTGAGACAGTGGTTCCTTAGCCTGAGCTATGGCACCATTGTTATCATAATACAAAGTAATTGGATTAACAGTTTCAGGCACCACACCGAGATCACTAATAAATCCCTTTAACTAGGCAACTTCTTTTGATGCTTTGCATACAATAATGTATTCAGATTCCATGGTTGAATTAGTAGTAGCTTTTTACTTGGAACTCTTCCAGCATACCGTCCCTCCATTTAACACATACACAAAACCTAATTGAGACTTAAAGTCATCCTTGTCAGATTGAAAACTCGCATTAGTGTAACCTCTAATTCTGATGTCACCATCTCCATATATCAATAACTCATCCTTCATCCTTCTCAAGTACTTAAGAATTACCTTGACAGCTATCTAGTGCTTTTCACCTGGATCTGACTGATATCTTCTTGTAAAGCTCAAAGCTTGAGAGACATCTGCCTTAGTGTATATCTTAGCATACATGACGGATCCTATTGCGGATGCCTGGGGAATATCCTTCTTGCACATTCTTTCTTCAGCTGTCTTCAGATACTCAACCTTAGATAGGTTAATCGCCTTTATTATCAGGATATAACCTTTCTTTGAATGCTCAAGATTAAACCTATTCAACACCTTGTTTATATATGTACTTTGAGAAAGACCTAATAGCCTCTCGGATCTATCTCCATAGATATTTGTACCTAGTATAAATGCTGCTTCACCAAGGTCTTTCAAGGAGAATTTTTCTTAACAACCATACTTTAACATTTTAAAGAAGAGAAATATCGTTTCCTATTAGTAGAATGTCATTAACATACAATACTAAGAAAATCACTGCATTCCCACTGACCTTCTTATAAACACAAGGCTTATTAATGTTTGTATAGAAAACTAGTTCATGAATTGTCTAGTCAAACCTTATTTTCTAACTCCTGGATGCCTGCTTAAGTCCATAAATGGATCTTTACAGGTTGTATACCTTCGAGCCACTCTGAGATGTAAAACCCTTAGGCCGTATTATATACACATCCCTGTCTAAATCCCCATTTAGGAATGTTGTTTTAACATCCATCTGCTAGGTCTTATAATTATAATGAGCAGCAATGGCGAGGAGTATCCTTATGGATTTTAGCATGGCTACCGGTGAGAAAGAATCATCAAAGTCCCTCACGTTTCCTATAACCATTCGCAACCAACCTTGCTTTATAGGTAATTACATTACCATCCATGTCAGTCTCCTTCTTAAAGACCCATTTGCACCCTATCGGCCTAACCTCTTGCAATGTATCAACCAAATTCCAAACTTGGTTCTCATACATAGAATCCATTTCTGATTTCATGGCTTTTAGCCATTTATCAGAATCTCAGCTTTTCATTGTTTCATCATAGGTCCTTGGTTCATTATCCTCCATGAGATATAGTTCCTTATCATCAGTGATGATAAAACCATATCTATCGGGGCCTTTATGAATACAACCTGATCTTTGCCATTATTGTGTTTCGACAGGTTATTCTTGGATCACACTTTCTTATGTATCTAGAACGGGGTCAATTGACTGATTGTTTATTTCTTCCTCTTGAACTTCTAGTTCAATATTGCTTCCACTAACTTTTGTAAGTAAGTGTTCCTTTTCCAAAAAGTGAGCACTCCTAGATACAAAAACCTTCTGTGCTTCGGGTTGGTAAAATAAATATTCAATAGTTTCCTTTGGATATCCAATGAACAAACACTTGTCAAATTTGGCGCTTAGCTTATCTGACACTATCCTCTTTACCATAGCAGAAAAACCCCATTGTGAGTTGATGGTCTCTTCATCCTACCCGCAAGGACTGCATGAGATGCATAGCAAGGGGGGTGGAAAAGCAACGAGCGCTGTGAAGCGTGCTAAGGGAGAATCCTTATTTTAGGCGTGATGAAAATAATGATAAAAATGATGTTGATGTCGAATTTAAGTCAAATTCACGTGTTAAGGGATACGAGACTTGACATTTTGTATTTTAAGATAGAGTCGCCACCCGGTTAAGCTCCATCGAGAATTTAGGTATGATATTCCCACCGGGTGGTTAGACCGTACCTTAAAATAGAGATTCCCAGTCCGGATGATGTTGCTTACTTTTCAATTTTTAAATCAAACCATTTATATTTTAATAATCGCTAATTTAATTCTTATGCGATTTAAATCCGATTATTGTTTAGAGTTTTCGGTTTATATGCAATACATCACAAGAAAAGCGGACAAAGCAAGAAAATAAAATTATTACAAGGCTTTATCAATACCTAGACATTTTTCTAATGTGAAAAAATAAATAAAGCGATAAATAAATAAACGGGGAAATTGGGTTTTAACCGAGCTTACCAACTCGGACCCGACTCCAAACGAGGCAAAATATACACTACCAATTATAAACGATGGAATAATAAATAACGACAGTAAATATAATCAAACAAAGGAAAATAGCATATTTTTGGATTTTTTGGGACTAAAAACATAATTTTTGGGTATTAGTTAATTATCTAATAGCCTAAAAAAATAAATTAATTAAACAGCCTACAAACAGATTTAATATTTACGGAAAAAATTTGGATTTTAATTTAGGATAAAAAGATTTATTAGGCATTTATTTAGTAAAAAAAGTCATTTTTAAGCCATTAAATCGTCATTTAACTAATTAAATAATAAATAAAATAATTCCAGAAGATTAAAAAATTACTTTAATTAATTCCAGATTATTTATTATTCTTGGAGACTTTATCCAATGAAAATTGGGGTTAAAAATGCATTAAAATGACAAAATAGGGCCAAAAACACGAAATAAAATAAATAGGGATCATTTGGACATTTTTTTCCAGTAGTCTGACTCAATGAGGTGATAGGCCAATTCAGTGACATGGTAGGCCGACTCAGCGAGTCGGCCAAGATGACACTCACTTGGCCTTCTGCTCACTGAAGTGGTCTATCGAAAAAAGTGCCTAAACAAACTAGAAACGACATTTTTTTGCCCGAAAACCCAAGATTATTGACACTTCAAGTCGTTTCCTACATTCTCACAGTAGACTTGGACTTAAAATGCTAAAATAAATTGGATTTTTCAGTTTAGGTGAAAATAACCTAGAAAATCCGGTGAAATAACAATTGGCCGATTGAGCGACGTGGTAGGCCGATTTGCCGAGTCGGCTAGCCAAGTCGCTCAGGCGGCTTGCCGTTCGCCTGAGCAGTCCATCGAAGTTTCATCGAAAAATCACAAAAAGGTTGAAAAAGAGGGCAAAACACCTGGAAAACCAACCAAAAACACAGCAACAAAGCAAGGAATAATTAAATGAAATAGATTAGAACTCAGAAAATTACCTAAAGGCCATGAATCCACTCTCGAGACTCGAATCAACCTTTGGTGAGCTTTTGATTATTTTGTGATAGAAATATCGACAAACAGTGACCAATTTAGCAAGGGGTTTAGTGATTTAGAAGGAAAAGGCCCTAAATCCTATTTAAATCAGTTTTTTTACCTAAGATTTCTACTTGATTTAAATTTTTTAGCCAAAGAATAAAGCCTAATAAAGTTTAGGAAACTTGAGTACTAGAATTTCCACCACCTAATTAAACTTGTTCTTCCTAAGAAAAGCCTAGAATTCTAAAACCAGAATTTCTCTCAAGTCAGCCAAAAGTCCACAAAATCTAAATTTTTTGGGTTTTTACAGACCCTAAAGAGTCTAAAATTTCACAATTAATCCCCCAAATGTTTGAATTCGACTGAAAATCAAAAAACTTGACTTGTAGGGCAATAAAAACACAGAAAAACATAGAGAGCAGGAGAACCCGCGCTAAGTCCACGTCACCTGACTCGGTCGGATCTAGGCCGCTTTATGTGACACGGCCTAGAGGGCCACAACACGGTCTGCCGTGCGTGGGAGACCGTGCCAGGCTGCGTGAGCCACGCAGCTGACCACGTGGACCATGCGGACCACCGTGTGGACCATGCAGCCCGCCTGTCCAATGGCGGCACCGGCCATTGTCGCCAAAGCAGGGGCACCGGCGGGGAGGAAAAGGGCTAGGGCAAGGGCCTTGCTAAGGCCGGACTTTAAGCGCTCATAACTTACACTACGGTTATCCGATTAAGGCGATTCTTGACATTCCGGAAAGCTCGGAGAGTCAAGAATCCAATGATGCAAATGAGACTTGCTAAAAATGTTTAAATCTTATGGAAAATTGCGAAACAAATTACTATGTATGAGGGGAAAGGAAACGGTTAATTCTATATGCATGTTAATTACTTTTAGTTAGGGTCAAAGGCACAAATTCATCAAAAGAAGCTTTCCAAATGCGATTCGACTTCAAAAGATAGAATGACTGACCCATAAAAGGTTAGAATAAAAAGTCATCATCATTCTGCGGGTCATCAAAAAGCCCGTACTCACAGGCTGCCCCTCGTGAGATTACCATTTGAAGGGTCAAACCTGATTTCACGAAAGAGCGAGGGATAGGAGGCTATACCTGACTCGTGAATTTCTAAGCCGATTGTCTACTGGGGTTGCCATCAACAGATCTTATAGAAGGAATAAGACAAGCATAAAAGGGAAATTCCTGAAATGGTTGTCTACGGACGGTATAGGGATGCATCATCAACGGACCAGATGAGGATAGAAAATTCTTTGAGTTGGTTATCCACGGAAGGTACGGGGACGCATTATCAATGGACCTTTCAAAGCTAAAAACCTCGAGTTAGTTGTTTACTGGCGGTTTTGAGAACGCACCATTAACAGACTTATCAAGAAGAAATTCTTCTGAGTTGTAGAATTCTGCATCGGTTATTTTCTGGGTTTGCCATCAATAGACCTATCAAGAATTAAAATTGATAAATTAGCATGTGATGAATATGTCCCTTTTTTATTGCTTAATTGATTTTGTGAAACAAAAATTTTTGCCCCTTCAATTAACAATAAAAAAAGGGAATATAAAATAGCAGAGATTAGAGATGTCTGGGAGCCGAACAGAAATAACCAATTGGAGGATTTTGCCCCTTGCTGAAAGGAATGTTCTAGAGAATATGCTATGCACTAAATGACAAAAAGGAATATATTCCTTTTCCTTTTACGTTTTCTTTCTCTTCCATTTTCTTTCATGCATCTTTTTTTTTCTTTCATTCTTCTTCTTTCCTTTCTTATTTTCTTTCTTATTCTCATTCTCCTCTCTTAACAAAGCTGAGCCATCCCCTGATTTTTCAAGCTTGAAGAAAGATGTACTGCAAGAAAGGGCTTAAGAGGTCCCATAACCTTGATCAGAACACATTACCGTAAGGAGAGGATAACCGACGAATTTGTCCGATTCACTAGGCATAGGATTGCGGGATTCCGACACATACATGGGACAGACACAGGCTTCTTAGGTTCAGATGTTCACCAACTTAGTCAGACATGCTTCTGACCTTCAAGTAAACCGCTAAAACCTAATTTTTTTGCCGAAATCCCCATAAAATGCCATGAACTTGATTTGGATTTTTAGGGTGTTTTAGGCTTTAAATTACATGAAATAAGTTGAATAGAGATGTTTAGGATGCATATAGGTGTGTTTGGGGCTGATTTGGATGAATTTGGGTTAAAAACACGAAAAAGGAGGTTTTAGGGGGATAATCCGCCGGCGTTAAAGCCGTGTCAGTGGCGCCATGCCGCATCGCTGATGCGGCCGACCACCTCACTGAGGCGGCCTCTGGTAACCTGCAACGATCGCTAGCGGCTGAAGAAAAGGGGGGACATGCTTTGGGATGATCTGAGGGGCCTATCTGGAATGATTTTTGGCCCGTCAGTCTGATTTTGGAGTTAAAATTCAGATCTAAGATACGTTAGATGCTAAAGAGCTGATTTATTTTTGACTTTGCACACTTTAACTGCTAGCACTAATCCTTGGCAATAATTCCTGCAGCCACAGGGTCTTAAGCCGATGGGTTCATTACAGAGATATGCTAGGTGGTGAGGTCAGATCAAAGACCGGGCTGACAACTCGCTGGTTGTAGCTATCTGAGACATGGGGTCCGATGAGCCCAGATATATTAGGGTGTTTTATCGAGCATTGGAGTAAGGCTACACACACATTCCACCTTCAGGTCAACGAGATGACTATTACCCCGTCCGATATATGCGCTATGACTGAGATTCGATGGGAGGGGCACCCGATGATATACGATGTCTATCCTGACTGCTTTTGCAATGAGCTGAAGGCTTATGCCTAGGAGTTAGCGCTTTTAGGGGTTCCCATCCCAGTCAATGTTAAGCTGGGATATACAGAGCTACACGACCATTGGGTTACGGTGACTAACATTAGCAGGGTGTGCTTCGACCAGTACCTCCAATCATTTCTCCTGATTGTACTGACATGCTTATTCTTTCCCTCTTCCTCGAGTAGGGCTACACTAGGACTACAATATGCTCTTAATTATTGTATTTACAGATGTGGTCTTTCGAGTATCAGATTATCTGTCCCCCTGATTTAGAAGATCAGGCACCACCTGGATCACATGCCATTGCCCGATGGATGGTAGGTTGGTCGAATGTCGATCAAGAGGGAGGGACCATTTTGGTATTGAGAGTATCTGAGGTAGCTCCGTCGTCATCAGGTAACCGTACTTTCTGCTCATTTGGTTTAAACATTAGTTCAAAACTGTATTTACAAAAAGAGCAAGATTAATTATATTAGTTATTGACACGGTTTTATTTGTTGTTATTTTGCAGATTGTTTCCAAGCCATGGAAGAAGCTAACAGACTATGAGCATTGAAGGAAGTTCAGGGAACCATAGACCGGTGATGATTTATATTGGAGTGCCCGTTTAGCTTGGAGTGGTGTTTTGGTGAGCGAGTCCGTCGATGGAGGGCCAGTACCACTGCTCAAAGAAGAATCCCCCCTAATGTTCCTGTAGGTATCTTTTGGCCTCACTTTTTGTCAACTGAGGACCAGACTCGATTTAGGGGAGGTGACCAGGTCCGGGTGGTCTCGGTTGGCAGAGATTATGATGCCCATCTAAGGTGACTGATTCTTTCTTACCCTAGGACGGCACGAGATGATATGGAGCGGGACTTTTGAGTTTAGTGATGATGGTATTCAGATAGAGGGTAGTACCGGAATCGACGGGATTGACGATAATGCTGATGACATTCCTTCTGAGGATGATGATGGGATGGCTGATATGGACCTAGGTGAGATGCTTTGTGGCAATGCTAGGTTGGGTGTTGAGCCACCTACCCCTAGGTGGGGGCGTCGAGTGGTACATCTCTTAAACTTCTAGCAAACTTTCACCATAATTGCTGGAATCACTATATTACTCTCTAATTTGGCTGACTGATATGCCTTTTCTCTTAATTTTAGGGGACCCAAAGAGATAGAAGGGGAGCCCCTATGCTCAATACTGGAGTGTGCCTAGGGCCTTCACACCAGAATACGACTAACCCAGAGACCGCTTTTATCAGACCAGTTCCTCCTACTGAGAGAGAGTTCACACCGGGATTCGTTGAGGGGGTATTGGTAAATCAGCTGGATACATCTTTATGCCTAATGACCCGGCTGGGAGTTCAAGAGCCCAAGTGCATTAAGGAGTATACCGCACCTTTAAGCTTTGCCTGCCAAAGACCACACACGTAAGATTCTAACTCATGCTTTACTTTATCGATTCTTATATACTGCTGTCATCCAACTATGGTGATTGGTTGGTTCTACTTTTGATTGTGTAGGTACCTATCTTAGAGGCTGAGCACTTAGTCCGGGGTTGCTTTAGCATGAGGGACTTGGTAATTGCATAGGATTCTATAGGTTGGGTAAGATTCTATCTTATAACCTGTTAAGATTTAGAACAAGAAAAGCATGTAGGATATTTGTTAGCTTTATGCATGTATGTTATGAATGCATGAATTATTGGGCTGATCACTAATATTTGCAGCTCTTAGTCAGGATGGAGCAAGATAAGTATCAGAGCGAGCCAGAGGAATAGATGCAGATCGAGCGCGAGTACACGGATTATCGGAGCCGACAGGATCAAGAGAGGACAGATTATGATGGTCGGCTAGCTTGAGAGGCTGTAGACTACGAGAGGCGACTAGCTCAGTAGAAGGAGTAGTATACATGAGAGATGGAGATGCTGTGGGGATATGTTGAGAGGGTGGAGGAGCGGCAAAACCAACTAGAGAGGGAGGCAGCAGCTCTCGATGACAACCACAGCGACAAGGGGGACGATACCGAGATCACTATAATTGATGTGAGCCAGTCTGGAACTTTCATGCTACCTTGGTGACGATGAAATTTCTAGGGATGTGGCTTATGGGTCCAATTTCCCTACATGGACCTAGCACGAGTTGAGCTTCAAGGCATGCTGCCTCTGAGGGGAGGTCCGAGGGCAAACTCGAATGCGGGAGCGATGTGGACCTTTATGAGCCTCCTCAGATGAACACTTACCCTTATGTTTTTTGATTTTTCTTGATACACTAGTGAACTTATGCATGGTTTGATTGCATGATGCAATATTTATTTGCGTGTTTGACTGCAGCTCTTACTCGCTAGATGAATGCTAGGCACGATTGATGCTTGACTAGGAATGAACTAATTAATGCTTACAATCAATGGAATTAATGATAGCAACCTTATTTGACAAGCAATTAGCAGAGAGAGATCACTACTGGAGACACACAATACTAGGCTAAGGCAGTTTATGTGCACTTTAGCGAGCTCCGATTGGGAGAGGCTGGAGGTTTTTGGATTAGTAGGTCTTCGATATATTGCTAGCAAGCTGGTGAACGTGGCCTTTCTCCATGCAGCATTCCTCTATTGGGACCTAATAGACCATGTATTCCACTTCTCGGGTTTTAAGCTACGCCCGATGCTAGAGTATCATGCTATTCTCGGGATGATATGCACTCGCAGGATGCGCTTTGCCATGCTAAAGGTGCACTTTGGGGATGAGAATTAGCTGATCGGGTTATAGAACCTGGATGCCCCTCCTACTTTTCTTTCCTAAATTCCTGGATCACTTGATTCAGTCTCAGCAGAGTACTTGATTGGTGCATAGCCAATCCTAGGTCGCATATTTCTTATCCTTTTATTGTAGCTCTATTGCTTATGGCTAAGTTTATCTGCAGGGTCGGCACCCTTGCCCCATTCTGGCTAGTTTGGATCATTGGATAGGCCTTGGAAGGCATATCTCCATTATTTCTAGGGTTAACTGAGACCCTACTCCATCTTAATAGAGTTATCGATGATCCTGAACGCATTAGAGACCACTTCTCTGTACTACAGGTATTCCTCTTAACCGCCTCTAAACCTGAAACTGATACTGAATCTAAATCTAAAATCAAAAATGAAACTTAAAATAAATCTGAATCTGTAACCAAAACTTAAACTGAAACTAAAACTAAAATTGAAACCGAAATTGAATCCGAATCTGAATCTAAAACTGAATTCGAATCCGAAACTGAAACTAAAATTGAAATTGAATCTAAAACTCAAACTAAAACTGAAATTAAAACTGAATCTAAAACTGAATCTGATGCTGCAAATTTGGCTCTTAGAGAAGCTAGCTTTGCTCCAGGATCCTCAGGACGATCCGAGATGATATGGGCCTAGGAATTATCATTGTAGGGCTCGTATCACTGAGGGCCACGATACCTTAACAACTGGCGATTGGACTGTGATCATAGAGGGTTTATTCGATGCAGACATTCATTGGTTGTACTACTTATGGGAGATTTTTGATGTTTTGGTGGACACTGGTGGAGATAAGGTTTAGCTTGTAGGGCTACAGTACTTTGAACATTACTCGCCTTATTGCTTGTGCCGACAGTGGGGGTGACGATAGAGGGTCCCACTGCACTTGGATGACTTTGAGGCCGGACCATTCTTAGCCCATCTTCTTAACCATTCTAGAGAGGTATGGCATCGATAGATTGGGAGATTATAGAGTCAGGTGAAGCGCTTGCGATCGTGGTTTGAGTGGAGAGACAGGTAGGTGAGACGTGATTCTTTATCAGTAGAGGAGAAGTTGGTTCAAGCTTTTGACTCTAACTATGATGATGATGATGATGATGATGATAATAATGATGATGATGATGATGATGATGATGATGATGATGATGATAAGGGTGCAGGGCCTTCTAGGTGATTGGTGATGATCACGCTATTTTCATTTGTCTTTACTTTTGCATAGGCCTGAACATTATGTTAGGCCTATCAGACTTTTATTTGCTTCTCTTATGTCCTAACTTTTGCCTGACCCCTCTTTCGGGTTTTCAATCCAGTGAACTTTTCGGCTTTTGTATAGACCTAGATATTTTCAGCCTATCGGAATTCATGCCTCTTTATATTTCTTATGATTTTTATTACATCTGGTGCTCAAGGCTTTGAGTTAAGTGATAACCCAAATTGGACTTATCTGCAACATTTCGCCTTTAGGGCCCAATATATTCATTTGCACATAAATATAAGAGTTCAGTAAAAGTGACATTTCCATTAATTGAAGTAAGTTTGAGTACATAATGATGATAACCATTTCTACCGACTCAAACGCTAGTGTTAACTATCCTGTGAAGGTTTTCTAGTCAACATCTCTGATGACTCACTTTTACCCTAACTTTTGCCTAGACCGCCCTTTTTTGGGTTTTCAGTCTAGTGGGCTATTTTTGCACCCTAACTTTTGCCTGATTGGTTTGTAGAATACCAATCAGCGAGATACACCATAATTTTTGCCCGAGTAGTAAAATACCACTCGTCGGGTGATTTGTGTTTATTCATTTTTTAATTACCGCTTTTCTAGATTTGATTCTTTTGATTCATATATGATAATGCTTTAACCGATCCTAATTGATAGGGTTCGTGAGTTCATTACCGTCCATATCCATGATCTTCATTCTGCCAAGGGCTTTCTTAATCACATAAGGTCCTTCCTAATTTGGCCAAAACTTCCCCCTTGGATCAGTGTTGGTAGGCTTTACTTGCTTCAGGACCAAGTCATCGACTTTCAACGGACATCAGAGATGCTTGACTTGACTATTGTAAGCTCTTGCCATGCGCTGTTGATACATTTGGAGGCTATCCAAGGCTTTCAGGCATTACTTGTCCATGGTGTTCAGCTGCTCAAATCTTGCTTTCATCTATTCGGTCTCTTCGAGTTCAGATTCAAGTGCCACTCACAGAGACTTCATCTCAATTTCAACAGGTAAGACTGCTTCCATACCATAAACTAAGGAGTAGGGACTTTAACTTATAGAAGTTCTAATGCTTGTTTGGTACCCCCAAAGAGCAAATGGTAACTTCTCGACCCAATCTTGATAACCGGCTATGGTTTTAGAAAGGATTTTCTTAATGGACTTATTGGCTGTCTACACCGCACTGTTGGCCTGAGGACGGTAAGGTGAAGATCTACGATGCTCAATACCATATTTCTCAATTAACTCTACGGTTACTCCTTGGAATTGAACCCCATTATTTGATATAATATGATGAGGTAGACCATAGTGAGCAAAAATGTGCTCTTTAATGAACTTGGCCATCTTCTTGGAGGTAATGCTGGTGTACTCTTTGGCTTCCATACATTTTGAGATATAATCCACTGCCACAATGATGAAATGGTGACCATTAGTTGACGACGATTGTATCTCACCAATTATATCTATCCTCCACACTGAGAATGGCTAATGAATAGACAAACTGTGAAGTTTGGTGGGTGGAAGATGCTGAATATCTCTGTAAATCTAACACTGGTGACACATCTTAACCTCGGATACACAATTGGCGATCAGCATTAACGAAAAGTACCCCAGCCGCTGAATTTTCTTAGCTAAGGCCAGACCATTCATGTCCAGTCCTCAATTAACCATATGAACCTATCCCACGACCCGACGATCTTCTGATTCTATCAAACACCAGAGTAACAAACCATCAGAAGTTCGCTTGAAGAGATCATTGTCCACAATCCTGAATTGAAAGGCTAACTTGCAGAGCGTAGCACGATCTGATTCTGTAGCTCTCTCAGGATATTGACCGTTCTAGAGAAATTACACAATGTCTAAGTACCAGCAGGGTTCATCACTAATGGTGAGAATTTGGGCAATGTTGCGTGAATGGTAGGGAACCTTTGCCAAAACCAAGATCAGAGGGCAAATGGGTTTACGCTGAGGACCTTCCCATATTAAAGCCAATGTAGCTAACAAATCCGCCATCTAATTTTCATCTTGGGGTACATGCTGATATAGACACGTCTCAAATTTAGCTCATAAATCCCAAATGGCATTGATATAAGGATGGAGAGAATCTTCTTTGATTTCCCAATCTCCCACGACTTGACTGATGACCAAGGCAAAATCCCCAATCATAGAAACATGCTTCGCCCCTACAAGAAATAGGGCTTGAAGACCAAATAAACAAGCTTCGTATTCGACCCCATTATTAGTAGTGGGAAACTCCAACCGCTTAGCCAAAGGGATAACCTCATTATCGGGTATGAATAAGATGACGCCGAGGCCTGTTCTAAATCTGTTCACAGCACCATCAAAATTAATAGTCCACATGGGTTTGGCTATAGCAATCATAGATAATTGCTCATTGGGAAAGTCCAAGTTCTTGACATAATCAGATTCAAGATCTTGGTTTGCCAAAAATTCTACAACTCCTCTACATTTGATAACCTTCATCGTGATATCGAATTCGGAAAGCAACAGCCACCATCTTGACAACTTGCCAGATAAGGTCGGTGACTGATAAAGATATTTCATTAGCTCAACCTTAGTAATGGCCAGAACCTTGTATGACTGAAAGTAGTGGTGCAACTTCTTAGTTAACCAAACTATGGCAGCACACGTATTTTCGACAATTGAATAAAGAGCTTTATAATCCAAATATTTCTTGCTTAAGTAGTACACTGCATGCTCTTTCTTACTATCATCTTCTTGAACCAACATTACCCCTGTGGCAGAGTCATCAATTGCTAAGTATAAGATCAAGGGCCTGCCCGAGGTGGGCGGATGAAGGACGGGTGGGTGAAGAAGGTAAGCCTTGATTTTGTTGAATGCGATCTGATAATGCTCTTTCCACACAATCGGCTAACGCTTCCTTAACAACTTAAAGATTGGCTCACAAATGGTGGTAAGGTGAGAAATGAACCTACTGATAGATTGAATGGAACCAAGGAAAGACTGGGCCTCTTTTTCTGTCTTTGGAGCAGGCGTATCCCTGATCGATTTAATCTTATCTGGATCCATTTCAATCCCTCTTTGATTGACCATATGGCCTATAAGCTTTCTTGATATGACTCCAAATATGCACTTCTTTGGATTAAGGCGTAAGTTATATTTCTCAATGCGAGCCATAAACTTATCCAAAATTGCAGGATGCTCTTCCCTGGTACCAAACTTAACCAACCTATCATCCACATAAACCCCCACCTCTTTATGGATCATATCATGCAAGACAGTGGTGATAGCGCACTGATAGGTTGCTTCGGCATTTTTCAGACCAAACGGTATAACCTGATAGCAGAATGCTCCCTATTCTGTTATGATAGCTATCTTAACCTTATCGATTATATCCAACTAAATCTGATTATACCCTGAGAATCCATCCATGAATGAGCACATAGAGGCCCTAGCAGCGCTGTGAATTAGCACATTGATGTGGGGAAGAGGAAAGTAGTCTTTTCGTGAAGCCTTGTTCAGGTCTCGGTAATCCATACAAACCCTTACCCTTCCATCCTTTTTTGAAACGGAAACAATATTGGATAACCAGGTCAGATATTCAACGACATTGACATGCTTAGCCGCAATCATGTTAGCAACCTCCGCCCTAAACCTTGTTGACCCACTAGGGACTCATTCTTTAGAATTTTTGCTTGACAGGATGGAATCTAGGATTAGTTAGGATGCGATGCTCGGCGATATGGCAATCGATACTAGGCATGTCCATCTGCAACCAAGAAAAAGCTTTAACATGATCCTTTAGCACTTTAATTATCTCACTTTTTCTCTCAGGGGTTAAGTTATTAGAAAGGGTTACCATTTTAGGGTTATCATCTGTACTCAAGTTCATTTCAGTTAAAGAAACATCATGAATACTGAACACATTATGCTTATGATTAAATGAATTCATGGGCCTGTCGGGCGAAACATCAAGCAAATAAGAGAAATCAGGATCTTTCATTGAATTAAAGGCCTTATAGGCTATATTGTCCTTATAAAAAACACTAGAACTATTAAAAGTTACATCATCATAGATAGAGTCATCCTCCACATGTAGAGGATCTTGAGTAGCGATATCAATAGATTTGACACCCTCCGTAGGCTCCATGATTAGGTCATCTAGATTGTGATCCAGGGCTTTCACTTGATCGGCAGATAGCATACCTTCTTTAAAAGCAAGAGATAGGGCGAGCTTCTTCACAGCTTTGGTTAGAGGATTAGCTTCATCATTCTTTTTCCACTTCTTCATAAGCTGAATAGACATGGCCTTAGACATAGCAGCCATAGCATCTTCAATCTCTAAGTCCACAGGCTTTTCTTCATCTAAATCAGAGAATAACTTCCCCTTGTCTTTCTTATTGGATGCAACAATAGATATTGGCTTAATCGGGTTCTCCCCCTTCTGAATAAAGCAATTCTTTTCAAAATCATACACATCCTTGAAGATCTCAAACCCTGGCCAAACTTGACTATCATGCTCAACAGGCTCAGATTCTACCTTGTAGACACTCTTCCCCTGAACCTCTCACAAACAGTCACTATATTGTAGTAGAACGGATGAACACGCTTATAAATCTTCTTTGGAGTGTACCCAAAACCAGCTCACTTGGGGTGCTTCTTGATTTGGACAGGATCAACAATGTCCCTAAAGCGCTTTCCTAAACATTGACCCGGCTCATGGCCATATTTCTTCATCAACTTCCTCGCTACAGATGAGTAGTGCTCATAGCAAGGGGCCTTAGCTTTCTTATTACTGATAACAGCCATTCGAAATCTAAACTCCTCCTTGGCTTTCATCATGGCCATGACCGAGGCATGATTAGCTTCAATAATCTTAATTTTTTATCTTTCTCTACGGGTTTGATCTTTTGATGGAGTGTCGACGAGATTGCTCCCATAGAATGAAGCCAAGGTTGACCCAATAGAAAAGAGTAAGTGATAGGAATATTAATGATGGTAAACTAAACCTTAGTAGAAATTTCCCCCGTAGTCAATTCAGCTTCAAAAACCCCAATCACATCCCTCTTTAAATCATCATAGGCTCAAATGACAGTGCTGGATTACTCAACCATTTCCCCGGATAGACCCAAATGAGGAAGAACCTTCAGAGGATAGAGATTGAGGGAGCAACCATCATTAACCATAGTGCATAAGATAATTATGTCGAGGACTTAGGCAAGGATGAACAAGGCTCAGTTATGAATGTGCCCTTTAGGTGGAAGGTCTTGATTGGAGAACGTTATTGGATCGTCCTCTCTCGGGAGCGGTATTCCCTTCCCTACCATGTTGCACATCTCAACAATAGAAGTAGTAGGCTTCAATTCAAGCTCCAGAAGCCTCTTAATCAAAGCTCGATGGTAATCATCAAAACTAAGAACTAATTGCCATATGCTGAAATGGGCTTGAGTCATCTTCAATTGAGTAATCAGAGGATCAATATTAGGACTTGCTTCAACTTGAGGAGACGATGCCAACGGATTAGCTACATTCTTAATGGGGTTTCGGATTGGATGATTCTCGATATGGAGACGATTGTTCTTAGGCTGGTATACTCGACCACTATAGGTGACATGTAAAATTCCATCAATCAATATATTTTTAGTGTCCGGGGCTTCAAAAGGATTCGGCGGTTCCTCCTATACCAATGATGAGTCCCAAAGCTCATACTCATCCACATTGAAAGCCTGAAGCTCTTTATCAAAATACTCTCCCTTCATAACATAATCATCAACATTGAACAACGTTGTTTTGACCATTTCCACATCTTCAATTTTGGTCCCCTCTTCTTCTCCCATTTCTTCAATTTCCATGGAGCTTAACACAGGATTGGACTGTGAGATCATATCAAATACAAAGCTCGAAGGGAGACCAGAGCCGATAACCGTTACGAATTCCTCAGATATCATCTCCATAATATACTCTTCCTTAATGCTAGAACTGATCATAAAGACCTTGCCCCCAAAATTAGGCAAAGTGTTTTCTATAGTGCTTGGCTTCTTGGCCGGCTCAGCCATTTTTCCGTCTTTGACCATACGAGTGATAGTGGAAGCAAGAGCCTTACATTGATCAGTCTGATACCCCTTTTGCACATGAAACTTGCAGAAATTTAACTTTTCATCTAGTTGAGGAGCCCTGACATTGTACAGAGGTTTCAACTGGCCCGCTTTATACATCTTAGCAAAAATGACTACTAGGGGTAAATTCTGTGGGGATACAAATGATTGCTGAGACGGGGAGAAACTTCAACTACTGATACTTCCTCTTGAGCCACAATTTGCACTATAGGTGATTTACCCTCAGAAGGAGCTGGGGCGATTTCCACTCAATGTGTTAGCCTTTTATTTCTCCTTTCGGCGCTCGATCTCCTCAGCTTTTTCAAAAACTTTCTGATAGGATTTAAAAGAGTCGGTTTCCATTTCTTTCTAGAGAATCGGGAGAGCCCCGTCAAGTAACTTTGGGATTTTTTTAGGCTAATATTTTGCTTTAAGAGAACCTGAGTGGCCATCCATCTATTGAAATATGACTTGAAGGGTTCACCTTATTTTTGCTTGACTGCCTCAAGATGCTGAATGATGGTCTCCATTGTGGAATTGAAACAATAGTGGGCAAACAAAGCTTTAGATAGGAGTTTCCAATCAAGGATTGTTAGCTCCAAGAGAGTATTGTACCTCTTGAGAGCAGGTTCTGATAGGGTACACTGGAATAACTTAGCTAGAACTGTGTCCCCAATTTTCTAGACATGCATGATCCACTCATACATCACTATGTAGGACTTAGGAGGTCCCTCACCTGAGTAAGCTTTTGTTTGGAGAATTTAAAAATTCTTGGGCACCCAATCATCATCTCTCACTTGTTCTATATCTTCACTCTAATTCATAAATTGCCTGAAGAAAGCCTCCATTTTAGGTGTCATGCTCGAAGGCTACGTGACCTGGCCGCATGGCGTCACAACCGGAAGCTATATGACCTCGTTGTTGAGCATTTAGGATGATCCGAACTAAAATGGTGGAGGAGCTGGGATCTCAATCTGAGGGGCGAGCAAAAGGATTCTGGGGGTGAATAACTCCGCGTGGGGTAACCACAAAATTAGGGGGAGCTATGCGCAAAAGGTGTTAGTGGGGTCGAAGAGACGATGAAACTACTGGAGGGAATAGCCATTTACGGTGTAAAATCCCCTGAAAAAGCTGAGAATATAGGAGCTTGGCTAATAAGCCTCGAAGGCACAGGGTAAGGAAAACCAAAGACTAGTGGAGCAAATGACAAGGGTGGCTGAGAGGAACTTTTACCAAACTAAAATTGGCTCTGTTGGATAGGATGAACAGGGGGAAGCGGAGGGACTAAAAATTGATTCTGAACCGGTGGAGACTAACTAGCCATATTCTAAATAATTTCTCCCTTAGCTTGAATTACAAGTCCCACTGGCCTTTGAGTCTCTCTTTCCTCCTTAAGGGCCGATCTAACTTACTCTTAAATAGTGGCCCAAAACATATCCGATTGCAGGAATATAGCCATAGCATTAGCCAACTTAGAACCCAACTGAGACAGACCCTGACCTTGACTTTGATGAGGTGGGGAGGGAGAAGGGGAAGGAGTGCTCTCATGAGTCGCATCATTCAAATGTGGATCAGACATGGTAGGAAGAACTGATTCTAACACTAAACTCACTAGCCGATGAATTAAACTATGATCTAGACGCAACCAAAGAGGATTGCGGCAGCGAGGATCTCTTTACCTAGCTAGAGAAATCGAAAGATGATCAGCCCGAATCAAACCATAAATGAGATGGATGATAACATAAATATTTGAGTCATGAATGCCATATATATGGGGGTGGTTTAGAGAGGTAGGGAGCAGAAGGGCTTATGATTTAAAGCTTAACCTCAAAATACGTAAGACGTTTAAATTCCTCGCTACGCCTAGTGAACTAAGTATGGGTCATCGGGACTCAAACGATCTCAGGAATTTTATTGAATTCCCCCTTCAAGCGAGGGGAGAGTAGAGGTAAGCGAAAACTGAAAATAAAGGGCGGCCATAGGCAGCCTATGTATGAAGTGCGTTTGGATGAGCATAATACAAATATTACACGAATGCAAATAAACCTCTTCCAACCTTATGACTCCCGCACAATGCTAATTTAGAGTCTGGGGCTAACTCTAGAGCTAGGGAATGGCAAGAGAGTATGCGACCTAAATCTAAATTGTTTGGGTAAGCCTAAGGGGAAGTTGCTACTGGTAGATTTATCGTGGTTCATAGTCTCAAACTGCTAGTGTCACGAATGACACTTCAGAAGGGTCTTGCTTACCTTGATTCCGTGTAACTCAACCACTCCTCAAATGAGTGCGATCGCGGGAATTACGCGTTAGTTGAAACGATTGTTCCACCCACAAATATCCCTAATTCCTGGTGGGCATGAGGTACACAAGAGAGCTTTATGGGAGTGAAGTAATGGCACCTTAAAATGTAGAAACCAAGTAAGCGGTGGTAAAAAAGGCATAAGAAATAAAGTTTTGATTTAAAAACAATTTAGGCACACCAGCAAAATCCTTTAACCAATTTTTGAAAACGAAAGCAAATTTCCAAATTTTAAGTTAAGAGGAAATCCCCAGCAGAGTCGCCACTGTGAGCTGACAACCTCTTCATCCCCCCCGCGAGGATCGCGTGAGATGCGTAGCATGGGGGATGGAAAAACAACGAGCGCTGTGAAGTGTGGTAAGGGAGAATCCTTATTTTAGCCATGATGAAAATAATGATAAAAATGATGTTGATGTTGAATTTAAGTCCAATTCGCGTGTTAAGAGATACGAGACTTGAAATCCCGTATTTTAAGATAGAGTCACCACCCGGTTAAGCTCCACCGGGAATTTGGGTACGATATTCCCACCGGGTGGTTAGACCGTACCTTAAAACAGAGATTCCGAGTCCGGATGCTGTTGTTTACTTTTCAATTTTTAAATCAAACCATTTATATTTAAATCTAGTTATTATTTAGAGTTTCCAGTTTATATGCCATACATTACACGAAAAGCGGCAAATAAACAAAGCAAGAAAATAAAATTATTACAAGGCTTTATGAATACCTATACATTTTTTAAATGCGAGAAAATAAATAAAGCGATAAACAAATAAAAGGGCAAAATCGGGTTTTAACCGAGCTTACCAACTCGGACTCGACTCCAAATGAGGCAAAATATACAATACCAATCATAAATGATGTAATAATAAATAACGACATTAAATATAACCAAACAAAGGAAAATAGCATATTTTTGGATTTTTCAGGACTAAAAATATAATTTTTGGGTATTAGTTAATTATCTAACAACCTAAAAAATTGAAATAAATTAAATAAATAGCCTAAAAACAGATGAAAAAATTTGGATTTTAATTTAGAATAGAAAGATTTATTAGGCATTTATTTAGTAAAAAAAAGTCATTTTTAAGCCATTAAATAGTCATTTAATAAATTAAATAATATATAAATAATTCCAGCAGATTAAAAAATTACTTTGATTAATTCTAGATTATTTATGATTTTTGGAGACTTTATCCGGTGAAAATCAGAGTTAAAAATGCATTAAAACGACAAAACAGGGCAAAAAAACATAAAATAAAATAAATAGGGACCATTTGGACATTTTTTACTAGTAGGCCGACTCAGTGAGGTGGTAGGCCGATTCAGTGACATGGTGCACTCAGTCGGTCTTCTGCCCACTTAAGTGGTCTATCGGAAAAAGTGCCTAAACAAACTAGAATCGATATTTTTGTGCCCGAAAAGCCAAGATTATTGATACTTCAAGTCGTTTCCCACATTCTCACAGTAGATTTGGACTTAAAATGCAAAAATAACTTTAATTTTTCAGTTTGGGGGAAAAGAACCTAGAAAATTCAATGAAATAACGATTGGCCGATTAAGCGACGCGTAGGCGGACTGATCTACGTGGTAGGCCGACTCGCAGAAAAATCACAAAAAGGTCAAAAAAGAGGGCCAAACACCCGGAAAACCAACCAAGAACACAACAACATGCAAGAAATAATTAAATGAAATAGATTAGAACTCAAAAAGTTACCTAAAGGCCGTGAATCCACTCTCGAGACTCGAATCAACCGTTGGTGAGCTTTTGACGATTTTATGATAAAAATGCAGATGAACAGTGACCAATTTACCAAGGGATTTAGTGATTTATAAGGAAAAGTCCCTAAATCATATTTAAATCAGTTTTTTTACCTAAGATTTCTACTTGATTTTCATTTTTTAGCTAACGAATGAAGCCTAATAAAGTTTAGGAAACTTGAGTATTAGAATTTCCACCACCTTATTAAACTTGTTCTTCCTAAGAAAAGCCTAAAATTCTAAAAGCAGAATTTTTTCTCAAGTCAGCCAAAAGTCCTCAAAATCTGAATTTTTGGAGTTTTTTATAGACCCTAAAGAGCGCAAAATTTCATAATTAATCCCCCAAATGTTTGAATTTGATGAAAAAATTACAAAACCCGACTTGTAGGGCAAGAAAAAAACAGAAAAATGCAGAGAGTAGGAGAGCCTGTACCAAGGCCACGTCAGTGAGGCGGCCTAGAGGGTCATGGGACGGTCTCCCGTGCACGAGAGACCGTGCTGGGGTCCACCTAGCCCGCCTTTCCGGTGACGGCGCTGGCCACTGTCGCCTGAGCAGGGGCACCAGCGGGGAGGAAAAGGGCTAGGGCAATGGCCTGGCTAAGGCCGGACTTCAAACGCTCGTAACTTACACTACAATTATCCGATTAAGGCAATTCTTGACATTCCGAAAAGCTCAGAGAGTCAAGAATCAAACGATATAAATAAGACTTGCTGAAAAGTTTGGATATTATGGAAAATCATGAAACAAATTACTGTGCATGAGGGGAAAGGAAACAGTTAATTCTAAATGCATGTTAATTATTTTTAATTAGGGTCAAAGGCACAAATTCATCAAAAGAAGCTTTCCAAATGCGATTTGACTTCATAAGACAGAACGACTTATCCATAAAAGGTTAGAGTAAAAAGTTATCATCATTCCGTGGGTCACCAAAAAGCCCCGTGCTCACACCTATACTCTCAAGTGACTTAGAGATGGCCTTTTATTACACCACCTTTCATAAAGTGTAAAATCAACTAATTTAGAGGGCACTCTGTTTAATACATAAACTGCGCTCTCTAGTGCACATCCCAAAAAGGATTTACTGAGATCTGCATGGCTCATCATGGACCAAACCACATCTAATAAAGTCTGATTCCTCCTTTCTGACACTCCATTGTGTTGGGGCCTATAAGGAGGGGTCCACTGGGGAACTATCTAGTTTTCCTTCAAATAATCCTGAAACTCTTGACTTAAGTATTCTCCACCTCGATCCGATCAAAGTGCTTTAATACTTTTTTCAAGTTGTTTCTCTACTTCATTTCTGAATAGTTTGAACTTTTCAAAACTTTCAAACTTGTGCTTCATTAAGTACAGATAACCGTATCGTGAATAATCATCAATAAAGGTTATGAAGTAGGAGTGTCCTCCAAGTCCCTGAACAATCATTGGACTATATACATCTGTATGTATTAGTTCAAATGTACTTGTGGCTCTTTCATCCTTTCCCTTAAAGGGTAACTTTATTATTTTCCCTTTTAAACAAGGTTCGCAATCACCATAAGACTCCAAGTCTATTGGACATAAACCTCCATGGTTACATAACTTGGTTAAGCGATCTTTGTTCATATGGCCTAAATGACAATTCCAAAAGTAGAAAGATTTCTCATTATCTAATTTTCTCTTAGCATCATTTATATTGAGAATATATTTTAGTAATTCCAAAATATCATTTATCATATTACAATAAAATATCATTCATAACTTTGATAATACCTTTTTTATCAAATTGGAACAAAATTTCATCTGCTGTGAAGCAGGATATAATATTTTCTAATGATAATTGATTATCACTTTGTCTTATTACAAATTTAGCCAAATAAAGATTTTAAGTTCCCACATCATTAGTAGCCACGAAGCTTTAATGATTTTCCATAGGTACAACTGTCCTTTTGCCAAACCTCTACTTCTCATTAATATCTAGACCTTCATATGGATACGTGATTCTCATTAGGTATTCCATACCAATTTAGTATTTCCTTGAGATGTAGAAATTCTCAATATCAAACACCTTGAAGTTAGGCCTCCTTTTCTCCTGCTATGAGACTTCTGCCATTTTGATGTTATTTCCAATATCCCATATTGAAATGAAGATCTTATTTCCAATATTTCATATTGAAAATAATCATTTTGTCTCTAGACAAAATTCTCTATATTATTTTTACTTTTCTCTTCACTCTGCCCTAATCCTGCTACAAGACTAGACACCATTCGTCCATTTACTTCTTTAACATATGAACCATTTAAATTTCTAACCAATTGGTGTACCAATTTTCCATCAAAAATATTTTGGTTCAAATCTTCCACCATAGGAAATCCTTTCTCTAAGATGTAAAGACATAGACTTTCAAGTCCATGATTTTATGATGTCCTTGTAGCTAAGGTAACTTGGATCTTAACATCTGACTTGATGTTTATCCTTGTCTCCTGCCAGCTACTTACATAAGGTAATAGGGATGTTAACAACCTCTAAGGTGTTGTATTCTAGTTTCTTTTATGTGTTTCATGCATATCTATTTTAAGCAGAATTGCTTGCATCATATTGTTGAGATTCATGCTTATACAATGTTCATGCCAAGCCCAAGGCTTTGAGGACTATCCTCACATATCTAAACAAACCCTTTGAAGCTAGAGCTAATCAAAATTAGTTAGCAATGCGAACATTTGTATTAAAATAAAGATTTCAACCAAGATGTAAGAAAATAAATATTATTTATATATTAGTTTTAGCACATGCATTTAATATAAGGTCTTTTAATTGAATACATTTGTCCCACTATTTTATTCGAAATTTACAATAGCCCATTCTATTAAATTCGGGAATTTTATCCCAGCTAAATTTCCTAGTAGGAACCATCTATAACTAGTTTATTATGATCCCCAATTTTATGAGTCAAGTCATATTAGTAAGTTATAGTTGAAATCCCATTCTATTTGCATCATATGCAATTGCTACTTCATTCAAGTTCCCTAATCCCAGGGCCGTGTGCTCTTATTTTAGCATCTCCTTGAATATGTCTCAGTACTGCAGCTAGCCCCCAGTTTTATAGTGGACTACGCAGTTCTGTTAAGGCATACCACATCTCAATTATTTTATAACCGATCAATGTGGACTAAAAGGAATGCTTTGCGGAACACTTTTGTAGCCCAAAGAGACTGTATTATAAATTTGGGTAAGGAAGACTATAACTCACCTTAATATATTTACTTTGGGATTTTATTGGTGTTAAACGTCTCACCCAATCTAGGATTTTGTCAGATGGACATATTTATAATAATTTATATTAATTTCGGGAATTTTAGAATTAATTTATAACGCCCAACCTTAGGTGGGTTCAAGTTCTTTATTATAATTATTCCATTGACCTAAATTATATGCAAAATAATTAACACATTTATTTGTTATATTTATATTGCATTTTCTTTAAGCTTTTATTCAATAATTTAATTATTACTTTGTTATAGAATCGTATATAAGCACCATCTTATATACTAGAAATTAATTAGTCCATTTCAATCTCCCAAGTCAATTCGAGTTGCACCAATATAGGTTCCCAGGTAGGAGAGGTGACCTTAAAGTGAGTAGACACCAAGTCCAATCCTTAGCCAGAACAAATACGAGCACAGACTCGAAGACCATGGATCCTTTTGAACTAATAAATTTCATTCTTACAATTCATGTAAATTGAAAGCATCTATACCCTATGTAATTTATATAATTTATTGAGTCTTTTATAATTTTGAGTAAGTTGAGCAAGCTTATTCGAAATTATTCATAACAATTTTCTAACCTTGAAATGAAGGCCCAAGTTTATATATATTGTTCCAAACAATAAATCATTTCATATAGAAAATTAAGTTCAGTTTGCTTTTAACATAATTATGCACTAAATAGGCTGGCTTATGATACCACTATTGGGGTCACACAGTCAATTTGAACATGCATAGCAGGCACGACAGAAATTCAAAATTTTGTTCGTCCCCAGGAACTCCTATTAGTTGCATATAAATTAAATAAAGCCTTAACTAAATAATTCTCTACCGAGGTTAGCATGCATAGGCTAGGCGTACCATAATTCTAAATTATATTCTAGCATAAATATTTTATATTTAACATGTTATAACTCTAAGTTGTGATTTAAATATAAAATAAATTAAGCATGCGTTATAACCTAAGCATAATAATTTTAAGTCTAAAACGCTTAAAGAAAAAGACCTAATAATTAAAATAAAACATACCAGTTGAAGCGTGCTTTAGCAGAACCTCCTTGCATAGGCCTTCAAGTATAGGATAGCCTCTATGAGTTTCCACACGAACCCCACCAACCGAAACCTCCCTGAGAGGAAGAACTAAGGTGCCTTGAATAATTGCTAGACCACTCCCAAACCCCAACCGAAAATATAAACTAGAGATGTTCAAGATATTCTTGAACTTTGTGCAATTTAGAAAGGAGAAATGGAGCTCTATTTATAGGAGAAGCAAAGGCTCCCTGGATTTAACGCGGAATTAATGCTGATTTAATGCAAGATTAAAAGAGTCATTAAACGCCAATTTAGACACAGGATTTAACAACAGAATTAAATCCAATTTAAATATATGTATTAAATCCAATTTAAAAATATAATTTAATTGCTGTATTATATTCAATTTAAATATATGTATTAAATTCAATTTAAATACATAATTTAATTGCTGCATTATATCCAATTGAAATATATGTATTAATCCAATTTAAATACATAATTTAACTGCTTCATTAATTCTAATTTAAATATATGTATTAAATTCAATTTAAATACATAATTTAATTAATTCTACTCTCTTTTATTTTATAACCCTAATAAAATTAGCTACCGATCAAAATAAATTCCTAACTTAACAAAAAAAACGATCTAATCATTTTAATCAACACTTTTATTTATATGTGACCTTAATAAAATTAGTTACCGATCAAAAAAATATCTAGCTTATCCAAAATGATCTAATCATTTTAACCAATACCTTAATTTATTTATGACCTTAATAAAATTAGTTATCTGTCAAAATAAATTCCTAGCTTAGCCAAAAAATTGATCTAATCATTTTAATCAACACTTTTATTTATTTATGACCCTAATAAAATTAGTTACCGGTCAAAATAAATTTATGGCTTAACAAAAAAAATGATCTAATCATTTTAATCAACACTTTTATTTATTTATGACCCTAAAAAAATTAGTTACCGGTCAAAAAAATATTTGGCTTATCCAAAATGATCTAATTATTTTAACCAATACCTTAATTTATTTATCACCCTAATAAAATTAGTTACCGGTCAAAATAAATAGTTGTTCTAACCAATTATGATGTCATATCTTCGCAATAGAATAAATCTAGTAGTTTTTTACTCAGTCCGATGAAGGCCCAATGTGTGTGACCTTATAGGATCCCGAAGAATTAAGCTATTAAGGCTTAACCAACCCTTGTTCTATTAGAACCATTGGCTCGAGGTTCTAGACCGTGAATAGAAATCGATTACCTTAAACGACTGGAGTACGCCTCTAGCAAGGGTCTACCATCCCCCATTACTTGGAACATCATTTGTGCTTATGACTTAATCCCGGTTAATGCAATAGTTATCCAGTGCGACGAACTCCTTCCACTAATAGCAAGGTTGCTCCAGGCTATCCCAGTTATTAACTTGTTACTAAAGCATATTGCCTTTTACCATAGTGTGTTTGACTAGAAACTATTTCTATCAAACACATACTCTGATTAGAGGTTTATAGCAACCATCACTTTAACAAAGCGGCCAGGTACAACTACTTAAAAAATCCAGAGTGATGGATTCTTTTCGACTATATAGCTTACCAACGAGCAGTCATCACTATACCCGTAATCACCTATGACACCCTAAATTAATGAGTGTATAGGAATGATCCAAAGTATAGCAATGGACCCATACAAGGTAACTAGCATCTCAAGTGTGAGGATATTTACAAAGCTTATTGCATGAAGATAAACACTAACACATTGATATATACACCAAGTGTTTACCTTACTACGGTCTCCAATATATCTCCCAGATATATCCATGTGTCAAACTTAAGGCACCACCTTCAGTCCTAAGGAGATTGACTGCTTGGACCCTTTCCAAGGAAGTTGACCACATGCTAGTCTTTCCGCTTTATCAATATCCTTTCTTGATGAAACTATGACTAGGGATAGTTTAGACATAATCATAATTGCACATGAAGCAGGTCTCACTAAACATAGTCCAACTATAATTTCTCTAACTTATGCTATGATACGTCAAAGACTTTTGTATACATATATCAATAAATATATTTTAACCAGCCATAATATATTTACAAGCACATCGATATAAACAAAATATTAAACGCCTTTATTAATTAAACAAATTATTTAAACCATTACATAATTAAGATATATCGTCCTAATTGCCTTAAGGGCATACATCAGATCTAACAAGCCAAAGGCACTGAATTTTCCATTTACAGAAATATAGAATCTTTCCTTTTCAGTACTATTTTTGTAGACATTATTGAAAGAAAGATAAAAGGAATTAGTGCCTTGACAAGACATCCGCATTATGAAGAAAACGCCAAAGTTCTTCAAAGATCAATCTGCAAAAAAGCATTTACCAGATTTGGAAATGTTGTAGATTCACCAACCTTGTATATTATGACTCTGCAAAGCTATCAGATTACTAGAGGAATGGAAAGATGACATGTAGCAAGTCAGTGCAAGATCTCTCTAACGGAAGACTGGCATCAAATGATAAAGAATTCAAATTGAAGCTTGGATTTCAATCTAACGGATTGATTTCTATCTCACAATGGTGTGATTCTACCTCCTAATAGATCAGTTTGAAGAAGCAAAGGATGGATAGCTGAGCTAGCAATTTACAAAACATGCCAAGACAAGTTTAATGGCTACATTCTTGATTTCAACTATAAAAGGAGCAAGAAGGCAAGCGTTAGAACTTGGTTATGACACCTGAATTTTGAAGAAGCAAAACTCTCTCAAATTACAAGCTTCAAAGGAAGTTCAATCAAGAAAGCAACTACTCAGCGAGAATCTGCTTTACAATAAGAGAGATTAGAATAGATCATTCGAATTGTAATATCTTATTATCTGTAACTAGATCAACGTTTCTATTAGACTTAGTTGAGTTGCTGGTAGAAGAGGGTATTCTACTCAGTGAGTGAGCGATTACAGTTTGGAGGGTACTTTCTCTAATTGGGAAATTTTGTGAAAGGCTTCTCCGCCTCGGGTAAAAGAGTTGAGATTAGTGGATTAAAGCCAAGACACTCTCTTGGGACTGGATATAAGCATAGGTTACTGAACTAGTATAAAATCTCGGTGTTCTTTACTTTAAATTTTTTCCAGATTTCACTCAGCTTGCTGACCTACTCAGTGAAGTTCATCCTATCTCGAAAAAGTTACCTGATTTATTTAAGCGAGTCATTCAGCCCCATCTGACTCACTGAGTGTACGCATAAGGACAAACATAAATAATCTCTAAAGTGTAATTCATTGTAATTTGTTGGCCAATTGAAATTGTTATAAATAATTAACACCATTATCGATGTGATTCCAACTTAACCTCCAATTTTTAAATAATAATGCAACTATACATATATCATATCTAGGACTATAAATGAATAGGGCTATTCATGAACAGCTCGATGTTTGGCTTGATTAAAGCTCATTCGAGATTGACTCATTAATAAATGAGCTTGAGTTTAGGTTTGTTTAAGTAAATGAACAGAGCTTGAACAATGGGGTACTCGGCTCGAAAGCTCGCAAACTTGCTTGATATGCGGCTCATTGACAAAATTGCAAACTACTCGGGAATAAACTAGTTAACGGGCTCGTAAACATGTCCAAAAATATGAATATTATATTTATCATATAAATTATAAGTATATTATGAAAAATAAATATATGTAGGTATGTACATAGAGTAACATTTTAGTATTTTTAAGCTATTAAATAAGTTTAAATATATAATGAAGTAAAAACATAATTTTAAGTTTGAAACTCGGTTTGAGCTTGTAAAACATTTAATTAATATGTTTGGCTAAAGGTTAATTGAACAAAGCTCGGCTAAGATTGATTGAATAAAGGTCAAGGTAGGCTTGAGTTCTGCTCAGGCTTGATTTAACTAAGCTTGAGCTCGGCTCGAGTTTGTTAAAAATTTAAGGAATAAGGATTGAACAGCCAATGTTCGAGCTCAGCCTATAATTTGTTTATAGCCCTAATCATATCCTTAAATAACAGATGAGTAGCTACATCAATATATTTAGGTATTTGGAAAAGGATTCTCAAATGTTGAGGTTTAACTTTAGAGTAAAATTTGGTTAATCCATGTTCCCTATTTCAAAATTGAAGGTATGATTGGAAATTTTTATTTTAGACCCTGTTCTTTTAACTTCCATTTGATTTAGCTTAGTTCAATTCAGATCCATTCATTTTATTTCAGGTTCATTCAGTTCAGTTCAGACTTCAATACTACTAATTAATGCAATAATAATAAATTATAATTAGTAAATATAATTAATTTTAATTTTGAAATTAGTTAATTCAATTAATATTGTTAATGAAAATTATTAGTAATAAATTATTGAGTAATATAATACTAAGGTTTAAATATTTATAAAATCATAATACTAATTACTACTGTTGGATTTTAGACCCGATCCGCCTGTACCAATACAAGTGTGACTTATTCGGTATTAGCTTTAGAATCATTACACCTATATTAGTATCAGTGTAGTATAAAGTGGAATATATGTATACATGTTAATCGAAGAGGAGTTAAGGGGTCTATTATATTATAATATTTAAGCAGAGTTGACAAAAGACGACCTGCTGATAACTCTAGGAGAATGGAAGTCCACAAGTTTGGACTCCATTATCTGTAAGGATATGTGTATATATTTGCATATATACAGGCGTAGAGTTCAGAGATAAGAGTGAAAATGGCTCTTGCTCTCTCCCTCTCTCTTATCTCTTCGATTTGTCTCAATTTTGCTTTAGTTCATGGTTCGTATAACGTTTTCCCGTAGAGTGTTGATAAGTGCAATTTATACCATGAAAACACCAGTAATTTAGCTCTAAAAATGGCTCATTTAAAGTGAATATAAGAGACTTATTGGTGCCTTTTGTAAATATTTCAGATACTTCCTTGAACTTGTATAATTGATACAAAGCAAGGACATTCCAGAAGCAAGTAACCAGAATGAGTAGCAAAGCAACCAGGATGCACAACAAGGCAAGCAGGATGCACAACAGAGCAAGCAGGAGAGTAGCTAAAGCAAGCTGGATGAAGTGACTGAAGAAAGAGATGGTGGCCAACATGATGTGGCTAAGTAAAATACCTAAAGAATATGATTTTGTGAAAGCTTCTAAAAGCCTTTTTGAAGCTTGCCAATGACGCCTCAAGCGGTGGAGTTAGTGGGTTTCTTTTTGTAATACTATAATGCCCACTTGGACAAGACTTATTGGAGCTGACATTATCTTCTAGAAGCCTTTTCTTTTCATAACAATATCTTTTGTTATTTTATATTTTGCCAGTGGGGACTCTAGAGTCTTTCTTTCCCCACTATATATTCGGCCAATGGCCATCATTTTGGACAAGCTTTTGATTGGCTTCACTTTCACTTGTATTCTGTAATTTTTCTAGTATTAATATTATGCTAGTTATATTCATGTCTTTTATTATCTTTCTTTGTTTTACCTTAACTATGAGTAACTAAAGCACTGGTAGGCAAAGCTAGCAAGGAGGACAGGTAAACATGGTCTAAACTCTCTCTTTTATAAATTCATTTAGGAAAGATTGTTTTGTGTTGTGCTAAACCCCTATTAAGTTCAGCCAAACTTATAATCAGTGTAAGCAAGAAATTGCAACACGGATCTAAACACATAACACATTTCTGGAAAAAAATGGTTGTTGGCTAGAAATGCTAGGAATTCTTGTTAGAAGTTAATCGAAACTTTACTTTGTTCTTAAAGCTTGAAGATTAACTTGCAAGAGGAGGTTCCCGGAGTGAAAACTTCAAAGAAGTATAAGCAAAAAGCGGTGACTGAGCCTAGAAAACCTTAAGTAAGTGGATCTAGATCTTTGATACTTAAAAAGATTAGAAATAAAAGAGAAAAGTTAAACTGTGTCTGTCTGACTGCTAGACTTGCCTACTTCATTATAATATTGTTCGTGATAGTTAAACTAAGCAATCAAAACTGTTTGTTTTCTTTTTACTTGTTCATTTTAGCTTTCTTTCAATGTTATTTAACTCCTTTAAATTGCGTAGCTATAAAATTCACTAATTTATAGCTAGATTTAGAAACTCCCTTGCTCCCTGAGGAAATGACACTTGTACTTGCCTTATGCTACTGACCACGACCTAGTACACTTGCTAGACACTTTCAATTGGCAACCAACAAGTGTAATTCGTTATTGACTAGTAATACATAGTTCTCGATCATACTCTTTCTGCTGCATTTTCTGAAGACGTTTTCTACGCTAAAAAAGGTATTTAATTGTCTTTTACACTATATATAATATATTGATATTATATTCCAACATTGGTACTAGAGCCATATACTATGTATTCGGTCATTTTTCAAAAATCAATTTCGAACCACATATTTTAAATTTTGTATAAAATTATTTTTTTGAGAAAAAATTATTTTAGTGAGATAAATTTTGGACTGATTTTATGTGAAAATTAGTATAAATAAACTTGAAAATTTTTTTTATTACATATATTTATTTATATAAATTTTTATTTTTATTCCACTCTCAAGTTTAGTAGTTTGTATGTCAAACTCCATATTTCGATTGTCAAACGGACAAACGGACACTACCAATGAATTTGTAGTACCCAAGAACCTAGGAGTATGGCTGGAATCCGGCCGCCGAAAAAGTCGGCGAATGGACCTCACTCTCTAATGAGGCGGAGAATGAAGTCGTTTTCCAGAGACGTCCGATAACCGGTTTTTTATAGTTTTAAGTTTTCAAATATTTCGGATTTTTCAGTGAATTTTATTTAATTTTTTGATGGACAGAAAATTAACTCTTAATATTTTGATTAACTAAAAATTAATTTAAACATATTTCTTTCAATAAAAAATTCCCAAAAAATTAAAAATGTTTTAGAATATTTGAACTCATTGGACGAGAACTATTCCAATTTTTGGATTGATCGAAATATATTTTGATCATAAATAATACATAGAAGCACGTTATTTAAGTTTATTTTTTAAATGAGTTACAAAAATAAAAACTGGACAAAAATAATATTCTTTATTGTGATAAAGAAATAATTATGATTATTTGGACATTCATTGAATATCAAAGGAAATGGACTAGATTTGTCTCATCTATTAAAGTTCCTATAAATTTGATTATTAATAAATGAATATATTATTATTACTAGAACCTTTCAAATAATGTTGGGTCCTTATTAGTATTAAGATTTTTCTTATGGTTTGTCGTAGACCAGAAATTAGGGATACCCATATTTGAAAGTTAAATTTGTGCAATATTTATTTTATTTAATATTGAAATAAATAATGCTCAATAATGATATTTATTGATAAATTATGTATAACAAAATTTTATAGAGCAATTAAATTTATAACATAAACATGAGTGTTATGTTGATATTAAGAATGAGTTCTTAATTAAAATAAACATATTTTGGTCAAGTTAATAACAACATGAGAATACGTTTCTCTATTAAAAAGTTAAGAATAAGTTCTTACTTAAAAATAAATATTTAAGGATATTTATTAATTCTGTAATTTATTATACGAGTATAATAAACTGTAAGTACTTAAGATGTAAATACTAATATATATGAAATTAAAATCTCTATTTGTCAAATTATTAATAACAAGTTTTTAATTTAAAATAAATATTTGATAATATTTATTAATTTTTTGTCAATTTATTATATGTGTATAATATATTGCAGGTACTTAAAGAATAAGTAACATATGAGAAATTTTAAATAAGTTCAAAATCCATGTAATAAATATTTGTTAATATTTATTAATTTAATTTATTATTATACAATTTATTATATGAGCTTAATATATTGTAAATACTGTAAGTGACAATCTTGATGAATTTTTATTCTTATAATAAGGTATAAAAAAAAGATATTTAATATGCATATATATAAATTTAGCAAACTTTTTCATTAGAAAAGAGATGGTGATTAGAACCTTTAAGGTTTCGTTTTCTGAAATTTTTGCTCCAATTTATTGGTTGCATATTAAATATTCGTGTATTTTCAAATTCATATTAAATCATGCTTATAAACGAAAATTGTAAGAATAAGTTCATACAATATAATTGTAATTAATATCAACTGTGGTTGAATTAATAAAATAAATATGACTCAAGCTGCAAGTGAACAACCGTGAGAAAGAGCATTAAATTATCATGTTGAGAAGAATAACATCGTCAATTTTCCTTTTCTTAGCCCACATGGGACGCCGTCGGAAGCAATTAAATTGGCTAGGGGGGTTAAACAAGGTGATCCTATCTCCCCGTTTCTTTTTGTTCTGGCTAGTGAGGGACTGAAACTAATGTTTGAGGAGAGTATTCGAGTTGGCCTATTACCGGGATTTCGGGTTGACGGTTCAGAGAAGGATATGTCTATCCTGCAATTCGCTGATGATACGCTATGCTTTTTACCGGCAGATGAGTCTCTATTACCTAATTTTGTTAGAATTTTGCGATGTTTTGAGTTGATTTCAGGCCTGAAAATTAATTTTAATAAGAGCTCTATTATGGGTATTCATGTACAAGAGACGATCGTTTCATCTTGTGCAGGAGTCCTGGGATGTCGAGTGGAGAACTTACCGATTACCTATCTTGGAACCCCTCTCAGCGTTAGGCGTGTTCCTATTTCCTCTTGGAACCCATTGATAAGTAAGTTTCAGAGTCGATTAGCGAGTTAGAAAGGACAATGTTTATCCTATGTAGGACGAATGGTGCTTGTGAAATCGGTATTATCATCTCTTCCAATCGTTTTGCTATCATTGAATAAAATGCCAGGAGCGGTAATTACGAAACTTGAGCAGCTGATGCAGAATTTTTTGTGGAGGGGTGATTCAACTACTACGGGCATTAGTAAGGTTAGTTGGGTGACGATTGCCCTACCCAAAAATCTTGGGGGCCTCTACATTAGGAACTTAAAGTTGGTTAATTGTAGTTTGATGATGAAGTGGGTATGGAAGGTTAGGAGTGTTGATCATGGGTCATTATGGTATGAGATTTGCGTTAGACGATACAGTTTTGATTCATGGTGGTCCATTGGAAACTATGATTCATCTACATTGTCACATACTTGGAGAGGAATTATAGCATGTTGTATTAGAGGTGGGGAGTGGTGGGAATTTTTTAGGTCGAGTATTCGGGTTGCTATTGGAAGTGGGGAAATTGCTCATTCTGGCATGACAACTGGATGGTGAATTCAGAGTTGGTGGTCTTGTTCCCTGACCTATACCGATTGTGTAATAGGAAATCGTGTTCGATGGCTGAGGGGTGTCATTATCTTTTCGGGTCATCGGCCTTTTGCGGCCTTTTTGGAAACGGAACTTAAGGATTTCAGGACAGGAGAGAGGTGCGGAACTTCAAAATTGGATCGGTATAAGCTGTCCGAGCTTGTTTCTAGAGGGTGACAACGAGTTGGGGTAGGGTCAACGGCAGCCTATCTTTTTAGGGACGGCTGATCGGTTTATTTGGGAGTTGGGGGAGAAGAAGGTGTACACGACAAGCTCCTTTTGTATGGGCTACTATAGTACGCCAAAATGGCCAAAGCTGAGGCTCGACTTTTCGATAATATGGGAGGCATGTGTGACCCTGAAAGTTTGCTTTTTTGGGTGGCTTGTTTTTCATGGAAGATTACCAACAAAAATGTTTCTTTTCCTCCAGGGCTGCCAATCTATAACGGACGGTCAATGCCCATTTTGTGATTTGGAGGAGACTATGGATCACGCCCTGATCCATTGCATTAACAGCTATAAGGCGTGGACGCAGGTGATGAGATTGCTCGGTATCTCGCTACCTATACCGTGGAAGGTGGTGGATTTTCTAGCCATGTGGTGCGGCTTCTTTGCTGATGGAAGTGGTAGAGAGTTCGAAACGGCGCTATAGTTCTTAATTGCTTGGGCACTATGGAAACGAAGGAACAAATTTGTTTTCAAAGGCAGGTTGGGCTCAGAAGACATTATTGGATCATGCATTCATTTATGTTGGTTCATCTTTAAAAATAGGAGGCGTGATGTTAATTTTGTACCTTCTGATGTATTTATTTTCCCAAACTTGCTACTCTCGTGTAATTGATTTACTCATGTTCTCGCCTTGAGACCGTGAGTTGATTTTTATTTAATAAAAGAGGGGTAGGTGTTTTGTAGGTAAGCGGGGAAACCAGCCTAGCTGGAGACTCCGCCCCGAAATTTTCACCTGCTCCAAACTTTTAGCCTTTGAAGGGACACACTGTTCCTTTGGGGGTTTTTCAAAAAAAATATTAGTATTTTGATTATAAAATTCACCCAAATAAGTTGGAGGGTAAGAGTCTAATACTGATTATTACATCAATAACGATACATTTTATGTATTTATTAGAAATAGTTTCAATAATCATGAGTAAAAGCATAAGCGCTTTTATTAATAATAAAGCAAAGAGGTGGCTTATAAGCCTAATGACATTTGAAATGAAAGAAATAGATACATATTTCAAGAGTGAAATATTTTAAATTCTAATTAAGATTGTGAATTTAATGTCAAAGATATATCTTATTAACTCAAGTGTGAGTGAATTTGAATCTTCAATATATCATACAAAAACAATTCATTATGAATTGTTGATTCAAGTGTCATCATGTAGTAAAGGACCAAAGATCCTTTATATTATTTCGAGTAATCATGTATAGATAAAAGTATATATGTAGAAATCAACTTAAGAGTTGAAATCACATGAAGTGATGCATTGTTATGTTTATAAAGTTAGATGTGCAATAATTATACATGTTGTCTATGAGCGGACGACGGTTTCAACGGTTCCTGAACACTCCACCCGGGTGGGAGCCGGTTGCAGTTTGACCGAGATGGGATTGCGGGTGTGCATGGCGAGAGTCTTTTTTTATCATGTTTTGTTTGATGTGATTCCAGTGAATGAGCTCCTGGGTTTTTATATGAGGAGCCATTATTGTAGATTAAATTTAATGTTGGGACTGCGTTGAAGATTGATTTGATCAAAATGTATAAATGTTATCTTGTTGAAAGAAAAGATATTAAATAAATTAAAAAAGCGTAAAAAATCCTATGTTTATAGAAATGAGAGTCGCTACCCGGTTCAGCTCCACTGGGAAATTGTGGTACACTGTTCCGCCATGGATTTTCATACTGATAAAAATCAGATTCTTGAGTTCGAACAAAATAGTTACTTGTTACATTTGATTCAATGTGGTTGATTTTATGCTTGATGATTTGTCCTAAATCTATTTTTAGTTATAAGAATAACAGAAAAATAAATTGCAGGGGATTACTTGCAGAAAAGTAAAGTGCGGGAAAAGTAAAGTTAGTACAATAATTATTACAATAATCGGGGTTAGTAATAAATAGTAAGCGGGTTAGTCAGGGACTAAGAACCATAGAAAAAAACAATTATAATCCATAAATTAATTTTGTTGAAAAATTAATTAAGTGGACTAAAATCAAGCAGGATTGATTGTTCTATTATGTTTTATATTTTATTATGTCCAATAAAATATAAAACTTGTCGAAATTGGAGTTTGTACATTTCAAAGCTGATGGTAAAGTTATCAAAATAATCCAAAAGCCAAATAAGAGTCAAAATCAATTTACGAAAAGTTTCTAGAAATCAATTTTTAATTTTAGGAATGAGATTTAAGCGGTGCTTTTATAGGGAAAACAATTAGTTAGTCAGATATAAGAATTTTATGGAAAATTCTAAATCTCCAGATCTACCACATATTTGCTCCGTGTTCAATTCGTGTAAGCTCAATTTAAACAATTAATGCGATTTATGGATGAAATATGCCAAATAATCACAAAAATGATAAAAATTGCAAGAAGATGAAAAGTAATAGATAAGTAATAAAGTATAACAAAGTTGGGATTTAGATCCAATTTACCCTCAATTTACCTTTTCTATTGTTCAGGATTCGTAAAGGGGTGGTTTTGGAACCAAAAATTTCAGGAAAAGTTAACTGTTTTGACTGAGAGACTCCAAATGGACAAAAGGTAACCTGAATCGATGTGATAAAAAAGTTATTAAAAGCGACTTGAGTTGAGTTTCAATGGATTTTGGATTATGAAAATGTTGAATATGAAGAAGTGATTTGTGAGGAGAGGAGAGATGGCACACATGAGTTTTGTTGAACCCCGCGACAATAATGGTTGTAGATGAAGAGTCTCATTGTTTAGGGATTTTCTTTTTTGAATTTGGAGTATTGTTTTAATAAAAAGGGTATTTTATGTGTTAGATGAATGGAGTATATTGTGAATTATGAATTATGAAACTCTATTTGTTAAATCTTTATTCCCTATGGGGTAGTTACCTAAGTTACCCAATACAAAACCACACTGTAAAGTTAAACCTCAATCTCCAAAGAATCCTTTCTCTTAGGTGTTTACCACGGATATAACATTCACTACGCTATAGATGGCATACTGAAATGGAAATGGCAAAGGGTTGCATTGAAACGGTTGCATTTGTGTTGAAATATGGGAGCAAGAGCTATGCTTTCTTAAAACTATTGTAAAAGGTTGCCTTTTCTATCAAATCCTAAAAAAACACTAGTATAAGCAACCCTTCAGAAATGGTAGCCTTAGTATGGGAATGAACAGTAAAAATTTCTTGGCGGGACAAAATCCCGCTCTTCCTTACAACCCTAATAATAAATAAAATGAAAATAAAAACAATTTTTGTAATATATCTATCCTAGGTATAGAAGCCCCTTCTCTTCCTCTCCCATTTCACCATCCCCTCTCACCATCGTGACTCACCACCGCCTCTCATCTCACCGTCGTCTCTCCTCTCATCTCTTTCTGTTCGTCTCCCTCTCACCATCGTAACTCACCACCGCCTCTCATCTCACCGTTTTCTCTCCTCTCCTCTCTTTCCGTTCATCTCCTCGTAGTCTCTTTCTCACCATCAGTTTTGTTTTGGGGTTCCCAAACTCTGTGATTTCCAATAATCACCTCTGTTTTAATCTACTTCCGATTTCTTTCATTCAACTTCAAATTCTCGTTAGAAATTAATCTTTAAACCTCTATCATCATTAATTACAGTGAATCAAGGCTAGAATAAGAGGATTTCAGTTTCTAGGGTTCGGATGAATAGTAACCCGAATATGAGGTAAGTGATTTTTTATGAAATTAATGCTCAATTAGTAGAATTCATGGTAGATTAAGCATATTTAAGGTATTAGGAAGCTTATTTATGCTATATTTTGATAGAATTATACATGGATATATATAGGAAGCTATTGCAAGCAAAGGAATGGGAAAAGAGATAAAAGATAGCAAATAAAGAGCTTAAAGAGGTCTGCATATACGAATTTTATTTTATTTTGACCATAACTGCTTGTTTTTTGTTTATCTCTTGACTTACTGGATTTCTTTGATTCCAATTTCTAAGGATTAATAAGACATAATTAAAGCTGTCCAAAAGAAATTTTTATCAAATTCATTCATTTACTAGTTCGAATTTTTAGTTGAAATCGGGTCATGAAATCTGTTTTCTAAAAATTTCTAGATTGAGTACCACTGAATGTTTTTTGTATAACTTGAGCTATATAAACTTGAATTGTGTGATATCTGCGGGCGTTGGAAAGGAAAGACATGTATCTAATTATGTTTAGAAGAAAGGTTAATGAAATTCCTCTGTTTTCTGGTTTGTTTATATCTATCAAGTTGAGTGACGAGACTAATTTTCTAGAAAGTGGTTTTGGATGAACTTAATGTGTTTATATGAGTTTGTTTTGGTGTTTGATGTTTGAAATGAGTTTATTATAAATGTAGGAAATATTTTCTGTTATTTTACTAATTTTAAAGAATATTTTATATGATTATGTAAATTAAGGTTTTGATTAGAAGTTTATTTCAGTTTATAGATTCCAAGTATTACATCTTATACAATATATTGAGCTAAGTATCGAAAACAGGTGTTTATTTATTATTGTAGCATTTCCTTAATAATTTTTATTAAGGGGGTGTTATAGTTTATATTTAATCTTTTCTTTTATTGCCTTTTCACCCATTAGCACCATTACTTGTGTTTAATCTCATCCTTCACTATGAATTGAGTTGTTTAGATTTGGCTCAATGGTGAATGTTGCTAATGGCTTTATACTTGCTTAACAGGTTCATGCTCATTTTGGTTTTGGACCACTTTGTTCTTATCTATCAATAAATTACTTGGATAGATTTTTGTCTACATATGAATTACATGTTATTTGTCCATTATTTTGATAGGGCCAAAGATTCACCATTCTTTGGCTTTAGATTATAATGGACTAAAGTGAAATGACTCATTAAACTGTTTAAGCTTCTTTTATTGTGAAGTCATGGATAGTTGTTGCAACTCCACTTTAGGGTCAATTGGAAACAACCTCTCTGTAATTACAGAGGTAAGGTTGCGTACACCCGACCCCCCCTCCTTACCCCACTTGTGTGGGAGCCTTGTTAGGCATTGGGGTAATGTTGTTGCATGAATTACATGTTAGATGAATTTCAATTACTTCTAACTATAACCCTTCCATCCCATTTCTGTACTCTTATTTCTGAATGTTTTTCTGCAGAAGGGAAAAACATTGATGATGCAATTATAGGCTTTTGCATGTTTATCTCTTGCTGCTAAATGGAGGAGACGGAAACTCCATTTTCCTTTGATTTACAGGTAAATCAGCCAATCTAATAATGTACTACAACATAAAAGCTTCAATCTTGATGCAATTAGTATGTATAGTCTCTAATAATGTGGGTGAATGTAAATTTGTGTTTGAAGCAAGAACAATCCAAAGAATGGAACTTCTTATACTGAGCACATTGAAATTGAGAATGCAAGCAATCACACCTTTCTCCTTCATTTGTCAGTTCATTGACAAGATCAATAAAGAAGAAACCCAGTCTTCATCTTTAGTCTTGAAATCAACTCAGCTCATTTAAAGCACAATTAGAGGTCATTTTTTAGTAATTATTATATTATAATAATTTCCGCCTGTAGTTGAAACAGTAGTGATAATGATATTAGAGAGAAAGTGGATTGTATCTGATGGGTTTGGTGGGTGGGAATTGAATGCAGGGATTGATTTCTTGGAATTTAGGCCTTCTCAATTAGCAGGAGCAGTAGACATACTTGTTATTGTGGGGGAAATTAAAACACTTGACTCTAATAAAGCTATTTCTGCTCTAATTCACCACATACATTAGGTAATATTACCTACTACGTACCTTTCCTTTGTGGTCCTAATCAATCTAATTGATTCTCTAATTTTTGCATCCATTTCCGTTTAATCACACAATTAAACAACTAATTACATGTAATTGAGCCAATTGTTTGCAGGAGAGGGCAGAGAAGCAAGGCAGACAAACTTATGGCGCTCTTCGCTAAGAAGAACTCAGAGAAAAAGGATGCATTAAAACAATGATCAGGTATATTTCAATTATATTATTCTATGTTAGAGTTTTCAAATGATGGCTTTGTTATAATGGTATTAATTGCTGATATTTCAACTTGCATTTCACTATCCTTTATTCTATGTTAATCTTTTCAACAACATATTCGGTGATGTAAGCTTCTGACTTCAGAGTATCTTCTGATTCTTGTCTTTCTTAGGAACTTGCATTTCACTATCCTTTATTCTATGTTAATCTTTTCAACAACATATTCAGTGATGTAAGCTTCTGACTTCAGAGTATCTTCTGATTCTTGTCTTCCGATTGCTTGATATACTCCCTTTTTTAAAATGTTGGAAAAATGGTTATAGCAAGTTATTTTCAAAGTCAAATTTGCAATCATCTCATTCTCTACTCTATACTGGGGAGAGGTTAGAAGCACCATCTAGAGAGGCACTTTTGATATTTATACAATTGCTAATTGAGACCACTTATATTGGTACATTAGGTATTTATCTGTTCTTGAACTTTCACACTTCTGGGTTCCTTGTGCATTTGCATAATTGTGAGCATATGCATACTTTTAAGTAGTAATATAAGTAGTATGTGCATTTAATATAAGTTGGAAGAAAAATTGATAATCATTTAAGTAATTTCCATTATGTTATTGTTTATATCATTGTTAACCTAATGGTCTTATTTTGTCATATCTGATGGTATGGATTAGCGGAACAGTTGAACTAGTAATATAAGTAAGGATGTGCAGTTTATCAATGTGGGTCTCTATATAAATTTATTTTTCATGCTTAGTTAATTACTTAACTTACCTAGACAATTTTGGTATGAAGCGCGCCTAGGCGCATGCATTTAGCACCTGGAGCCTAGAGCTTGATACACCTTTAGCTTCAACGTGCTTTTATGGACTAAGCTCGTCAATTACTCAACTTGCCTAGAGTTTTATACAGTTGTTAGCTATGAAATTTGCTAGTTAATTTGATATTTTTTTTCCATTTTCTTTGTCCCTTTATTAAGAAAATATGCCTAAGTAGAATATTTATACTTTATATAGTTTATAATAAGTGCATTGAATTTATAATAATGTAGGAGACGCTCATGAAGCTTAAAGTGAAGTTTCAAGTGATAATGAATATGTGTCTTCCAGAGGCTCAATGAAATAGTTTAAAGTGAGAAAGATGTGTCTCAACTTTAGTTATGTACTTCTGAACTATTTTATATTTTGAACTTTGTCTTTTTCATGTATCAAAGATTCTGAAAAATAACTGTATAAATATTGAGTTTCAATACATTATTTTATTAGTTCAATATTTGTTTCAGTAATATTTCTTGTAGAAAATTTATACTAACAAACTTTGTCTGTGCAATAAATAAAGGTTGCCATAAATAGGAACCATATCATGCAATTTTCAAAAGATGGGTTGCAGTAGTTATCAAATGTGTAGTAGTTACTTTTAAGTCAAAAAAGGGTTGCCTAGAAAAAATCAAACGCCGTTAACCGTAACCGTAGCAACCCCCAAAATGGGTCACCTATGAGTGTAAAAGGGTTGCTATAGGAAGATTAGGTTACCCTTTTCCTGGGTTGCTAGAGATACAAAAAACGGTTGCCTAAACGACTTTAGGCAAGGGTGAAGAAACCTAAGCTTTTTTTTTACTAAAGGGTTGCCCTTTTCGCTGAGGGAACTTTTTTACCCCTTTATGCAAACCTTTTACCAGAGTTGCAGCAGGCCATCTATGGCGTAGTGATTTTTATTGACATTTGTGGAATTGTTGTTGGCTTTGTCCATATCTTAATAGGATTTTATTCTCTATTTTTAAACTTGTATTAGTCATGTTTGTATTAGTTGTCTGATATTAATATATGCCTATTTAAAAAAAAATGAAAACATTTTTGTACAAGAAAATCATTATCTATAGGGATGGGCAATTTGTTTTATATTTTTATTTTTATGATGATTATTCCTTGATTTGATTGCATAATTACGTGGAGTAGGGTAAAAGTAACAAGGACGGCTAAGTCATGCATATATATAGTAGGGGAAAGCACGCAAATGTGCAGGATTTATCAACTAATTTCCTACATGCCTCAAAAATTAGTTTGTAACCAAACTGACTTCCTGCTAACTGTTATATGCCCTAGCACACACAACAGATTGAATTTTGCTCTTCTCTCCTGTAAACGGATCGTGTTTTGCTCTTCTCTGTAGATCGCGTTTTCTCTTCTCCCTTATAATTGACTCAAAAAGATCAAATCCAAGTTTTAGTTTGCTTTTCGATTCAATCTTCGTTCTTCCTTCTCAAATTCATATTTGATTTTAGATTCAAATCAAATCGATTTTATCTGTGTTCTTTGTTCTCGTTTCTGATTTGATTTCTAATTTCATTCGCGATTTCTATTTTGCTTTTCGATTAAATCTTTGTTCTTTCTTCTCATGTTCAGATTTGATTTTAAATTCAAATCAAATTGATCTCTGTTGCATTTTTTTCATATTCAAATCAAAAACGATTTCTGTTATTCGTGAAGAATTACAAATCGATCTCCGCTTATTCAAATTAAATACGATTTCTGTTTCGTGAAGAGTTATAGATCGATCTGTGCTGCTTTTTCTTCTCTCTATTTCATCTGTCTTCTTCATTCTCATATTCTTCCTAATTCAAGCCAAGGATTTCTGATTCAGATCTATTTTTCATTCTAGTTTCTTTGCTCTACTGTGATTTCAGATTTGGAATCAGATTTTGGAATTCAAAGATGAACACAACTCCTATTTGCTTCATGTAAATGGATCATGGACTAATGATCACTGGAATCAATGTAGACAGTGTTTGGCAACTAATTTGCAAGTTTTTTCTACTTGTTACGCATATAATACAAACCTAGTACATATCTGCTATATATGTGCCACATATCTGCTACAAATCTGGTACAAGTGTTTAATGAGATGTAACAAACTTGTATTAGTATTGTATTGAATAGGAAATATGAATGAAGTATTTCCTTGAATTTGTTACATATCTAATACAAACCTACTACAGACCTGTTACAAAGTCTGTTGCAAGGCTGTTATATATCTGTTACTGGTGTTTGATGAATAAAATAGTAAATTTTCATTAGTTTTGATTTGCATTGAATTCTTATTGAAGTGTTTGACATTATTTGTCAGTTATTAATCTGTTATAAGTCTATTATATATCTGTGACAAACCTAATACAAGTCTAATACATGTCTGTTACAAGTCTGTTACAAAGCTGTTATGTATCTGTTATAAACCTGTTACAAACCTAATACAATCTAGAGCATAAAAAAGTTATGGAGGGGGTGGGAATGTTATGGAGGGCATATGAAAGATACTGAAAATACATGTTAGGATATTTAGGTAATTGAGCTAAACTTAAGATGAAATTATTTTACCCAAATGAGGCATAAATGATAATTTCCCTATATAGTAATATTGTAATCTTGATCACATAAGATTCTTATCTCTTCCACTTTAAATAAAACATAAAACCCTAGATAGCAGGCACAACCAAGGCAATCCTACCAAACGACACCATCGAATCTATACTCTTATTATTGCCTGTGAAACCTTTATTACTTTTCAAGTGCGCATCAAATCATGGAATTCTATTATCTCTAAATCTTGATTCATTAAATCAGATCTCGGCCGCCAAAAAAACAACCACCCACACTTGTTCTGTTATTACTATGACACGTTCACAAACTTGACTTTGCCAAATACGCAGGTGAGATTGTTGAATATTATTCTTCGGGCGGAGGACAATTGACACGGCTAGAAAAAGTATTCACCAATTTAACACTGCAAAATTGGCTCTCTCAGCATAATCTCATAGAGCACCGTTATACTTGCTCGGTGATGTGTGCCTGTGATGGATTGGTGATTTTGGAAGAAAATCTGCTATCCCTGCTTTTGTGTCCCCTTGGGTGTCCCTCCACTCACTATCTGACACTTGGCATCTTTTTCCTACATGCATATTTATTTTTCCGATTTTTCTTTTTCTCTCACCCATCCATGGCCTATGTGTCACACATTGAGTAGGGACACCCAAGGGGACACAAAAATAGGGACAACAGATTTTGTCCGGTAATTTTACTGTTTCACCATAGTTACAAATTCAACGGTATAAACCCTTTTATATAATATAGAATCTACTCACAACAGAGAGTCGCGAAATTTACCATATGGATAATAGTGCTTATGGTTCTTATTTTTGTTTATCATTGGGTTATGATTCGTTAAGATGATTACAAGGTCATTCGTGGTCCTTGTAGTGGTCAAGGTTGGATTCTTTCTTTGAAATCCGATACTTAGCAGAGAATTGATTTTGAAGGTGTTTATTTGGGAGGAAAATCGGTTATTTATGCCCATGGACGTCTTCAATGGCCTCAAGTACCCTATTGAGATGAAGGGTTCAAAAAATTCAAGATTGCTGCTTTTGACTTAGGAAAGGAGAAATTTGTCGATTTGCAGGTACCACGTATTGAAGTGACATCTAGTGACTCGAGGGAAATACAAGTGAGTATTTGCGATGAATGTCTATGCATATTTGACTTCAGAGAGGTGGGGAAAAGGAAAAAGTTTAAAGTATGGACAATGACAAGCTACGGAGATTCTACATCTTGGACTAAACGATACATCAAGATCTCACGTCATCCAGGTGAATTTGTCATTCCAATCCATCAAACCTGATAGCATTATGCTGGTTATGTAAATAATATTATGTTTATTATTTTCCTTTTATGTATTTTCCTTTATTGTAAAGTTGTACCATACACAAACTCTTCCTATTTTGTAATTACTATTATTAATATAGAACTCTACACACATTTGTGTGTGTGAATTTCCTTAATAATATTCTAACTTTACATGTCTGATGAATTTTCAGCACTTATTCATAATGGCACTTGGGAGCTTGTACCACTTCATGAAGCTACAAATGTTATTGGGTGCAAATGGGTTTTTAAAACAAAATTACGTGCCGATGGTACAGTTGAATGGTATAAAGCCTGCCTCGTAGCGAAGGGTTTTCATCAACGACCTGGTATGGACTTCTCCGAAACTTTCAGTCCTGTTATTAAACCAGTCACTATGCGGCTACTTTTATCATTGGCTATAAGTCACTCGTGGTTTATCAATCATTTTGATGTTTCAAATGCTTTTTTGCATGGTGATCTTGATACACCAGTCTATATGGTCCAACCACCTGGTTTCATCGACCCTCATTGCCCTACTCATGTCTGTAAATTAAGGAAATCACTTTATGGTCTCAAACAATCGCCACGTATGTAGCATCATAAACTCACTCAGTCCCTTCAGGAGTATGGTTTTCACAGCTCATAAGCTGATGTTTATCTTTATTTTTATCATCGGGGTTCATGTGTTTTATTTTGCTTGATTTATGTTGATGATCTTCTTGTGCTTGGGAATGATTCAAAACAGGCCTCACATTTGTTTTCTTTCTTGGAATCTCGATTTGCAATTAAGAATTTGGGATTGGTCAATTATTTGTTGGGTATTGAATTCTCGAGAAAAAATGGCCAATTATTTTTATCTCAACGTAAGTACACACAAGATCTTTTAACTCGAGCAAATTTGTCCTTGGCTAAATCGGTTTCTACTCTGGCCACTCATGTGAAGCCTACGGATAATGACTCTAGTGAATACATTGATGTTACCCATTATCGTAGTTTGGTGGGTGGTCTTTAGTATCTCACAATTACTCGTCCTGATGTGGCATTCTCGGTTACAAAGGTGGCACAATCTATGAACTCACCCACTTATTCTAGTTGGCAAGCTTTAAAACAAATTTTGCGTTACCTACAAGGCACCATTGATTTTAGCTTGCGTTATTGTCAACAATCAGGCATTCACTTACATGGTTTTTCTGATTCCGATTGGGGTGGTGATGCTATAGATTGTCGTTCAACGACAGGTTATGGTATTTATCATGGTACTAATTTGATCTCATGGACATCGAAAAAGCAACGTACAGTTTCTAGGTCCTCCACAGAGGCTGAGTATCGAGCAGTTGCTAACACTACCTCTGAGTTGGCATGGATAGAGCTTCGTTTGCGAGAGATTGGGTTTCCGGCTAATGGCCCCCCGACACTTTGGTGCGATAATTTGAGTACGACTTATCTATCAGCCAACCCCATCTTTCATTCCCGGACTAAACATTTAGAGTTAGATTTTCATTTTGTGCGTGAAAGGGTAGCCTCGAAGACCATTCTTGTTCGACATATCTCGACTGAAGACCAAGCTGCGGATATATTCACCAAGCCATTGTCTCATCATCGGTTCATATTGTTACGTAACAAGTTTGCTGTGGTTCATAACCCCACCCAACTTGCGGGGGGGTGATAGCATTATGCTGGTTATGTAAATAATATTATGTTTATTATTTTCCTTTTATGTATTTTCCTATATTGTAAAGTTGTACCATACATAAACTCTTCCTATTTTGTAATTGCTATTATTAATATAGAACTCTACACACATTTGTGTGTGTGAATTTCCTCAACAATATTCTAGGTTTACAAAACCGAGTTCAGAATTTGGTTTGGCGAAGTGAAAAGAGGTGAAAGTAACTCGCCAAAATATATATGTGGATTATATGATTTGGAATAAAGAGAAGTAGCAACAATTGAGACAAATCATAAAGTTGTATATACTGTTATGCTTCAAACCTTTGTGTTGCATGAAACTTTAGTTCACCAAATCCAAATAATTTCCCCTGGACTTGTATGCGGAGTTATAGAATTGATCGTTGAACATTGTAATTCAAAACATGAACGAAACGGGCGGGTAGCTTGTTTTTCGGTTTTCAACTAATGAATTGATGCTTAATTAGATTATTGATTGTTAAAGTTAATACCATCCCCAATTTTATTCAAAGATTATAGACTGTTTTGTGGGTTTTTCAAGTTGTGTTACAGATGGGAATTGGTTTTGTATTTTGCTACAAGCTAAACCTGTTGATAACTTTGTAAAACATATTTACCCATCTCGGCTATAGGGGCCAGGTCAACTTAGGCCGACTGGCTCACGTCTACAAGAAATAATAGCCATCGCTCAATTCGAAGGGCCTGGCTTGGAAAATATTCCAGCCGGTCTCGTTAGGACAGGCTAAAAACACCACACGTACTCATGCCCGTGGCAAATAGGATCTCGAGCCGGTCAGAACCGACTGGATAGAGATTCTGCTCCGCGGTATAAGGTAGAATCCAAGCCTATATTCTCTCCTACAATCTAGGAAGATTAATATACTTGATATACTTGGGACTCAAGTATTAGATATGCATAATAAGAGTTATACTCTTTTCACAATCGAGACTCTTTCTCCCAATCTAATTGGGTTGCCTCCAACGCCCATATAAAGGCCCTCTTGGTCAGATCAAAGGTATCTCATTCTATATTGATAACTCATTTATTTCCTCAAATCCTTTACTGACTTAAGCATCGGAGGGTCCCCCACGGGGCAAACACCGATCGCCCCCAAGTTCTTGTCTGTTTTTAAGGTTCATCGATCGAAGGTTGAAGTTGCGAGACATGAAGATCTATTATAAAAGAACGGCATTCTGATACGATATCTACAGTGGTGCGGTGAGCGTGGACTAAATTTACTTGAACTTTGGTCCAGAAAACAAAGCTTCGACATATAAGCAAATATTCAAATTTTTTATCTTTTATCGAGTGAAATTATATTACCATGACACATGATTCATTCGTCTCTAATTGGCCGGATTAATGGTATTAATAACTCGTTAATTTCCCAAAGCAAAATCGCGTATATTTCCTATTATTTGCATAATGAGTTTTATAGGAAAACTTATTCTACATTGCTATTATTAATTGAATTTGGAAAAATTATGTGATGTTTTGTCCAACTATTAATTTGTGGAAACACAAGTCCTCTTTGGTCTAATTGCAGGAGCGGACAGCAATTAGAGTAATTGCGTACATGTAGCTTCGTTCATTCAATAAACCTTGATGAAATTGCAGATTGAACAAAAATAGTGTATCCAACTACAAGGAAAGAAAAGACGAGATAAGTATACCGTTGTTAATTATTTAAATCAGAAGTTACTGATGGTACCAGCTACTAATGTAAGGGATAAACGAGTATACACATATATCCTGACTTGTCTAATTCTTTTTACCATAATTGGATCACTTGCGGAGTAATTACGAAACACATGGTTTCTTAATTGAGGATTCGACTAAGAGATAAGTACCATTCTTCAGACTTATATTTGTCATACAACTCTTTTAAGAGATAAGTACAACTCTCTTGATATATCGCGTATCTCATATCATGATTATTTAAATATTCACTACCTAATTTGTAGGAGTATTCCCGTTTAGTGTTCTAGTGAGGATTATTTCATCTTTGTATTTACCTGCGAATAAGGGTGTAATTAATTATTCAATATCAGTAAATACTATTATTTCACGTACAATTATGGCCCATGGTTATAGTATAAACAAAAAGTCCAAATCAGTGGCATGTGAAGGCTGAAATTTTCAAAACTAAACAGTTCAGCTAAGTTGTGCAGGTTGGATCACAAAAAGACTCCAATCTTTTATACTGGAGCCTGATGTAGATGAGAGAGCGTTGGCGTACTTGAAGAAAATTGATAAAAGTGGCTAGCTCGGTTACTATTCTTTTAGGCTTTTTTGGTCGGATTTCGACGTTTCAGGACACTTTTCTGATCTGAAACGGCCCAACGAGCAAAGCTCATGGTGAGCCCCACCCTTTTGGGCCCTAATTTTGCCTTTTAGGCCCTCAATTTTGCGTTTTTCTGTTTTTAGGGACTTAATTGCAATTTTCTAAACATTTGTGTGCTTTTATTTTTTTTCTAGGGTTTTAACCCTAGCCTCTAGACCTTATTTATAGGCGTGTTTGATAGACAATTCGGCAGTTTTTGATTGAATAAAATTGGCTGCGGCTATTTCTCCTAATTACCCTAAATCTTAAAGAATTTAGGGTTCTTAGAACCCTCTTTTGTTTACAGTCTAGAAGAATTATGAACAATAGAGTTATTTTCTTGTCTTGTGATTGATTCCGCTGCATCAGTTGGTACCAGAGCCTTCACATACTATGGTACCACTAAGAAAAGAACGAAGTGTGGCCGAGATTGCTGAAGACAAAGAAAGGCGTCGGGTTGCAGAGGTTGTTGATCAGAGGATAGGGACTTTTGTCGAGCAGGTAATGTCGGCATTAGATGCGAGACTTGATGGGATCAATAACGAGCGTAGAGGGGTGCGTATCATCAATGAACGACCTCGCGATGAAACCCTAGAGGATGAAAGTGATGAGGAGCGGCGATCTGAGTATGGTGGTCGTCGTCAAGAGCGAGCCACTGAGGATCGATGTTGGGAGGCTGGCCTGCGGATTGAGATTTCAGAATTTATAGGAACCCTTCAACCTGAAGAGTTTCTCGATTGGCTGGCGACAGTAGAAGAAGTTCTAGAATTCAAGGGAGTTCCGGAGAATAAAAGGGTGCAACTAGTGGCAACTCGATTGAGAGATAGAGCGATGGCTTGGTGGGTGCAGGTTAAGAACACTAGGGTTCGCATGGGTAAGTCTAAGATTGTGATGTGGGAGAAGATGAAGAAACAGTTGAGAGCCACGTTCCTACCCTATAATTTTCAGCGTCTTATGTATCAGAGGTTGCAAAACCTCAAACAGGGAGGGTGTTCTATCGAAGAATACACAACAGAGTTCTATTAGTTAGTGGCATGGAATGATATGTACGACACAGAAGAGCAGCTAGTGTCGAGGTATATTGGGGGGTTACGTGAACAGTTGTGAGAAGCGGTTAATGACTTTGATCCACTTACTGTATCAGAGGCTCACTAAAGGGCTCTCCGTTTAGAAAAGAGAACTTGTTCTACAATTGTGAATGTTTTGAAAGGAGGCAGTAGTGGCGGTGGAGGGTTTAAGAGCATGGAAATAGTAGGTAACAAGGAGCCTTCCCCAGTGGTAGAAAACCCTAATCCGAATCATAGTCAACTGAGGTGTTTTAAGTGTGGTCAGATTGGGCATAGGGCTGTAAACTGTTGGGTCTCAGAAAAGAGGGCTATGATAACTGATCATAAAACAGGAAAGGACGGAGTGGGTGAAGATAACGTTGATGAGGGAGATGAAGAGGTAAATGAAGAGATTGTGATAGAAGGTGATATAGGGACAGCCTTGGTCATGCGACGATCTTTCCTAACCCCACGTGCGAATGATGAACAGTGGTTGCGGAATAATATCTTCCAATCCACTTGCACAAAAAAAGTGAAGGTCTGTAAGTACATGATTGATGCAGGTAGTTGTGAGAATGTTATCTCCTTGGAGGCGGTGCAGAAGCTTGAGTTGCCCACAAAAAAACATCCAAGTCCTTACAAACTAGCTTGGTTGAAGCATGGAGGGGAGGTTTCAGTGAATAAATGGGTATTAGTTCCTTTCTCCATGGGTGAGAAGTATAAGGATGAGGTGTGGTGTGCTGTGGTTGATATAGATGTGTGTCATCTCTTACTGGGTAGGCATTGGTAGTTTGATAGGGGGGTTAACCACAATCGAACTACTAACTCTTACAGTTTCTTGTGGAATGGAACGAAGATAACATTGCTGCCTAAAAGGGAGGAGAAGAGTAGTGGAAGTAATATGCTAACCCATCAACAGTTTGAAGTGGAGATGAAGAAGACTAGAGTGGTGTATTTAGTGGGGGTGCGAGTAGTAAAAGAAGTGGTGGTTATAATCCCTGAGTTAGTAAAGCCCTTATTGAAAGAGTTTCAGGATGTCTTTCCAGCTGAACTACTGGATGAGTTACCTCCATTACGAGACATCCAACATCAGATTGACTTGGAGCCTGGGGGTATTTTGCCTAATATACCCCATTATAGAATGAGCCTGGCAGAGCATGAGGAGTTGCAGAGGCAAGTTGAGGAGTTGTTGGCGAAGGGTTTCATTCGAGAGAGCTTGAGTCCATGTGCAGTACCTGCTTTGTTGATTCCTAAAAAGGATGGCACATAGAGGATGTGTGTTGATAGTTGAGCCATCAATAAGATCACAGTCAGGTATCGCTTCCCTCTCCCTCATTTGGATGATTTGTTAGACCAACTTAGTGGTGTTGTTGTGTTTACTAAACTTGATTTGAAGAGTGGTTATCATCAAATTCGTATTAGACCTGGTGATGAGTGGAAAACTGCCTTTAAGATTAGAGAAGGGTTGTTTGAGTGGATGGTTATGCCTCTTGGGTTGTCAAATGCCCCTAGCACTTTTATGAGAGTTATAAATCAGGTGTTGAGACCTTTTATTGGGTGATGTGTTGTTGTGTACTTTGATGATATTCTGATTTTTAGCGATGAGCCTAATTTACATTTAACCCATTTGAGAGAAGTGTTGTCTGTTTTGCGGAAGGAGAGGTTTTATGCAGCTCCTAAGAAGTGCCTATTTATGTCCTGAAGTGTGCTGTTCTTGGGATATGTAATTTCTGATCAAGGTCTGAAGGTTGATGAGTCCAAAATAGAGGCAGTTCGAGCTTGGCCTGAACCGCGGACGGTCACGGAAGTGCATAGTTTTCATGGGCTGGCATCTTTTTACAGGAGGTTTATTCCTCATTTCAGTAGTATTATGGCCCCTATTACTGACTGCATTAAGCAGAATGGGAGATTTGAGTGGACAGCCGTCGCAAATAAGACATTCCAAGAGATAAAGCACCGGTTGACGACAGCCCTAATACTTGTCCTACCGGATTTTCATCAGCCTTTTGAGTTGCACTGTGATGCGTCAAAGATTAGAATTGGAGCGGTGTTGAGTCAAAATTGGAGGCCAATCCCATACTTCAGTAAGAAGTTAACAGGAGCCAAAATGAGGTATAGCACCTATGACGTGGAGTTTTATGCTATCATGCATGCCATCAAATATTGGAGACATTATTTGTTTCAGAGGGAGTTTGTACTATTTACGGACCATGAGGCCTTGAAGCATCTTCATGGTCAGGACAAAGTTTCTGCATGGCATGCCTTATGGGTTGCTTATCTATATCAATTCACTTTTGTGGTGAAGCATAAGTCCGGAGTCACTAATAAAGTAGCAGATGCATTGAGCAGAAAACGAGTATTAATGACTCGTTTATAAGTTGAGGTACCTGGTTTTGAATCCCTTACTAATCTTTATTGCACTGACCCGTATTTTGCTGTGGTGTTGCGGAGGGTGTCGTCTGGAGAGAGAGGACCGAGTTTGTGTTGCAGAATGGTTTCCTATTCAAAGGGAATCAGTTGTGCATTCCTGATTGTAGCTTGCAGTTGAAAATTATCCAAGAGCTACATGGTGAAGGTCATGTGTGGAGAGATAGGACCTTACAGTTAGTGCAATCAACTTATTTTTAGCCGTCTATACGAAAGGAAGTTGACAAGTTGGTACAGCGTTGTAGAATCTGCCAAGTGTCCAAGGGAGCTGCCACAAATGCCGGTTTATATAGACCACTAGTTGTTCCTTCTGGTCCTTAGGAGGATGTGAGCATGGACTTTGTGCTTGGATTGCCTCGTACTCAGCGAGGTAATGATTCTATTTTTATGGTGGTTGATCATTTTTCAAAGATGGTGCACTTTATTCCGTGTAAGAAAACTACCGATGCTATTAAAGTTGCTCAATTGTACTTCAGAGAGGTTTACAAACTGCATGGTTTACCAAAGTCAATTATGTCAGATCGAGATACGCACTTTCTTAGTCACTTTTGGCGCAGTTTGTGGAAGATGGTGAACACACAGTTGAACTTCAGTAGTGCTTATCATCCCCAGACCGATGGACAAACGGAAGTGGTCAATCGCTCTTTGGGTAATATGTTGCGGAGTTTGGTTGGCGAGCACCTGAAGAGTTGGGATATGAAGCTCAGTCAGGCTGAATTTGCTTATAATCGTGTAGTTAACCGGAGTATTGGATTTAGTCCATTTGCTGTCGTGTATTCTGTACTTCCTCGCAGTCCCCTGGATTTGCTACCTGTACCTGACCGGATTCGTTGTCATGGCAAGGCTGAAGAATTTGTAAACAGTCTTCGCAGTGTTCATGAAGCTGTGAGGGAAAATCTTTTGAGAGCCAACGCAAAATATAAAGAAGATGCTGATAGGAAGCGCAGACATGTGGAGTTCGATGTGGGTGATTTTGTTTGGGTTGTTCTGACGAAGGAGCATTTTTCAGTGGGAGAGTACAACAAACTTTCAGCAAAGAAGATCGGTCCAGTGGAGATCGTTGAAAAGATTAACCCGAATGCATATCGTTTGAAGCTGCCGAGCCAATTCGCACTACTGACGTGTTTAACGTTAAGCATCTCATTCCTTTCACTGGTGATACTTCAGATGATGACGATTTGAGGGCGAATTCTTTCCAACTAGGGGAGGATGATGCAGATGAGAGAGCATTGGTGTGCTTGGAGAAAATTGATAAAAGTGGCTAGCTCGGTTACTACTCTTTTGGGCTTTTTGGGTTGGATTTCGACGTTTCAGGACACTCTTCTAATCGAAATGGCCCAACGAGCAACGCTTATAGTATAGCATGTGCCCCATCCTATCGGGCCCTAATTTTGCCGTTTAGACCCTCAATTTTGCGTTTTTCTGTTTTTAGGGACTTAATTGCAATTTTCTAAAAGTTTGTGTGCTTTTATTTTTTTCTAGGGTTTTAACCCCAGCCTCTAGACCTTATTTATAGGCGTGTTTGATAGACAATTCGGCAGTTTTTGATTGAATAAAATTGGCTGCGGCTATTTCTCCTAATTACTCTAAATCTTGAAGAATTTAGGGTTCTTAGAACCCTCTTTTGTTTACAGTCTAGAAGAATTGTGAACAATAGAGTTATTTTCTTGTCTTGTGATTGATTCCGCTACATCAAAGCCTCTAATCAACAATCACAAGTGTGAAAGCATGCTTTTTTATGGGATTGCAAGGATGCAAAACAAACCCTGTAACACTCAACCATAAAAGAAAAGACCAGATGCAGTAAGCTCTTTCGAGTTCAACAATTACATAAAAGAGAGAAGCACTCACTGATGTGGACACTTCCATCAAATAAATAGATAAGTAAATCTCCTCATATGTTCACGCAAAAAAAACCGGCTTTGCTTGTCTTCACTACCATCATGTAGTTTAATACATGACGCATAATTCTCTGTCATTTCCACTAACCACTGTTTGGGTGAAATCCTTTCCTCTTGTCAAACGTGATAAAGTATCAGGTTATTTACATAGTTGAAAAGAAAGAGAGCACACCCCGATTTATCAATTTGACAAAGCAGATCCAACATCAAATAATGCAGACAACGATTTTACAATTGCAATCTAAATTCCAAAGTTGGAGCGCTCAATACCCGAGAGTCTTGTCAACCTTCATGACAAAGCAATATTAATGCCAAGGCAAGTACATGGAGAGAATGTATGGTATGATCATTTCATCCAAAGTAAACACTTTAAGTTGCAGGATGGAGTATATTCAAACACCAATCTCTTGTATTGGCTTTATATATTAACCATCTGATGTTTTTCTTATCTCTTTTGTATGATATAGACTAATCATTCTATATGTAGGAAAATTTTTCTTTCCTGATTCTCGACTCTTTGTCAAGTTACAACTCATCTAATGAGATTTCAGGTTGATGAAAAGTATTGCACACTATCACAGGTGCTTAGGTAAGAACTTTGACAAAACACAATACCAAATACAAGCAGTAGAACTTCAGTTCTGTCACAAATTAAAAACCAATTCGGCCTGGCAGCGGGAAAGGATGGTTTCAAATCAAAAGTTGCGTGAGACATGTCTACATATGTGCTTATATTTTATCATACTGATGAGTTAATGCTATAATAACACCTATATATACTGATTGTCTTTTATGAAGACAAAGATTTGTTACTCTTTGATGGAAAATATGAAAATGCAGCTTGATAAAATTACAGGCTATTGGCGCGCTACATGTAATCGTCAACAGCAAATTGCACATAAGGAAGTCATTCATTTGACACACGTCAGTCAAAAATGGCCATAATCTCCAATTAAGCCGGCAATGAAAATTCTATCCAGCCAAGATTAGGATATTGGATTCGCATCGATTCATCACGCTTGGACAAAGAGAACACAAAGCTGTAAAGAGACTGCCCAACATCTCATTGATCGCCAACAAAAAAGATAAGTAAAATCTTCATATTCACATACAATAGTCTGATAAGTTGATTATATATGGCGTCATTTTAGTTTTTGCAATATCCTTCGACATACCAAGATGCGATCAAGTAAGTAACCTGCTCCCACTTTATCGCATGATTTAATTATGGTTTTGACCCACATTTGATTTCTTGGTTCAGTGAATTTTAATAAATTCAATCGCCATTTATAATAAATCTTCCATTGAATTCTAATATATCTGAAATAAGGTTATTTGGGTGAAATCTTTTTCTTTGTCTAGCACGCCTCAAATTAACACAAATCGCACAGAGAATAGATGGCCCTTTACGCCATTCATTATCGTTTGCCCCAGTAGGTCTATTGTTCAACATCGATACAATTCTGAAAGGCAAATAAAAGCTGAGATAAGATTAATCAACTATTCAATTTGAGAATGAGAAAAGATTGGAGAGACAGCGTTCGGCCAAATCAAACAATGGAAAGTCGACAAGCTCAATTTATCCGGCTATTCAATATGGCAATAAACATATATTAGATTATTTGCTTGTTGATATTTTTCTTTGAGTTATTTGGGCTAGGTGAAAATTCTTTTCTTCGTTTAGCTTGACGAAACTGCAGATTGAATGAATATATTGCATCCTGCTACAAAGAAAGGGAGCCATATCGATCGAAATAAGACCAAGGCATGAAGTAAGGCCTTGACAAACTTCTAAGACCGCCTCCATGGTCGACACATCATATAAGACCAAGGCATGGAGTAAGACCTTGGCATAATCCTAAGACCACCTCCGAGGCCGACTCATCATATTTTCTCAAGGCACTTAGCAAGACATTGGTGATAACAAAATATAAATAAAGACCGAGGCAAAATAAGGCCTCCGGTAAATTTAAAGACCTTAGTTACTGAGGTACATATAAAAATGAGGCATGACATAAGACCTCAAGCAAGAGGCATCTACATAAGACCTCAATTATTTAAAGACATTTAAATAAGACCTTACTCAAACTAATGAGGCGTCAACATAAGACCTCAATTATTAAAAAAGATTCGACAAGACCTTACTCATAGCAACGAGGCGTCTACATAAAACCTCCACTATTAAATGTATAAACAAGAACAAGGCATGAAGTAAGAACATGGCAAGAATATAAGACCACATTCAGGGCCGGTAAATCACATTTTTTCCAAGGCACATGATAAGACCTTGTTGATAATGAAATATAATTAATACCGAGGCAATACAAGACCTCCGACATATCTAACAAACCTTAGACAATACTAAGGAACACTTGAAGTTCTTATTTAAAACTAAGAAACAAAAATTTCATGCAGAAATAAGACCTGCATAAATATATAGAGCCACAGAGGCTACCGGCTAAAAGTAAGACCGCCAGAAAGACTAAGTATAAAACTTAGCCAAATTTATAAAAGGCATAATATAAAACCTTTATTTAATTGGGCAAAAATCTGAGTATTGAACTCTTAGAAAATTTTTAGACTCAGGCGGCAGTAACACCTGAGCAAACTTGAGCCACAAAGGCAACCGGTTGAATTGTTAGACCGAAAGAAATGCTAGGTTAGACAAAATACTTAGCTAAAATTATCATAGGCAGGATATAAGACCTATAATACAAATAAAACATCTGGAAGGCAAAAAAACATAAGGCCGTCTCAAGTTCTACTTGGCGCGCAAATAAAATCCTAAGTATAAAAGTTCTTAGTTAAAACTAAGAAACAATAAATTCATGCAGCAATAAGACCTGAATAATAGCTTCAAAAAAGCAAACCGGTTAAAAATGCAAGACCGGTAGAAAAACCTAAGTTAATCAAATTACATAGCCAAAATTCTTGATAGGCAAATCATAAGACCTATTCATAAAACAAGTCATCTAAGACGGCAACAAAATATAAGACTGTCATGCTTGCATGACAAAGTAAATAAAGCAAGAGGTAAAACCTCAAAAGAAGGCCAAACGGGCTAACATTAATAAAAATATATTGTGCGAACAAAACATAGCCAAAACATGGCTAAGTACAAAAACAATAAAAAATCTAGGCGATTGAATCCTTAGGAAGTTGCAAGTTATCTCCCTCAGCATCTGCCATCTCATTTTCCTTGTCACCTCCTTCCAATTCTCACGCTAGGTCATCAATAGGCTCTTCTACTCCCCCTGCTTACTCCATCTACTCGAAATCAGGGAGAGCTTCACTCGGCTGAGGATAGATAACATTAGCAAAAAGATCATAAGAAAGGTCTATAGATTGAGTTGCACAAGCATTGAAAAATTGCCTGCCATAAGAGAAGCCCATGTTAAGCATTCCCCTTATGGATCGCGATCAGGTCGGCTTTAGCCTTCTTCAAATCTCATTTAGTCGATTAAAGATCCTTCACCGCCTTACCATGTGCCATTGGAGGATATCACGATTATCCTTCACTTCATTCAACTTCACCTCGAGTTGTTCCACTCGAGTCCAGGCAGTTTCACTTTATTCAATAGTAGGCCGATTCTCTTCTGAGCCATATCCAGTCGGGAATCCACTGTGTTCATCCACATGACGGCACATAATTACCACTCGAGACATCACCTATAATAGGAAGAGTAACTACGAAATTAAAATTCAAACACTTATCATCAAAGCTAAATATAAACCTGAGAGGTCGTCTCAAACATAAAAATGGTAGTCCTTGGTCCAAACCAAAGAAATAGAAGCTGACTTGCCGGCTAGACCATCCAAATCCTTCTATAGCTGAGAAGGAGACATAACAAGTTCTCGGCCAGAAGAAGATTTCGGAACACACTAAAGCTAGTTGTAGAAGAACTCCAACAACAATAAAGATTCATTCAAACAGACTATAAAATGAAGCATAATCATGCCAATCCTAGAAATAAAGACAGACATAAATCAAAATAAAAGGTCAAAAAAGCAAAGTAAAGTTATTGAAAGAAAAAGGAAAAGATTTAAGTCGCTGAAAATCACCTCGAGAAGATGCTGGGAAACCCTCACCTGAAATCACCTTAAGCAGCTTTAGAAGAAACGAAGTAGCAAAATATTGAAAGATCAGCTCAAAATTCAGAAATTTCAACTGCCGCCAAACCATATGAAGAAACATAAGCTACTCTGGAAAGTTCCAACAAACGAAAGACGCAATCTTCTCCAAGAAGTTTTGAGTAACGAAAGAATATGGATGAGCCACGTTGCCCGTCACTTCCGTCTAATCCGTGTAAAAATCGAGCCAGATTCTGCACCAGAAGTCCTAAAGAACTTCTCACACTTGTGGGGGGGCTTCTGATAACTTTGTAAAACATATTTAGCCATCTCAGTTATAGAGGTCAGGTCAACTTAGGCCGACTGGCTCACGCTTACGAGAAATAATAGCCATTGCCCAATTCGAAGGGCCCAGCTTAGAAAATATTCCACCCGATCTCGTTAAGACAGGCTAAAAACATGACACGTACTCGTGCTCATGGCGAATAGGATCTCGAGCCAGTCACAACCGGCTGGACAGAGATTCTGCTCTGCGTTAAAAGGTAGAATCCAAGCCTATATTCTCTCTTACAAGCTAGGAAGATTAATCCTAATATATTTGATGTACTTGGGACTCAAGTATTAGATATGCATGGTAGAGTTATAATCTTCACAATCGAGACTCTTTCTCCCAATCTAATTGGGATTCCTCAAACACCTATATAAAGGCCCTCTTGGTCAGATCAAAGGTATCTCATTCTATACTGATAACTTATTTATTTCCTCAAATCCTTTACTGACTTAAGCATCGAAGGGTCCCCCACGGGGCAACCACCGATCGCCCCATAGTTCGTGTCTGTTTTGCAGGTTCATCGATCGAAGGTTGAAGTTGCAAGACAAGAAGATCTATTCTGAAATATCTGCATTCTGGTACGATATTTTCACTTGTTAAATTTAGTTATATCTTTCTGGATTTGCTTGCCTTCTGCTGCTAAGGAATTTGTTCATACAGTATAGTTAGAACATTAGGTTATGTAAAACAATTTAGTTAAGCTATAATTAATCTGAAAAATATTTGTTATATAGTATTTTCATGAGTCATGTTTAAGTTTACCGAAATTAAAGCAAATACCTTTTAAAAAAAATAAATTTACCTCATACGGGCTTACAATAATAATAAAAAAAAACCTTATCCCACTTGCCAGAGTGTGGACTCGAACCTGTAACCTCTAGGATCAGGGCCGACCATTAGGAGGAGCGAGCGGAGTGACCGCTCAGGGCCCTAAGTCTTCGGGGTGCCCCGAATAGTAGTGAGGGTACAGTATGAGTATAAAAAAGTATATATATAAATAAAAGGTTAAATATTAAAAACATGCCACGTGGTTTGACCGTTTTGCAAAAAGGTCTTTGTGGAAATTTTTTTTCAAAAGAGTGCCTGTGGTTTGAAAAGTTAGCAAAAACATGCTTTTCAAAATTTTGAAACCACATTTGGAAGGGTAATCTTGTCCATTTTGAAGTAAAATTTTGCAGCTTTGTTTATCAAAATACAATACACATTAGTGATAAATTTTAAAATTTTTTGAGAAGTACAAATAATTAAAATTGACGACAACTTTGAAAAATCAGAACAAAATGAAAATTTTCTGAAATTTACTCAAATCTTGATAAATAATTCACAAATAATATACTTTAAATATAGGAATGTTGAATTTATTGAAATAACTGAGATTACCATTCCAAATGTGGTTTCAAAATTTTGAGAAGCATGTTTTTACTAACTTTTGAAACCACATGCACCCTTTCGAAAAAAAAATTCCACAAAAACGACCTAACCACATGCTATATTTTTATATTTTATCCTAAATAAAATTGGGATAAGAATATAAGAGTTAGGTTTGATCTAGCCGTAAGACTGCTGCTTTGTTTGCCCAGGCTCGCGTGCTGCCTGGGTTTGATACATGCACTACCCTTTTATATTCTTATTTTTATTCCTCAAAACGTTGTTACCCATCATCTATCTAGATAATTCTTTGATAATATTAAAAATATATTTTATTTAATTTTTAAGGTTTTAAAGTCTTTAATAAATAAAGTACATTTTAATTAGTTTATTTACATAAAAGAGTTTTTATTCAACATGACGTTTACTATATTAACATGTAGATATATTTTTTTAATTAAAAATAAATATAGTCTTTAACTGTCTTTTATTATATTTATCTCACAAATCTCTTAAATAAAAAAGAATCAACAAATATTTTAGTATTTATTATTTTATAATTAGACCCTATTTATTTACATAAAAATATTTTATAATAAAATATTTTTTTAATTTATTATTATTTATTTAGACTGTAAAATAAATCAAAGAAAAAAAATTAATCGTCCATATAAAAACACGTTCACAAATAATGGAAAATGTTTTAGAGAGGAAAAACATTTTCCTCGTAAGAAGACGCTAAAAAAGGCGTACGCTCCAATTCTCCCCAATCAAATGTCGCCACCTACCACCTTACTCTGCTCTTTAGCAATTTCAATCTGTATCTCTTAATTAGTGGGGCAAGATTTCCTTATTTTGTTCTTTTACTTTTCCTTGTGTTCTTTTTCAATTTGACCAGCAAAATTGATTCTTGCAAATGTCATATATTATTGGATTGATGATTTCATAATGCGAATTAGTTGAATTTTTTTATAAATTATTTTAGCATCAGTTATTCAATGGTTTTGGGTTTTGATTGGACTTGGACTTTAATTATTATTAGCTTGACATAAGTATAATTTTTATTATTATGTTTTAAAGTTATTAAATTTAATTTTTATTTTTCACATATGTTACATTTTTAATAGATATCATAACTATAATATTCAAGTGTAAACATAATTGTATAAATAAATTTATAATCGAAAAATATTTTACACATTCTAACCAAATATCTAAAAATATTTTTGAGTGTTGTATTCTAATAGAGGAAAATATTCTATTTTTCAGAAAATATTTTCTCTTCCACAATATTTTCTACTACACATTCTAATATTAATAAGTATTTTTTCTTCTTTCTTGTTCCAATGGATAAAAAAGATGAGATAAATAGTTTTCTCTTTAAAAAAATAACAAATACTAGTTTGATTGTTTCAATATATATTTTCAAATTTCTAATACCGTATTTTATTTAAATTCAATATATTATTATATCTTTCAAAATATCAACAGTAAAAAATATTAAGAATGTAATTTTAGATAAATTTCATTTGAAAATCAATTAAAACTTGCTTAAAAAAATATTCAGATAACCAAAATTTCAAATGATTATATCTTAATCGAAAAAATACGTATATATCAAAGTTTAAAATTTTTATGTTGTTATTAGTTAAATATTAATTGTGTTGGTGAAATTTATTTCAAAGTTATTTCATTTTACAAGGGGGCCTATTTCATTTTTTGCTTAATGCCCGAAAATATACGACACGACCTTGATTATAGTTTATGAGGGCCCAATTTTGGTGTTTGCTCAGGGCCTCTAAATTTTCCGAGATGGCCATGTCTAGGATCACAGCTTCACGGCTCAACCACTGAACCAAGCCTTTACCACAAACCAAATAGCAAGTATTCTTCATGTTTTTACCTAAAACATGGATTTCTTATTCTATATCACCATGTAAAAACATTTTCTCTTCTATTCAATTCAAGTTTTGTATCTTAAAATGACCATATCTCACAAACCATTATTTTTTTCAAGACGATCCTTTAGAATATTTTATCCGTTTTGTTTTTATCTTTAAAATGATATCTATTTTGAAAATTTTCAAACAAAGAAAAGTATCGCAATCTTAAACCTTGTAGTGTTTTACCATTTTTCATGAAAGTCTTTTATTTTTAAAACCCCCCGGAGGAACATTGTGTTCCCCTAGAAGGAAAAAGATTGAGACAGGTGAAAATTTCGGGGCGGGCGTCCCAACTAGGTTGATGCCTCCGCTTACCTACAAAACACCTACCTCTCTTTATTAAAGAAATCCAAAGACTGCTCACAAGATGGGAGCGTCATTGGACAGAAATACAGCCTAAAGGTGATACGGATATGAAGTCCGATCCCAAGACATGCCTATACAATGAATAAGGCCAAAGAATGCCAGCTATCTAGTTACAACTTAGAAATAAGTTCGGGAAATTAAATACATCATAAACGACAAAATTAAGATTCCGCCTTCGATACTTGAAGAAGAGCCAACATAGATGAATGCATGACCCCAAATGATCTTCTGTGCTTAAGACGCACTCGAACACAAACGTATTCCTCCTTTTCCAAATAGCCCACGCAATCATAAACCATAAAGCCGTACCAAACTCATGTCCGAGACCCGAGGTAAAGTGCGCTCGCCATACTAATAGAAAATCAGCCCCCTTCAATGGCATTGTCACTGAAATCCCTAGCACCAGAAAAGCTTGAGCCCATATACGATAACTACCCAAATAGTAAAACAAAGCACGATCAATTGTTTCAGACTCATCACAAAACGGACACTTATCATCCACTACTGCTGGCATCCGCGACGAACCAGAAAGACTTTCGTTGGAAGATGTCTATGCAACAATAGCCAGCCAAAGAATTTAACTTTAGGAAGGAGACACGCATTCCAAACCACCATGTAATCCGTTTCCGGCGTAGTCCGTTGAGGCGTCCTATAGAACCCCAAACAAAAAGATGCAGCTGAAAATACCTTATTAGCTCCCAGATCCCATTCAAATCTATCCGCAACCACCTGAAACGTAGCATGTAGCTACTGCCCCCTACTGCCGTCAGCCCCATTACCCACAAAAATAGAAGGGCAGGTCTGGGAAATCCAATTTCAAAGCTGGAAGCACCTCTCTCTACTTGAAATCCTTAGACTACGTTTCCAAAAAGGCCTAAATAGTGCTGCTCCCTCAGAAATTGACAGACACCCATCCCGAACCGAGCAACTTTTTCTGTTACATAAGAGATACAGGTCAGGGAAAAGAATAGATAGTGACACATTTGCGGTCCAATTATCATACCAAAAGGAACCGCAAGCCCCGTTCCCCGCTTTCACCCTCACATTCGATTTAAACAACTCCCAGATGGTTGAGTTCTTTACACAGCAAGATAAAATGCCTCGCCAAACATACGAAAGGCTTGAACTATCAACATTTTCAAACGAGTTCCATGAATCGAAGCCATATCTACGGACACACAACTCATACCACAGCGATCCCTGTCCGTCTACTCTGGATCGCCATATCCATTTCAACAATAAACTATAGTTTACTAGTCTGAGATCCCTAACATACAGGCCACCTAGATTTTTCGGTAGCATAATTGTCTCCCAGCTCACTTTGCAGATCCTTCTAGAGTCCGCGTTACCTTTCCATAAGAAATTTCGCATCAGTTGCACAAGCTTATTATTAATAGAGGCCGGCTTCTTATTCAATGATAACAAATAAATCAGGATGGATGAGAGAACTGATTTTATAAGGACCACCCTGCCAGCATACGATAAACACTGACCTTTCCAACTTGCTAGCCGATTTTGGAACTTACCAATCAACACGTTTCAATAAGACACCGAGATGCGTCTCGTACTGAGAGGGGCACCTAGATAAGTAATGGGAAATTTTTTGATCTTGCAACCCATAGTCTCCGCACATCGATTCAGCATGTCGTCCTGCACGTTAATACCCATGATTGAGCTCTTAACAAAATTAATTCGTAGACTTGAAATCAGCTCAAAACAACGTAATAAACGGATAAAAATAGGTAAGAGGGACTCATCTACAGGCAAGAAGCACATCGTGTCATCCGTAAACTGAATAATAGATATATGCATCTCTGACCCATCAATATGAAACCCAGGTAAAATGCCCTTAAGGACACTTGCATCAATAAGCTGTTTAAGACCTTCCACTGCTAAGACAAAAATAAATGAAGAAATGGGGTCGCCTTGTTTGACCCCTCTACCCAAATATATCGGATCAGTAGGGCTTCCATTGATAAGAATAGATGTTACTGAGTTCTCTCTGCAAGCTGCCATCCATCTAATCCACTTATTAGAGAAACCCATCCTCTTCAAAACTGAGTCAATATAAGTCCAAGAAACACTATCGTATGCTTTATGGAAATCAAGCTTGAGTGCCATAGAAGACTGACCATGACGGTGGATTGATTGGATCACTTTTGAGGCTATAAACGAGCATTGATGAATATTACGGCCTTTAACAAATGCAAACTGGTTGTCAGAGATCAGTTGAGGCAACACAGCCTGTAATCTTTTCGCTAGTACTTTCGACACAATTTTATATATACCATGGATAAGGGCAATCGGTCTATAGTTCCCCATCGACGACGACCCAGGAACTTTAGGAATCAACACGGTAAAGGATGACTTAATAGAATTGGGCAGATGATCATACCTATAAAATTCGCCGAACAGTGCTAACACATCCGGTTTCAGTTCCTCCCAAAAGCGTTTATAGAAGAAAAAATTAAATCCGTCCGGCCCCGGAGCCTTACCTTCTTGACAAGCACAAACTGCATCCCACACTTCAGCCTCTGAAAATGACTCAACAAGACGAGAATTGGTTGTCTCATCAACCATGCGAAAATTTAGCTCTCCCAAAGTATACGGCACCTCCACTTGTTTCGAAAATAGCCTGGAATAAAAATTCCATATCGTGGATTTAATAAGTTCCGGGTTAGAAGATACAGCTCCAATAATTTCCAGCTGTGAAATCCGATTACCCCTAGATCTCGCTGATGCCATCCTATGAAAAAAACTTGTATTATCATCACCCAATATAGTCCAGTTAACTCATGATTGTTGATGACGAATTTGTTCAAGGTTCCGTCTACAGGTAAGTAATTTCGATCTCACGCACTGAAGCTCCAAATTACTCTCCTCCTCCATAGGCCGAGATACCGAGCTAGATGTCAAGGACATAATACAAGCCTCTAGCTTCTTTATTCTTCCCTCTAACCTGCCAAAATTAGATAGATGCTAAGGCCGAATAAAGCTCCTTAGTCGGCATAGCTTAAAATCGATGTCGCGCCCCGGATCCGCCAATTCTGTAGCCTCCCACTTCGATCTTAGAAAAGGTAGAAACCCGTCCTTCTCCCACCAACAGTTCAAGGAGCGAAAAATCTTTTTGCCGTCCCATACCGATGTATGGGATCGGTAGATAATCAGAAAGTGATCTGATAACGTCGAATCAACCGTCATCAAACTCTGACCCGACCACCTATCAAGAATATTGCACGACACCAAGACTTGATCAATCCTCGAGAAGGATAGGCTATTAGACCACGTAAAGTCACGGCCATGTAATGGCAAATCAAAGAGAGCACATTCATTAACAAACTCCTGGAACCTAATCATCGAACTCAACACCGTATTCCCACTTCTACCTCTCTCAGAGCTATGTATTACTTCGTTAAAATCACCACATAGCACCAAGTTATCCATGTTTTGAATATGGGGCAACAGATCAAACCAAAATTGATTCCTATCCCTGGGGATAGGGGGACCATATAAGCATAGTAAGTTTACCTCAAGTTGACTAGACACAATATGTAGCAAGCACCATCTATCTGTAGAAGCAGTGATCGAGCCATGAATTAAATTAGAATTCCATGAGATCAGTAGACCCCCTGACAATCCGTACGACAGAATACAATGAGATTGAAACTCATTATGGCCCTAAAACTTTCTGACAACCGGATCTGAAACCGTCAGGGACTTTGTCTCAATCAGAATAAAAACCTGAAGCTGCCACTTTCAAACACATGACCGCACCAAAAACTGTTTGGCCCCATTCAACAGGCCCCCACGATAATTCCAACTCATAAAACTCAAAGACATAATAATACTAACGATAACCCAGCTCGGACAACAGTCCTCTCAACGTCGTTGCCCTTCCAAGGCCTCTATAATCAAGCCCATGTTTTGTTCATTAAACAACTCAAGCTTTTCCCCAATTTAGAATGTCATTAGTTCCTTACTGACAGTTGGCTCATTTTCTTCCCTTCGGATGATAATTCTATTCATATTTGAGGTGTTCGGGCCCGAGGAGCTTGAATCCTCCGTAGCTGGAACCAACGCATTATTCCCCCCAATTATCGGGCTATCGCCAGGAGGATGGTTACTTCCTGGAATTGTGTTATTGCTATCCGCAACAATCTCATCATCCTCGCACGATCTAATTTCAACTTCGTTCCCCAATGATTCACAACTACTCCTATCCGAAGGATCCTCCTCTGGTTCACTCCACTCTTCCGATCCGTGCTCTTGACTGTGTTAACACCTAATTCCTTGTCTAAGGTTCGTGTATATCGTTATATCCCTATTCCCTACTGCCAGGGTCAGATTTCTGCTGGCTGTCCCTAGCGGCACAGAAATAAGGCACGATACTACGTCCAAACGATCCGGTTTTTCAAAATTACAATCTATCATAACAATTTGCCCAAATCTCGCTGCTAGTTCACGCACCACAGGTTCACGGACAAAAGCTGGCGGAATTCCCATAAGATCCAGATACATAATACATTCCGACGACGCAAAATCTACTAAAAGTGCACAAACTGACTCCACAATATGTTCCATAACCTTCCAATCACCATTCATAAAATCCTTAAGAGCCACATCTGATACAAATGAAATAATCACACAATACCCACCAACAGGAGCAGCAAACCTAAACTCAAATCCGTGATCACTCAGAAAATCATGTATATTACGGATGTGAGAAATATTGTTGAGTTTAACCAAACAAGATTTTAATTTCCAAGGTGCAATTTTAACCACTACCTCACTGTTCAGTAGAGGTTCAGCAGGTATAATAGGAGAAGATGCCGCCTGGATAGGGTTGATGGTCGACTCCTCTCGTGGAGCTTGATTCGCCACAACAGCCGTAAATGAACGATGATCTCGAGGGGAGTTTCGGAACGTCGCCTTCTGAACTGGTACCACGGGGTTAGACCATGCTTGAGGGGCCGTTATCGATTTGTCATACGTGGCTCTGAAAGCTTTGAGTCTTATCGCACCAATCGCTATCATATTCAGCACTTCCAACGCCTCATGTATCCGCATAGATCCATCGAGTGTGATGAACCCAAAATTAAGGTTCTTAGCATTCCTTTTTCGAGCAATATAGACCCATCCATACACTCCATACCTATTGAACATTCTTTTCATTGCAGCTGCATCAAAGTGATTTGGGAAATTCTCAAAGTATATTTTCGGGGGATTGGGGTTTTGGGTATGGCGATTGCGGGGGGGCAAGGGGTTTCGGTATTGTGGCTGGCGGTGGTTGTTCTCCGATCAGTTCAGGGTGGTTGACGGCCGGTGGCGTAGGTGGCGGCTGAGGAAGGGGGTGGGGAGGGTGCGGGTAGGGTTTCTCTCCATAGGGTTATTATTAATTTATTATATTCCATAAAAGTCTTATACCTGGTATAATTCATTTATTACAACAACTATCGATTCCTCAACAAAAAAAATGACATGAATGCCTCATACCTGGTATAACACTTGTATATATGGTATAATAGTGGTATAATATCTTCATATCATCTCTTTTTCATTTATTTTTACAATAGACTTTAAAATATGAGCAAAAACAATGGTACGAAGGTCTTATACCTAGTGTAAGAGTGGTATTATTACTTTATATAGTCCTATTTTCTTTTATGTTCATAACAATTGATAAATTAAAATTTGGACTAAGTAAATCATGTATTTTAAGCTAACATTTGTGTGAAAAGATCAGCTTTTTTAGAGATCTCTACAGATTTTAGGTCTTTGCTAAAGAATGGAGAACTCTTGCCTTGTTGCTGAAAACTAACGAATAAAGTGCAGTCTTTGCTGGAGATCTTCATAATTTACAAGATCTCATCAAAAATAGAAGATCGCCTGTCATTTCGGGAAGAAGACTAAACATAGTGGAAAATTCCCTCAAAAAAATGGCAATCAAATACAAAGTGCAATTGGGATTGATTGACGTGACACTTGGTAGAAAAGTGGGTGAAAAAGTGGACTGTTAACTCTTTTCCCCATTTCCAGCTTTGCCCTTTCAAGAAGGCTTTTCAAGTTGGATTACTTTATTAGTTCTTTTAGTAAATATCTGGATATTATGTATTAGTTGATAATATTTTATTGGAAGATATTTTTTATCTCTCTTTGTAATTGGGGGCTATTTATTATCATCTTTCCTATTGATGTAAGAGTTACTATTTTGGTGGTGAAAATACCATTAATATTCTATAAAAACCTTCTTTATTAATGGAATTTGACAATCGCTTCATTATTATGAGAGAGTAGTCCTTCAGCAGGCAAGTCTGCCTTCGACAGATAGTTTAAGAGATCTCCAGGCACTGTAATATACTCTTCATTTCATATCTATCGTTATTTATGTGTTTAAGTGCTTAATTCTTATGAGTCAAAGATCTAGCTCATATATAGTAATGTTAATGAGACCGAGTAGAGATTTAGCATAGCGGTACACTAACATACACATATAGGGCATGAGACCTAGATGGAGATTGACCATATGCCGATGGTTTTAGATTTATCTAAATGCTTACCTAAACCTAATGCAAGTTATTGTTAGTTTATCATGGACTTAACAGAGAAGTAAGTTAACTTAGCTTAGTATTGAAGATGGCCAAGTGGAATGCTTGAATTACCGTGGTTGAGATACCTTGGAATTACATGGTTAATTGAGTAAATGATACATGACGTGATGCTAAATTATTATATTTTTGTGGACTTTGCATGTGCCTTTTTACCATTTTTAGTTTCCTAAAAGTAGATAAAAAACTCTGATATTTTCTTATTTCTCAGTAATAAATAATACAATACAGAGCAAGACCTTATATATGCATATCATCAGTACAAATCTAGCTACATGAAAGATCTAGAAAGGATGAGCTGGAATGGTTAGCTGATTTTAGGCGGGGAAATCAATCATAGCTAATGTCACTTGAATGAGTAGTGATCTGCTGCTTTGTGGTGGATGGGGCTCATTATGGTACTTAGTTATATTCCAACATCCCTCCCTCACAATGAGCATCATTGTGATTGAAATAACAGAATCCCAACATTGTTAGAGAAGGCTGCCTTTGTATTGAAGGCAGGTGCTTAGTGAAGAGATTAGCGGGTTGACTTCTGGTTGAAATTGCCAAAACATTGAGAAAGCCATCTTGTACCATGTTTCGAGCAATACGGTAAATCTATTTTTATGTGCTTAGTTTTATCATGAAAAACTAGGTTTTTGGCTATGAATGAAAATAGCAGCTACATTTATCGCAGTGTAGTGGGATAGGCAACATGATGTGTAACTGTAAATCTTGAAATAGATAACCGATCCACTTTAGCTCGCTAGAGGTGGTGCACATGCTTTTGTATTCAGCTTCAGCTGTTGAGTGGCTGACAGTGCCTTACTTTTTGCTTTTCCAGGAGATCAAGGAGGAACCCATCATAATGCAATATCCTGTAATTAACTTTCTTGTGATTTTACACGAGCCCCAATCCAAATCGCAGAAAGCTTCCAATTTAATTTCAGAATTTACAGGGTAAAAGAGGCCATAATTGATGGTGCCTTTTAAGTACCTTAATACATGCATTGTAGTTTTTATGTGATGTTCTTGTGGCTCCTGCATGAACTAGCTTAGTTTTTGAGTTACAAAGGATATGTCAGGCCTAGTATACCCCAAAAACAACAATTTCCCAATAAGTCTCCTATAAGAGTTTGGTTCTATTAAGGGTGCACTAAAAGTGTGTAGGGCCATGCCAGTCGGGAATGGACTTGAGGCAATGCTTGCATTTTCCAGTCTTGTATCTCTTAGCATGTCCAAAATGTATTTAGATTGTGACAATGTAATACCTTTAGCTGTATGTGATATCTCAACTCCAAGAAAGAACTTTGCTTAGCCCATGTCCTTTACGGTGTAGAGGGAATGCAGATGCTCTTTGAAACATTTGATTTCTGCTTTATTTACCGTAAAAACAAGTATGTCATCTATATATATTACCATAGCAAGGAAATTCTGCATATTGATATTGCCCTTAAGGAATAGGCAGTTGTCATGGACTGATCTCCTGAAGCCAAAGCTTTGGAGGGATGTGGTTAGCTCTTTGTGCCATTTCCTCCTTGCCTGTTTGAGTCCATAAAGGGATTTGTTCAATATGCAAACTTGACCTTTAGATGCCTTGTCATATCCAGCTGGTGGAACAAGGTAAATGTCATCATCTAGATGTCCATGGAAATAAGCAATATTGACATCTATTTGATGGACTTGCCAACCCTTTGCTGCTGCCAATGCAAGTAGTAATCTCACTATAACAACCCTTGCCACAGGGCTGAAACTTTCATGATAATCAATGCCTAAAGTTTGGTTGTAACCCCAGGCCACAAGCCTAACCTTGAATTTGGCCACCTTGCCTTGAGGAGTATATTTGATCCTAAAAACCCACTTTGATTGAATAGGTTTCTTTCCTGATGGTAAATTCACCAGTTACCAAGTGCTATTTTCTTCAAGTACTGATAGCTCCCTTTTCATTACTTCAACCCATCTATCACACATGCTTGCCTCTTCGAAATTCTTGGGTTCTTTCTCTTGAATGGCATTGAATATGAACTGTGATACTTCTATTAGCGTTTATTGAGTTAAAGTATCTGTGTTTCCAACGGCATAATTGGTGGCATAATCATGCCACTAATGTGGTCTCCTAGATTGCCTGGTGGATTTCCTTTACAATAGAAGAGGATATTAAGTGTGTCTTTCCTTCGAAGTTACAACTTCGGTGGGCTGCTCCCCTTATTTAAAGGGAAAAACTATTTCAGTGAAAAGTACATCCCTCGAACTGACAAAACTGTTTGGTGATGCAATCTAGATCTTGTATCCCTTTTGTCTAGCAGCAATTCCCATAAAAACTCCTTTATCAGCTCTGGTATCAAACTTGTCCTCATGAGGCAAGTTATCCTTATAGTGAACTTGACATCCGAAAATGTGGTAATTTTCATAAACTGGAGCTTTATTATACAACTTTTCATATGATGTCATCCATTTTAGGACTTTAGTTGGGAAGACATTGTGAATGTTGATTGCGTGGACCACAGCCTCTCCCCAAAAGGATTTAGAACTCCAGATTGTATTATCAGGGATCTTGCAATGTTTAACATGGATCTATGACTTCTCTCTACCGCACCATTTTGTTGGGCAAACTTCTTTGTTCAAAGATCTTTTGGCAAGTTACATTGTTGAATTCCAAGCCATTGTCACTTCTAATTATCTTGACAATTTTCCTATATTGGATAAGAGCCATGTTCAAGAAAATCTCAATGGCACTTGCAGTTTGGGATTTAGATTTGAGCAGGAAAAGCCAGGTATACCTGGTGTGGTCATCCACTATAGTGAGAAAGTACCTAGCACCAGATTTTGAAATTATTCTATATGGACCCCATAAATCCATGTGAATCAACTCAAAGGGCTCTTTTGTATTAATACTACTTGCCTGAAAAGGGCTTCTGACTTGTTTAGCATAGGGGCAAACATTATAATCAAAGTCTATAGATTGCAGTTTTATTTTAGGTATATGCATTAAAGTTGCAATAGATGGATGTCCTAGTTTCACATGCCATATATCAGGCTTGTCATTACAATTGGAAAACAAATAATAACTATTAGTTATTGTATTATCAATTGAGGCCATGTCCAGCTTGTATAATCCTCCCTCCTTCCATCCAACTACCAGGATGTTTCCAGTCCCTTTATCTTGTAAATAGCAGCAACTTATATAAAAAAATCACTTTCATTTTCCCATCCATTAGCAAGGTACAAATTGATAACAAGTTGTATCTAAATGTTGGCAAACATAGCACATTCTTAATGTTATTTTGTCATTCAACTTGACTTCTCCCATCTACTTTACAGATTAGCAAGAACCATCTGGTAAAACTATAGATTGATGGCTTGGTGAAATAGACTCTATGTCAAATATTTCTATATGAGATGAGAAAAATGGCTAGTTTTGTCAAGTATCCATTCAAAGTAATTATTTCGTTTGCTTAGAAGAGAAAAATGGCTAGTTTTCTCACCAGTGTAGAAATCTAAGTTAGGCTATGAACATACTGTAAAATCTGAATAACCAGTGAATCCAACAGTTCATATAAAGTCTGAAAATTCAGCATTATTATCAAATGGTGAATCAGGAGATTTACCTTTGCCACGAGGTTTCCAGGGTTATTGATTCCCTTAAGTGACTTGTTGTTTGCCACCTGTTTCATGGATCGACTCTCATATTCAGAATTCTCTTGATCTGATGTCTTATTGACTTGAAATGCTTTGTTCTTCCTTTTTAAGTCTTTATACCAGTTAGGATAACCAATTAAGCAAAAACATGTACTCTTAGAGTGATATGGATTGTTGCAATGACTGCATGGTCTCTCTTCATCATTTCTTTGAGATTGCTTCTTTTCCCTTGAATCTTTTTTAGAACTTTTGTTATACTGCATCTTGGAGTAGGTAGCCATCTCCACTGAACTGTCAATATACACCTCCCTTTGCTTCTTCACTCGGATCACCATAGAATTTACTTTATTCAGTGAGGGTAATGGATCCATTAATAGTATCTGATTAGTGACATGCTCATAAGTGTCCTGTAGTCCTATGTAGAATTGTAATAGTTTGTTCTCCTCCTTTAGATCTGAAATCCTCTTGTATGTGTTGCACACACAGTCGCATTTATAGGTCAGATCTGGCCTTAAAATGCTCAATTCACTCCAGTACCTTTTGAGATTCATATAATACTGCATCACAGACATATCACCTCTAACAAGTAGATTGATGTTCCTTTTGATTTGATACAATAATGGACCATTGCTCTCTCCGAATCTCTGTTCCAATTCTTTCCAAAGATCTCATGCAGTTTTGACATAAAGAAAATCTTCCGAATGATCCTTTGACATAGAGTTAAGTAGCTAAGAAGTTACCAGCTAATCGACATTTTTCCAGGGAGTATACTCTGCAACGTTTTCCTTTAGTTTCAGATCATCCAAGACGTATTTCAGCTTCTCTTTTGCGATGAGTGAGCGCCTAATGGCTTTGCTCCATGAGAGGTAATTCATTCCTGTAAGCAGAGAGCTCACAAGAATTAGACTTGGATTATCAGAATTTTGTTGTTGCTGATTCATTGTTCTGTTAGTTTGATCGGCTTGATTATCTTCTTCAGTTTGATCTTCAAGGCTCAACCAATCTAATTCCTTAGCTCTTATGTGATCAATTCCATTTTGATTGGGAAATCGAAATCTGTTATTGTTTCCTCTCCTCACCATTGTGTAAACGCTCTGATACCATGAAAGGAGATAAAGAACTCTGATATTTTCTAATTTCTCAGTAATAAATGCAATACAGAGCAAGGCCTTACATATGCATATCATTAGTACAAATCTAGCTACAAGAAAGATCTAGAAAGGCTGAGCTGGAATGGTTAACTGATTTTAGGCGTTAACCGGATGTGTTAGCACTGTTCGGCGAATTTTATAGGTATGATCATCTACCCAATTCCATTAAGTCATCCTTTACCGTGTTCGTTTCTAAAGTCCCTGGATCGTCGTCGATGGGGAACTATAGACCGATTGCCCTTATCCATGGTATATATAAAATTGTGTCGAAAGTACTCGCGAAAAGATTACAGGCTGTGTTGCCCCAGCTAATCTCTGACAACCAGTTTGCATTTGTTAAAGGTCGGAATATTCATGAATGCTCGTTTATAGCCTTGGAAGTGATCCAATCAATCCACCGTCGTGGTCAGTCTTCTGTGGCACTCAAGCTTGATTTCCATAAAGCATACGATAGTGTTTCTTGGACTTATATTGACTCAGTTTTGAAGAGGATGGGTTTCTCTGATAAGTGCATTAGATGGATGGCGGCTTGCAGAGAGAACTTGGTAACATCTATTCTTATCAATGAAAGCCCTATTGATTCGATCTATTTGGGTAGAGGGGTTAAACAAGGCGACCCCATTTCTCCATTTATTTTTGTCTTAGCAGTGGAAGGTCTTAAACAGCTTATTGATGCAAGTGTCCTTAAGGGCATTTTACCTGGGTTTCGTATTGATGGGTCAGAGATGGATATATCTATTCTTCAGTTTGCGGACGACACGATGTGCTTCTTACCTGCAGATGAGTCCCTCTTACCTATTTTTATCCGCTTATTACGTTGTTTTGAGCTGATTTCTGGTCTACGAATTAATTTTGCTAAGAGCTCAATCATGGGTATTAAGGTGTAGGACGACATGTTGAATCGATTTGCTGTGACTATGGGTTGTAAGATCGAAAAATTTCCCATTACTTATCTAGGCGCCCCTCTCAGTACGAGACGCATCCCTATGTCTTATTGGAATGTGTTGATTGGTAAGTTCCAAAATCGGCTTGCAAGTTGGAAAGGTCAGTGTTTATCGTATGCTGGTAGGGTGGTCCTTATAAAATCGGTTCTCTCCTCCATCCCAATTTATTTGTTATCATTGAATAAGATGCCGGCCTCTATTAATAATAAGCTTGTACAACTGATGCGAAATTTCTTGTGGAAAGGTAATGCGGAGTCTAGTGGGATTTGCAAAGTGAGTTGGGAGACAATTATGCTACCGAAAAATCTAGGTGGCCTATATGTTAGGGATCTCAGACTAGTAAACTGTAGTTTATTGTTGAAATGGATATGGCGGTCTAGAGTAGACGGACAGAGATCGCTGTGGTATGAGTTGTGTGTCCGTAGACATGGCTTCGATTCATGGAACTCGTTTGAAAATGTTGAGAGTTCACGCCTTTCGTATGTTTGGCGAGGCATTTTATCTTGCTGTGTAAAGAACTCAACCTTCTGGGAGTTGTTTAAATCGAATGTGAGGGTGAAAGTGGGGAACGGGGCTTGCGGTTCCTTTTGGTATGATAATTGGACCGCAAATGTGTCACTATCTGCTCTTTTCCCTGACCTGTATCTCTTATGTAATAGAAAAAGTTGCTCGATTCGGGATGGGTGTCTGTCAATTTCTGAGGGAGCAGCACTATCTAGGCCTTTTTGGAAACGTAGTCTAAGGATTTCAAGTAGAGAGAGGTGCTTCCAGCTTCGGAATTGGATTTCCCAGACCTGCCCTTCGGTTTTTAGGGATTATGGGGCTAACGGCAGTAGGGGGCAGCAGCTACATGCTGCGTTTCAGGTGGTGGTGGGTAGATTCGAATGGGATCTGGGAGCTAATAAGGTATTTTCAGCTGCATCTTTTTGTTTAGGGTTCTATAGGACGCCTCAACAGACTACGCCGGAAACGGATTATATGGTGGTTTGGAATGCGTGTCTTCTTCCTAAAGTTAAATTCTTTGGCTGGCTATTATTGCATAGACGTCTTCCAACGAAAGTCTTTCTGGTTTGTCGCGGATGCCAAGCAGTAGTGAATGATAAGTGTCCGTTTTGTGATGAGTCTGAAACAATTGATCATGCTTTGTTTCACTGTTTGGATAGTTATCGTATATGGGCTCAAGCTTTTCTGGTGCTAGGGATTTCAGTGACAATGCCATTCAAGGGGGCTGATTTTCTAGTAGTATGGCCAGCGCACTTTTCCTCGGGTCTCGAACTTGAGTTTGGTACGGCTTTTATGGTTTATGATTGCGTGGGCTATTTGGAAAAGGAGGAATAAGTTTGTGTTCGAGGGTGTCTTAAGCACAGAAGATCATTTGGGGTGGTCATGCATTCATCTATGCTGGTTCTTCTTCAAGTATCGAAGGCGGAATCTTAATTTTGTCGTTTCTGATGTATTTAATTTTCCGAATTTTTTTCTAAGTTGTAACTAGTTAGCTGGCATTCTGTGGCCTTATTCATTGTATGGGCATGTCTTGGGATCGGACTTCATATCCGTATCTCCTTTAGGCTGTATTTATATCCAGTGACGCTCTCATCTTGTGAGCAGTCTTTGGATTTCTTTAATAAAGAGAGGTAGGTGTTTTGTAGGTAAGTGGGGGCATCAACCTAGTTGGGACTCCCGCCCCGAAATTTTCACCTATCTCGATCTTTTTCCTTTTAGGGGAACACAATGTTCCTCCGGGGGGTTTTCAAAAAAAATAATTAGCTTTTATCAAGATTACAGACAATCTCGGGGTTGTTCACAAGTAGAGGAAACCTTTCCCAGCATAAAATAAAAAGAGCAATTCTGGAGGGAAATTGAATGCAAAAATGAGGGTAAACTAGAGCTAAAATTATAAAAGAAAAGAGAGTGGGGCTAATGTGGCGTGCATTAGATGAAGAAAAAGGAAGAATTGATTAGTTGGCTACTCTTTGTTTACCACTTTACCACAAGCTTTCTTTGGAAACGTTATATAATTGGTGCAAGTTGGCAAGTGGGACTATTATATTGTATTCTTTTGTGGCCATTATCTTGCTATAACATTGTTTACTTTATATTTTATGTTATTTGTTTACTTTATCTTTTCTTCTGTTTAGGCTATATTTATCCATCCCCTTCTTCATTGTAAAGTGTTCTCTGTTGGAAAAATGAGAATTTTATGTTATTTTCAAAAATTTATTGTGTGATATTTTAATGAGAAAAATATCTTGTGGTGAAAATAGTTTATGGTGGAAGTTATAACCTTTATTTCCTTCATTTAAGTGAGTTTAATTCTCCAACGGTTACATTTGATTAAATTTTTGTAACTCCCGGCGGTTATGGTTTTTAAGACACTATACTTATTGTTTTATAACAACTATTTTATTACCTCTAAAAAGATTGGTGGGTTTTTCCATTTTGGAACAGAACCGAATTTTATACTTTTCTATCTCCCAAAATTTCTAGATATGATAAGTATTTCTGATTCTTGTACCCAAACTCAGATTGAGTTTGAAGGAGTTGTTAAATCCTGTAAGGAACTACGAAGTATCCATTAAGGACAGAGTCTCCTACTAGACTCAACTCATCCTAACGCTTAAAAGTTTGTTCTTGTTGTTTCAGTGATGTTCCAAGTGATTAAGATCATTATTTACAGCTTCTGAAGGTTATTTTCGATTTTAGCATAAAGTGTTGCCTCAGCTGACTACACAGTTGCCTAAGTTGTGCATCCGAACCTACTGCGACTGATTCTGAACAATAAAGCGTTGCCTTTGGTCCAGTTTCAAAGCTACTACCACTATTTCTAAAAAGGGTTGCCTTTCATCCAATTTGCCTCCGGATCAATCCGCATCAGTTTATCCAGATCAGTTTTCATCCGGAAGTGTTGCATCCAGAAGTGTTGCCTCCGGATCTATTGCAACAGAGTTTGAACAATAAAGTGTTACCTCTGATCCAGTTTTGACCTTCTGCAATAGTTATTGAAGAAAAGTGTTGCCTATATCCGAAAGCAACTCCAGAACTATGTTTTAAAGAGCGAATTTTCCAACAATCTTAATGGATATTGTAGATCAAAAGTTTGTCATTGGGCTAGAAGATGTTGATTGGAAGGAGATTAGAATAACCAAAGGGAAGGAGATAATCTCAAAGGCAAACATTGTAGAGTACAGTCCTTACTAAGGAATAAGTTACGAATTTCTTTATGGTTAATTTATAAAGCTCAAAAGTAATAAAACCTTCAATAATACAAAAGGGAAACTTTTATACATATGACCACCATGCTCCTAAATGGAGGAAAAGTGTTGTGAAATGTGACAAACCTACTCAACTTATAGTTTAGTAGATGATATTATTTTGTAGTCATTTCACAAGTAAACATGGTGATTGATGTGAATGGGTGGATTATTGACTATGGAGTAATGAGGTACAATTGCGAGAGTAAATAAAAATTCTCCATAGTCATATACACCAAAGTGGAAAGTGGAGAATTAAGGTTCTCCTCAAGCTCACATCTTTAGCACATAATGAGGTGCTACTTGTTCCCATGTAACTAAACCGAATTCGTTTTAGTGAGCCTTTTAGGCAAATATGGAGTGAATGTAACTTTTGAGTTCGACAAGGTTTTAATAACCAAAGATAATGTGTTGTTGGAATGAGCTATATGAACCATAGAATTTTCTTTGAAGTTTTTGAGATTATCAGTTTATGTTTTTGCTCTTCTTTGCCTATTTGGTTTAATTGTAAGATTTTCCACGTGATAGATAAGGTTATGAATATGAGTAATTTTATTTCATAAGTTCATATTTCAAAGTTTTGAAAAGGGTGAAAATTGTGTTGAATCAAAATATTTATTTGTAGAGAAATAAATGAGGTTTTGATATGTTTCATGAGAATCAATATATTTTGAATTAAGTTGTGTTGAGACATCTTGATTTTAAGTTTATTGGAGTTTGTTGATAGCCTACTTGGGATAAAATTTTTGTTTTATATTTGCCGAAAATTTCAGCTTTGAACACCCTTTGTTTTTTATGAGTTTTCTTGAGATTTACAGATCCGTTTTGAGTTATTCTTGTTTCTATGATTTTCTGAGATATAGATGAAGATATGTTTAGAAGGAATCTATTTCAAATTATTTCATTTAGTGGGTTGAAATATTTATTGAAGTTGAGATAAGAATCTCGTTTTTCTGGAATTTCAGCTTTAAGCGCAGCTGATTGTTTGTTTCATAACTTCAGTTATAAAAATTGGTTTTACATATTTTTAGTGGCGTTGGAAACGTAAGAAACATATGTACATATGTTTAGTACAAAGTTTTGTCAAATAACTGCTTTTACATATTTGAATTTTGAGTTAAAGTGGACTCTTCAAATCTGGAACTGAGCAGATTTCAGTTTTACAAAATTGTTAACTATGTGTTTAAATGAATATATTTTGATGGGTTTACCTTGAAATTTGATGGTTTATAATTTCTTATAAACTTGAGGCACATGAGAACATGTTGTGAGTTATTATTAAGTATATATATGAGTTTCATATTTAATATGTTAGATATATACTTGAGATTTTGTTGGTGGAACTATTTATTAAGATTTTCATACAAATAGAATTTCATATGAGAAACCGATAAGACACTACATGAGAAATGAGAGGATTATCATCCTAACTTGAAATATTCGAAAGTGTGGGGGTGTCTTATTAAGGTTATTATTCTTGAACCTATATAAAGAGAAATAGGTACAAAAGTTTATGTTTTTTTTAAAAAACCCCAGAGGAGCATTGTGTCCCTCCAAAGAAAAAAAGTTTGGGGCAGGTGAAAATTTCAGGGGGATAACCGAACTAGGTTGGCATATCCGCTTACCTACAAAACACCTACCCCTCTTTTCATTAAAAAAATAAAGTCATGCTTAGTTCACAAGAAGCGAAGAAAAGCAAGTTCAGTTACAAGCTAGTATCAAACTCGGATTAGTAAAAAGATCCGAGACCGAAAGGCAGAAGCAACGTTTTTAGGAATTAAAAAGAAACCAACAGAAATTAATACTAGCAATTAATCTCTATTGTCGGTTTTGCCTTGGAAGATCTTTTTGTTACGTTGTTTTCACAAATTCCACGCTACAATAAGCCATAGTGATGTACCAAAGTCCCGAGCGATTCCATGTTTAAAAAATGTGCGCCATGAAAGAAAAAAGCTGTAACCATCTTGCGACATCACCATCAAAAAACCAAGCCAACGAAATGCGTCCCTCCAAATCTGAAAACTCTCATGACAAAGAAAGAGACAGTGATCCATTGATTCAGGAAGAGGACAGGAAGGGCACACTAGATATCATACTACATCGTCGGCGAACTAGGAACTCATGGGTCGGTAGCTTACCGTGAAGCACCAACAAGCAAAAAATTTTATTTTAGGAAGCTGCTGAGATTCCCAATTAAGCTTGAAATCCTTCGAAGGAGTAGTCCAATGTCGCTGTTGGTAATATCCATGATAATAAGAAGCTGCCGAAAAATCTTTATGAACTCCAATATCCCACAAAAAGCTATCCCTTCTCAATAAAAAATGGATTATCAATGGTTCCGGGGCCTTGGAAAAGGGAGGGACATGAAATCGAGATCCATGCTTTTAGGTTGCTGTAGCGCTGTTGGCTAGTGCTGCGGAGACTTCTTTTCTGAAAGGGACAAGTTTGAGGTTGATTAGCAAACAAAAAGCTACAACCCTCAACAATGGTCGACGATTTCCTGTTGTAAATGGCAAATAAATCGGGAAAAGCATTTTAATTGGAGTGTTGGAGATCCAATTATCATGCCAGAACAAACCACTTCGACCATCTCCAACACGAACACGCACCGGTGAAGAGAAAAAATTCTAATTCCTTTCATTTTTATAGCAGCATTTTAGAATTTCAAGCTATAGTGGAGAAATAGATTTGGGGTGGGAATCATTCCATGCCCAGATTGCACCCTATAATGCTTAACACAATACGCAAACCATAAGGAATCATCATTAGGGTCACGTAGCTTCCAAATCCATTTATAGAGCAGGCTAGAGTTGACGTGTTTGAAGTCATGAATTGCTAATCCCCCCAGGTGGTAAGGTAAATTGATAGTGTTCCAACTTACATTACACAAGCCATTAACCGATAAATCACCTCGCCATAAAAAATTATGCATCAATCGATTTAAAGTGGAAGTCACAGAATAAGGCATGAAAAAAATTGACAGTAAGTAAATGGGAAGGGAGGAAATTATCGCTTTGATAAGGGTGGTATGGCCAGCATATGATAGATAATTTTCCTTCCAATTAGCCAGAAGGGACTTAAACTTAGCAATCAGAGGATCCCAAGTAGAAACTGGCGGCTGATTAATGCACAAAAGGACACCCAAGTAATTAATTGGGAATTTGTCAATTCAGCAGCCACGTTGTGATGCATATGAAGCCAGGGTATTTTTATTAACGTTAACTCCCATAATAGCGCTCTTATGATAATTAATTCGAAGGCCAGAGATTAATTCAAAACACCTCAAAATCCGAATGAAACTTGGAGTGATGGATTCATCTGCCTGAAGAAAGCAAATTGTATCATCTGTGAATTATAACAGGGAGATATCCAGGAGGGAATCTTCCAATTGAAAACCAGGTAATACACTAGCATGAATGCTACAGTCAATAAGCTATTTTAGACGTTCCACAGCTAACACAAAAATGAAAGGCGATAAGGGATCGCCCTGTTTGACCCCTCTTTGAATATAAATAGGAGGACCTGGCACACCATTAAGAAGAACGGAGGTGGTGGAATTTTTTCTGCAATTGGATAGCCAAGAAATCCATTTATGGTCAAAACCAGTCTTCTGAAGCACCGACTCAATATAAGTTTATGTTGATGTGTTCATAAGTTATGTTGAACATAGTAATGTGCTTGGAAATAATATCTTTGAGACAAAGAACACAAATTCTTTATGAATGTTTTCAATAAAGTTTTTTTATATGGGGCAACTTGAGGGGTATGTAGAGCCTGAACAGGGATGGAAAAGTTGATGAAGTCTTTATATGATTTAGTAACAAGCACCTAAATAATAAGTTAAGAAGTTTTGATCTCTTAAGGTGGATATATGTGTATATATTGAAGTGATCAATGATATATGTGTGTTTATCTTTATTCCGAGTATTGATGTTGTCAATAAAATAAAGATAATCTTATTATCAATATTTGTCATGAAAGAGATAGGAGAAGCCAATGTGATACTGGGTATGTGAATCATAAGGATGAATGAGAGTGTCTTGTGAACACAAGAACACTATGTTGAGAAACTTCTTAAGAAGTTTGAATTTTATGATGTCAATCATATGAGTATCCCTTATGATTCCAATGCACAAGGGAAGATAATCGCGATCTAGTGGCTAAATCCAAGTATGCATTTGTACTTGATGAGTTTCACACATTTAGACGTAGCATATGCTGTGTGAGCAAGTAAACATATAATCTAATTATTGATTATAGAGAAGCCATATTGAGGCTTGAGAAATATTTGAGATGAACAATTAAATATGCTATTTTATATAATGAATTTCCCATTATTCTTGAGAGGAACAATGATATTGAGTGAATCTTTGAGAAGAAGTTCATTAGTGAATTTCCCATTGTTCTTGAGGGGAACAATGACGTTGAGTGAATTTTTAATTCATATGGGAATAATTTCATTAGTGGTTATGTTCTCACATTTGGTGGTGGAATAATAACATGAAAACCAACTAAGCAAGCTATGATAAGAGTTAGTTGCTTGAGAGTTGAAAAATATAATGAGACTAAGTGGTTGGAAAATCTTTCTAGTAAGTGTTATAACACATGCAATGTATTGAGATTGCAAATTATATTGAGAATACCAAGATGCAATATATATTTTGAGAAATAAGAACTATAATGGCATAAGTATACGTATACGTTTTAGTCATATTATTGAGATGAATTTTTATCCATTAAAGTCTAGAGTGATTCTGATCAAATCATCTGACTAATATTTGAGAAATAAATTTTGAAAAAGAAATTTATTTTTGATACATCAGAGAGGATGAGACTTAGGCCAATTTGAAATTAATAAAGGGTGGGAACCTAACCTACATGAGTGGAGATCCCATGGAATAGGTTCATATGGGTAATAATTGTTGGATATGATGTATACCCTTAAGGCAATTAGGGCAATATATCTTAATTATGTAATAGTATGAATAATTTATTTAATCAATAAAGGCATTTGTTCTTTTGTTTATATCAATGTGTTTCTATACATATATATTATAGCTGGTTAAAATATATTCATTGATGTACGTATACAAAAGTCCTTGACATATCATAACATGAAGTCAGAGAAATTATAGTTGGACTATATTTGGTGGAACCTGCTTCATGTGAAATTATGATTATGTCTAAACTATCCCTAGTCATAGTTTCATCAAGAAAGGATATTGATGAAACGGAAAGACTAGCATGTGATCAACTTTCTTAGAAAGGGTCCAAGCAGTCAATCTCCTAAGGACTGAAGGTGGTGCCTTAAGTTTGACACATGGATACATCTGGGAGATATATTGGAGACCGCAGCAAGATAAACACTTGGTATGTATATCAATGTGTTAGTGTTTATCTTCATGCAATAAGCTTTGCGAATGTCGTCATACTTGAGATGCTAGCTAACTTGTATGGTACTATTGCTTTACTTTGGGTCATTACTATGCACTCATTAATTTAGGGTGCTACGGGTGATTACGGGTATAGTGATGACAACACGTTGGTAGGCTGAGTAGTCGGAAAGAATCCATCGCTCCGGATATATTAAGGAGTTGCACCTGGCCACTTGTTGAAGTGATGATTGCCATAAACCTCTGATTAGAGGATGTGTTTTATAGAAATGGTTTCTAGTCAAACACACTATGGTAAAAGGCAATATACTTCGGTAACAAGTAAATAACTGGGATAGCTTGGTGCAACCTCGCTATTAGTGGGGTAACACTTTAACCGAACCCAATAAACCAGATGGTACTAATATTAAAGAATGGAAGGAACTTATCGCACTGGATAACTATTGCATTAACCGGGATTAAGTCATAAGCATAAATGACGTTCCGATTAATGCGAGATGGTAGACCCTTGCTAGAGGCGTACTACAGTCGTTTAAGGTAATCAAGTTCTATTCACGGTCTAGACCATCGAGCCAATGGTTCCATTAGAACAAGGGTTGGTTAAGCCTTAACAGCTCAATACTTCGGGAACCTTCATCGGACTAAGTAAAGAACTAATAGATTTATTCTATTACAAAAAATAACATAAATAATAATTGGATTATTATTTGATTGGTTAAAATTGATTAGATCAATTTTGGATAGACCAAGGAATTTATTTTGACCGATAACAAATTAATTAGAGTCATAAATAAATTATAATTGATTAGATTAATTTTGGTTGGACCAAAATTATTTATTTTGACTGGTAACTAATTTATTAGAGTCAAAAATAAAAATTTATTTGAAAGGATTTAAAAGGGATTTTGCATTGACAAGTTGGAATCAAAAAGTATGAAATATTTTGTACAAAGTTCGGTTGCTTGAAAAATACGCAGCCCTTATTCATGGGCTATACAAAGGCAGCCCATGAAAAGGGACGGCTGTGTGTTTATTATATATATATATATATATATATATATATATATATATATATTAATTAATGGGTTGGGAGTATTACTCCCATCCTACATCGATGAAAGGGGGAGCATTTTTGCTCCCCCAAGCCTATATAGAAGCTATTTTCTTTCCTTTCAAATTTTACCAAGCTCAAAGCTTAAATCCTAAGCGAGATAATTAATCTCTCGGGTACTTGAGCAAGTTATTTTTGTGGAGCCTGAATTTTTTCGGGCACCGCTAGTTTATATTTTGGGTGAGGCTTCTAGAGTGTTCTAGCAACTACTCGAGGCTTCTTAGTTCTTCCTCCTGGGGAGGTTTTGGTTGGTGGGGTTCGTGTGGATACTGATAGAGGTTATCCTATGATTGGAGGCTTGTGCAAGAAGGTCCTGCAAAAGCACGCTTCAAATGGTAAGTTCTTTTTCTTTCTCTATTAATTATTAAGTCTTTTTCTTTAAGTGTTTTTAGACTTAATAATTATGCTTAGGTTATTTTTACATGCTTAGTTTATTTTATGCTTAGGTTATAATTTAGAGTTATAACATGCTTAGTATAAATTAAATATGCTAGGATATAATTTGGAATTATGGTATGCCTAGTCCTTTAGCATGCTAACCTAGGTAGAGAATTATTTAGTTAAGGCTTTATTTAATTTGTATGCAACTAATAGGAGTTCCTGGGACAGGGATAAAATTTTGAATTTCCGTCATGCCTCTTATGCATGTTCAATTTGACTGTCAGTTCCCAACAGTGGTATCAAAGCCTGCCTATTTAGTGCATAATTAAGTTGGTAGCAAACTAAATATTATTTTCTAAATGAAATGATTTGTTTATTTAATTGTTTGGAACAATATATATAAACCTGTGCCTTTCATTTCAAGGTTAGAGAATGGTTATGAATAATTTTGAATAAGCCTCCTCAACTTACTCAAATTATACAAGTGTCAAAAATTTATTTAAATTACATAGGTTATAGATGCTCCCCATTTTCATGAATTGGAAGAACGAAATTTATTAGTTCAAGAGAATCCAATGGTCTTCAAGTTTGTGCCCGTATTTGTTCTGGCTAAGGATTGGACTTGGTGTCTACTCCTCATAGGGCACCTCTCCTACCTGGAAACCTATATCGGTGTAATTTGAATTGACCAATTGGGGATAAATATGAACTAATTTATTTCTAGTATATAAGATGGTGCTTATATATGTTTCTATAACAAAGTAAAAAAAATTAAAATTATTGAATAAAAGCTTAAAGGAAATGCAATATAAATATAATAAATAAAAGTGTTAAATTTTGCATATAATCTAGGTTGAGGGAATAATTATAATAAAGAGCTGAACCCACCTAAGGTTAGACCTTATAAATTAATTCTAAAATTCCCTGAATTAATACAAGTCATTATAATTTTGTCCATCTGATAAAATCCTGGATTGGGTGAGACGTTTAACACCAATAAAATCCCAAAGTAAATATATTAAGGCAAGTTATAGTCTTCCTTACTCAAATTTATAATACGGTCTTTTTGGGCTATCAAAGTGCTACGCAAAGCATTCCTTCCAGTCCACATTGATTGGTTGTAAAGTTTGAGATAGGGTCTACCTTAACAGAGCTGGGGTAGTCCACCATAAAATTGGGGGCTAGGCCAGGATCTGAGACATATTCAAGGAGATGCTAATATAAGAGCACACATCCCTTGGGATTAGGGAACTTGAATGAATTAGCAATGGCATGCGATGCAAATGGAATGGGATTCCAACTATGACTTACTATTATAACTTGACTCATAAAATTGGGGGTTATAATAGACAAGTTATAGATGCTACCTACTAGGAAATTTAGCTGGGCTAAAATTCACGAATTCAATAGAATGGGCTATTGTAAATTTTAAAGAAAATAGTAGGAAAATGTATTTAATTAAAAGTCCTCATATTAAATACATGTACTTAAACTAATATCTAAACACTTTTCTTTTCTTATATCTTAGGTTGAAAATGGCTTCCAATTTTAATCTCCGTATGTTACTTGACCCCAAATTAAATGGCTCAAACTTTTCTGATTGGTTCCGAGCAGTGAGAATAGTTCTCAGATCTGAGGGAATTGCCTATGTCCTAAGTGAAATTTTCCCTATAGAACCTGATGCTGAGGATTATGTGGAACATGATGCCTAGTTGAAGCACAGGAAAGATCGTGAGACTGCCATGTGTACTATATTGGGGTCCATGAATCCTGAGCTTCAGAAACAACATGAGAACATGCCCTTGGAGGATATGGTTCTCCATCTTAAAGAACTCTTTTCGGAGAGGGAGAGGATAGAGAGGTACGAGACCTCCAAGCTCCTTTTTAGGACCAAGATGTAGGCTGGCACCTCTACCTCTCAGTATGTACTGAAACTCTTGGGATACCTTGAGAAGCTAAATCAATTGGGATTCGAGATGAATCATGACTTGAGCATTGACCTTGTGTTGATGTCCTTGACAGATAGTTACTCAGGCTTCGTAACTAACTATTACATGAACAGGATTAATTCAACTATCCCTGAATTAATTAACATGCTGAAAACAGTAGAACCTCATATCAAGAAAGATCAGAAACCTCTACTGTTGGTTGAAAAAGGCAAGGCTTCTAAGAAGAAGAAGCACGCACTGAGTGCCAAGAAAAGAATCAGTAAGAAGAAGAATGAAAAGAAGGCATCTAAGTATGTCTGCTTCCAATGTGGGAAACCGGGACATTGGAAGAGGGATTGCAAAGCCCCTGCTTCTGAGCATTTGAAGAAGAAGCCTACAGAGGCATCTACTTCAGGTATATTTGTAATTCAAAACTTTGCTACTTTTCCGCAAGAATCCACTTGGGTATTAGATACTGGTTGTGGTTCTCATATCTATACTTCTATGTAGGGACTAAGGAACTGTAGAAAACTTGCAAAAGGGGAGAAGGACCTACGCGTGGGAAAAGGAGCCAGAGTTGCTGCATTAGCCGTAGGGAGCTTTAGTCTTGTTTTGCCAAGTGGACTTGTTTTAGTTTTGAATAATTGTTATTGCATTCCAAGTGTTACTAAGAATATTGTATCTGTTGCGTGTTTAGCAATAGAGGGATTTGAAATTTTATTTTCGAATAATAATTGTCAGATTTGTTTGAATAATATTCTTTATGGTTATGGAATGTTGAAAGGTGGCATTTATATTCTTGATACTAAAACAGAAGTTTTCAATATAAACAATATGAAGAAAGTTAAATTAGATAATGAGAATTCCTTTTACTTATTGCATTGCCGTTTAGGCCACATAAATAAAGATCGCTTAACCAAGTTATATAAGCGTGGAGATTAGGGCTCAATAGACTTAGAGTCTTATGGTGATTGCGAACCTTGTTTAAAAGGAAAAATGACAAAGTTACCCTTTGAAGGAAAGGGCGAACAAGCCACGAGTACATTGGAACTTATACACACTGATGTGTGTGGTCCAATGAGTGTTCAGGCACTAGGAGGATACTCCTACTTCATAACCTTTATTGATGATTACTCAGGATACGGTTATTTGTACTTGATGAAGCACAAGTCTGAAAGTTTTGAAAAATTCAAACTATTCAGAGCTGAAGTAGAGAAACAGCTTGAGAAAAGTATTAAAACACTTCGATTAGATCGAGGTGGAGAATACTTAAGTCAGGAGTTTTAGGATTATCTAAAGGAAAATGGGATAGTTCCCCAGTGGACCCCTCCTTATACACCCCAACACAATAGAGTGTCAAAAAGGAGGAATCAGACTTTATTAGATATGGTCAGGTCCATGATGAGCCATGCAGTTCCTAGTAAATCCTTTTGGGGATATGCACTTGAGAGCGCGGTTTATATCTTAAACAGAGTGCCCTCTAAATTAGTTAATTTTACACCTTATGAAAGATGGTGTAACAAAAAGCCATCTTTAAATCACTTAAGAGTATGGGGTTGTCCTGTTATGGTAAAGAGGATAGCGTCAGATAAGCTAAATGCCAAGGCTGACAAATGTCTGTTCATTGGATATCCAAAGGAAATAATTGGATATCTGTTTTACCAACCTGAAGCACAAAAGGTATTTGTGTCTTGGAATGCTTACTTTTTAGAAAAGGAACACTTACTTGAAAAGGTCAGTGGGAGCAATATTGAACTGGAAGTTCAAGAGGAAGAAATAGACGATAAACTGATTGACCCCATTCTAGATACACAAGAGAGTGTGATCCAAGAACAAACTGTCGAAACACAATCATTGCGTAGATTAGGTCGTGTTCATAAGGGTCCCGATAGATATGGGTTTATCATCACTAATGATAAGGAACTATAGCTTGTAGAGGATGATGAACCAAGGACATATGATGAGGCAATGAAAAGCTCAGATTCTGATAAATGGCAAAAGGCCATGAAATCAGAAATGGATTCCATGTACGAGAACTAAGTTTGGAATTTGGTTGATGCACTGCAAGAGGTTAGACCAATTGGGTGCAAATGGGTCTTCAAGAAGAAGACAGACATGGACGGTAATGTAATTACCTATAAAGCAAGGTTGGTTGCAAAAGGTTATAGTTTACGAGAAGGTATTGACTATGATGAAACCTTCTCACCGGTAGCCACGCTCAAATCCATAAGGATACTCCTAGCCATTGCTGCTCATTATGATTATAAGATCTAGCAGATGGATGTAAAAATAGCATTCCTGAAATGGGATTTAGACCGGGATGTGTATATGACACAACCTGAGGGTTTTACATCTCAGAATGGCTCGAAGGTATGCAAGCTACAAAGATCCATTTATGGACTTAAGCAGGCATCCAAGAGTTAGAATATAAGGTTTGATCAGATAATCTGGGAACTGGATTTTTGCTTAAACGCAAATGAGCCTTGTGTTTACAAGAAGGTTAGTGGGAGTGCAGTCATTTTTCTAGTATTGTATGTTGATGACATTCTGCTAATAGGAAATGACATTTCTCTTCTTCAAAACGTTAAAGTATGGTTATCAAGAAAGTTCTCCATGAAAGACCTTAGTGAGGTAGCATTTATACTAGGTATAAAGATCTACAGGGATAGATCCCAGAGGCTGTTAGGTCTTTCTTAAAGTACATATATAGATAAGGTGTTGAATAGGTTCAACCTAGAGCATTCTAAGAGAGGTTATCTCCCGATGACAAAGGGGATTAACCTATCTAAAGCTGAGTGTCCGAAGATAGCTCAAGAGAGAATGCACATGAAGGATATACCCTATGCATCCGCGATAGGATCCATCATGTATGCTATGATATGTACTAGGCCGGATGTCTCTCAAGCTTTGAGCTTTACGAGCAGATATCAGTCAGATCCAGGTGAAAAGCACTGGAGGGCCATCAAGGCAATCCTGAAGTACTTGAGAAGGAATAAGGATGAGTTCTTAATTTACGGAGAAGGTGATCTCACTATCAAAGGTTACACTGACGCAAGCTTTCAATTTGACAAGGATGACTTTAAGTCTCAGTCAGGTTTTGTGTATGTGTTAAATGGAGGGGCAGTATGCTAGAAGAGTTCCAAGCAAGAAACTACTGCTGATTCAACCACGGAATCTGTATACATTGCTGCATGCGAAGCAGCAAAAGAAGCTGTCTGGTTAAAGGGATTTATTGGTAATCTCGGTGTGGTGCCTGAGGCTATTGATCCAGTTACTTTATATTGTGATAACAATGGTGCCATAGCTCAGGCAAAGGAACCACGGTCTCATCAGAAAAACAAACATGTATCCAGAAAGTATCATATAATTAGGGAGATTGTTGATGCTAAGATAATAAGATTAGAATATGTACGCTCTGATCAGAACCTCGCGGATGGTCTGACAAAGCCATTGACTCAAGTTAAACAAGACCAACATGTTAAAGCATATGGATTAAAAGATATGGCTAATTGGCCTTAGTGCAAGTGGGAGTTTGTTAGATATGATGTATGCCCTTAAGGCAATTAGGGCGATATATCTTAATTATGTAATAGTACAAATAATTTATTTAATCAATAAAGGCATTCGTTCTTTTATTTATATCAATGTGTTTCTATACATATATATTATAGCTGGTTAAAATATATTCATTGATGTATGTATACAAAAGTCCTTGACATGTCATAGCATGAAGTCTGAGAAATTATAGTTGGACTATATTTGATGGAACCTGCTTCATGTGAAACTATGATTATGTCTAAACTATCCCTAGTCATAGTTTCATCAAGAAAGGATATTGATGAAATGGAAAGACTAGCATGTGGTCAACTTTCTTGGAAAGGGTCCAAGCAGTCAATCTCCTAAGGACTGAAGGTGATGCCTCAAGTTTGACACATGGATATATCTGGGAGATATATTGGAGACCGCAGCAAGATAAACACTTGGTATATATATTAATGTGCTAGTGTTTATCTCCATGCAATAAGCTTTACGAATGTCCTCATACTTGAGATGCTAGCTACTTTGTATAGTACTATTGCCATACTTTGGGTCATTACTATGCACTCATTAATTTAGGGTGCTACGGGTGATTACGGGTCTAGTGATGATAACACGTTGGTAGGCTGAGTAGTCCGAAAGAATCCATCGCTCCAGATATATTAAAGAGTTGTACGTGGCCACTTGTTGAAGTGATGATCGCCATAAACCTCTGATCAGAGTATATGTGTTTGATAGAAATGGTTTCTAGTCAAATACACTATAGTATAAGGCAATATACTTCGGTAATAAGTAAATAACTAGGATAGCTTGGAGCAACCTCGCTATTAGTTGGTTAACACTTTAACCGAACCCAATAAACTAGATGGTACTAATATTAAAGAATGGAAGGAATTTATCGCACTGGATAACTATTGCATTAACCGGGATTAAGTCATGAGTATAAATGACGTTCCGAGTAATGGGAGATGGTAGACCCTTGCTAGAGGCGTACTACAGTCGTTTAAGGTAATCAAGTTCTATTCATGGTCTAGAACATCGGGCCAATGGTTCCATTAGAACAAGGGTTGGTTAAGCCTTAACAGCTCAATACTTCAGGATCCTAAAAGGTCACACACGTTGGACCTTCATCAGACTAAGTAAAGAACCAATAGATTTATTCTATTACAAAATATAACATAAATAATAATTAGATTATTATTTAATTGGTTAAAATTGATTAGATCAATTTTGGATAGACCAAGAAATTTATTTTGACCGATAACTAATTAATTAGAGTCATAAATAAATTATAATTGATTAGATCAATTTTGGTTGGACCAAAATTATTTATTTTGACTGGTAACTAATTTATTAGAGTCAAAAATAAAATTTATTTGAAAGGACTTAGAAGGGATTTTGCATTGACAAGTTGGAACCGAAAAGTATGAAATATTTTGTACAAAGTTCGGTTGCCCGAAAAATGCGCAGCCCTTATTCATGGGCTGCACAAAGGTAGCCCATGAAAAGGGGCGGTTGTGTGTATATATATATATATATATATATATATATATATATATATATATATATATATATATATATATATATATATATATATGGGTTACTCCCATCCCACATTGATGAAAGGGGAGCATTTTTGTTCCCCTAAGCCTTTATATAGGCTATTTCCTTTTCTTTCAAATTGTACCAAGCTCAAAGCACAAATCCTAAGCGAGATAATTAATCTCTCGGGTACTTGAGCAAGTTATTTTTGTGGAGCCTGAATTCATTCGGGCACCGCTAGTTTATATTTTGGGTGAGGCGTCTAGAGTGGTCTAGCAACTACTCGAGGCTTCTTAGTTCTTCCTCCTAGGGAGGTTTTAGTTGGTGGGGTTCGTGTGGATACTGATAGAGGCTATCCTATGATTGGAGGCTTTTGCAAGAAGGTCCTGCAAAAGCACGCTTCAACTGGTAAGTTCTATTTCTTTCTCTTTTAATTATTAAGTCTTTTTCTTTAAGTGTTTTTAGACTTAATAATTAAGCTTAAGTTATTTTTATATGCTTAGTTTATTTTATGCTTAGGTTATAACTTAGAGTTATAATATGCTTAGTATAAAATAAATATGCTAGGATATAATTTGGAATTATGGTATGCCTAGTCCTTTACCATGCTAACCTAGGTAGAGAATTATTTAGTTAAGGCTTTATTTAATTTATATGCAACTAATAGGAGTTCCTGGGACATGGACAAAATTTTGAATTTCCGTCATGCCTCTTATGCATGTTCAATTTGACTGTCAGTTCCCAACAATAATAAGCCTTTCGTTAATTCTGATAGCATTATAAATATTGTCCCAAATCCTAAATGTGTGAAAAGTGCTATGTTGCATATCTTGAGAGGTTGAGTCAAAAGGACTGTTAATGAGATTTCATAGCTCTTATGAGTGGTGTATAAAGTGCAATATACACTTGATGATATCACCTATGTGAGTGTGAAGTGGGGCCACTTCTATGAGATATAATATTAGCAATATCTCTAGAGCACTCATCACAGACCATGCACCCACAAGGCCTATTCGCGCAAAACCGCGATGAACAGAAATGTACTTGGCATAATGTGATATGGTAAAATCCCTATCTTACAATAGAGCTCATTTGGTTCATAGAAACTATATGTTTCACCGAATATTCTGTAAGTTAAATTTTATCTATCAAGTTTTGGTTCATAGTCCACAAGACACCAGTTCCATGCATTATATGTCAAACTCGAGATATCCAGAAAATTCTTTTAATTTAATCTTCTATTGAAAGTTGTGGGGGATTGTTTGGAAAATGTGAATTTTATGTTACTTTCCAAAGAATATTTTGTGATATTTTCAATGAGAAAAATATCTTGTGGTCAAAATAGTTTATGGTGGAAGTTACAATCTTTATTTCCTTCATTTAAGTGATTTTGATTCTCCAACGGCTACATTTGATTGAATTTTTGTAACTCCAGTCGGTTATGATTTTTAAGACACCATACTTATTGTTTTATAACAACTATTTTATTACCTATAAAAAGATTGGTGGGTTTTTCCATTTTGGAACAGAACAGAATTTTATACTTTTCTATCTCCTAAAATTTCTAGATATAATAAGCATTTTTTATTCTTGTACCCAAACTCAAATTGAGTTTGAAGGAGTTTTTTAATCCTGGAAGGAAGTATGAAGTATCCGTTAAGGACAGAGTCTCCTACTCGACTCAACTCATCCTAACGCTTAAAAGTTTGTTCTTGTTGTTTCAATGATGTTCCAAGTGATTAAGATCAGTATTTACAGCTTTTGAAAGTTATTTTCGGTTTTAGCAGAAAGTGTTACCTCACCTGAGTAAACAGTTGCCTAAGTTGTGCATCTGGATCTACTACAACAAATTTTGAACAATAAAGTGTTGCCTTTGGTCTAGTTTTAATGCTACTACAACTATTTCTAAAAGGGTTGCCTTTCATCCAGTTTGCCTCTGATCAATCTGGATCAGCTTGCCTCCAAATCAATCCAGATCAGTCCAGATCAGTTTTCATCTGGAAGTGTTGCCTCCGGAAGTGGTGCCTCTGGATCTATTACAATAGATTTTGAACAATGAAGTGTTGCCTCTGATCTAGTTTTAAGCTTCTGCAACAGTTAATGAAGAAAAGCGTTGCCTTTGTCCAGAAGCAACTCCAGAACTATGTTTTAAAGAGCGAATTTTCCAATATTCTCCCTTTGGGGATGCCATTCTTCTCTCTTTGTGTTGCAATTTATTCTTTCTTTTAGGCTCTATTTGGATGTAATATTATGTTTTTCTTCTTGTGATTTAATTTCATTAATGAAGTTTATAGTTTTCTTCATGTATCTGTGTTGGTAATCTGTTTGCAGGCAAATTTTGTCTCAAATAGACTATTTAAGACTTTCTCCTGCTCAATGTATGTATTATTTCCTTGGTATCTTTTTTTGATTGTGTGCTTTGACGCTTTATCTAAGTGAGCTTAGGGCCCAAAATCATGACTAGTTAAGCAAACATGGACCGAGAAGAGACTTTAGTATAATGGAACAGAAACACACACATAGGATTCATCGACATATCTCTGACCATATGTCGAGGGTTTAAACTTTGTTTAAGTGCTCAACTAATCTTAATGCAATGTTATTGGCTTAAGAATATCGAAAGGAGTTTTAAGTCAAGTAACATTTGAAACCGGATGAGGCCGAGAGGTAAGTTTAGGGAAATTTTGGATCTATATTCTGAAACAAGCTATTTGCATATTTGGTTTGGGGGAAAACCTTAGACTGTCTGCTGGTAGGAAAAGCATGTGTCTGTGTAATTGTTATTTTCTTATTCTACGTTTCTGCCTTTTTATTTTATCACTACAACCTCAACAATTAAAGAAAACCTTTTTGAGCCAGTCTACTAGGAAAATTTCATACTGTTTGAGACTGGTCCTTGTGAGTTCGACCTTATGCTTACCACACTACACCAACCCTAGTTCACTTGCTAGGTTATACAGTTAGGTATCAACAACCCAACATTAAGGCTCTATAGTTAGTATTTCTATAAAATCCCCTTAAGTTTATTGTTAGCCTAAATCATGTTTGGCTTGGCAGCTTAGTTGTTTAAGCTCACATTCTGAGCCTATTGATCTTTTAAGCTTGTTGATAATGGAATTGGCGAGTGTAATCTAATTAAAGTTGTATTATTATTAAGGGCAACATATAAAAGAGGTTTATATTTCAACACGTATTTGCGACAAAGCTGCAGACCGTAACATATATACAATTTTTAAGTTTCATAATCACAAATATATCATCCACCACAAACTTCTCTTTTATGATTAATCATCTCAGCCTTCTCGCCAGAATCGACTTTTGTGCATCATGGGGAACTTCTTCCTGCCGATCATTTTGCTATAGATCTTTAGATCATTAGGTTCACACTCTGTTGTGATTGAGACTTTTAGTCCATTATTTATGCATTAGGTTGCAAATCTTTTGTTACATCCTTGTGTTTTTTTCTTTTCTTTTTTATTTTTTAGTTGTTGCTTTTTCTTTTCTTTTTAATAAATGGAGCTGATTTTCTACCGAAAAAAAGAAATAAACTTCTCTTATACTAACCATATAATTTTTATTTCACAAAACTTGTATTTCGTAGTTTAGCTGGGTTCATATGTCATGTAATTAAAATAATATGGTATGTGTATTTCAAATTGAAGAGAATAGGGATTCTAAATTACCTCCATTGAAATCTCTTTTCTAATTGCATTCAGCGCAGCGTAAAACTCGTACATATCATATGTCGGATCCTCTAAACTAGACTGATTCTGCTGATAGTGAAGGTCAAAAATAAAAAAAGTTGCAATTACGCTGATTACCAATACAAAAAGATTATATTGAGGTCTAAGAATAATGATAAAAAAGAAATGGGGAACCCTAGAGCCCCCTCTCCCTCCCTTTGTTGCCCCTACCCCGATCACCACTTTCCCCTTTGTCGATCAGCCCCCAATCACCACCACCAATATCCCCTTTTCCATTCAAACCCAATAACCCTAAACACTCTAAGCTTTCATTCTATAAAAAACCCTAAACCCGCAACCAACCTTACCTTTCCCAATCGATCACCTAGAATTGATTAGAATCTGAATTGGATTTATTTCGAGAACTTCCCAAATGGCTATAACGCAGAGGCTATAAAATGTATGTTCAAGAAGTATGGTGTTTCAGAGAACGTGTACGATGCTAGGAAGCGTAATGCTCGAAATCTGAATTTTAGATTTGTATCTGTTAAGATTCTTTGCTGTTATATAAGGCTATCTATCATTTAAATGCTTTCACAATTGGAATTGTTCGACTTCGGGCATATAAGGCAACATTTTTGAACGTGGATGCTACCGAGAAGAATAGGGTTCCATAAAGAAGGGGTACAATTCAGCCCCCGGTTCGTAGGCCATTTATTGGTTCTTCGAGGGATGAAAGATCATATATGAAAGTGGTTACCCCATAAGAAAGACCTAGCGAACCTGAGGTTGCAACTTGGGTGCCTCTTAGTTGTTTAGCCACTGTACGTAGCGTTTAAAAGATTCCGACTTTATTTGAGATTTTGCGTGAAAGGGATTATTGTGTGAAAAGCGTGGCTGTGGCTGGAGATAATAGGGTTATTATTATTTTTCAGGCTGTAGATGTTGTCAAGTCATTCGTTGATGGTGTTTGGAAAATGTTTGATGATATTCTTGAATTGGTAAAACCATATGACATAGATTTCGTGCTGAGTGGTTGCTTAATATATGCAGACTTTATGGGTTTGCCGCCTGCTATCATTACAGATGGTTGGATAAGGAAGTTAGCAAGTCAATTTAGGTCAGTTGTTTTCCTTGATTATGATTATTTATGCCCGGATCGTGTGGATGTGGTATCTTGCCTCGTGTTTGTTAATCGAAGTATGAGTAATACAGAAATTGAGGTTTATTTCAGTGACAAGAGCTATAGGGTAGAGGTTGCTTTTAGACAAGCTATTTCCTTTCATGTTAGTGATGGTTCGAAAGAAGAGGTGTTCATTGATGAGGAAATGGAAAAGGAGGAGGAGGAAGTGGAAAGGGAAAGGGAGGTAGTGGCCTAGAGAGATATTGATCTAGTGGATCCTATTCGGCAGGATTCTTGTAGTTTAATTCGGGAGACTAGAGGTGAAGGTTTGGCTGCATAGAATAATGCATCGTTATTCGCTAGTGGAGATGCAGTTGGGTCAGTTTCGTCAGGATTGGACATTCTTAACTTGAATAGGCTATTACTATTAAGGAATGATGTGGAGGTAGATGAGAATCTTTAGATTTTTCTTACGGGTCAGAAATTAGGGTTATCTTGAAGGCAACAAAGGGCGCATATCATGGGCAACTTTGATGCAAGTAAGCCAATGTTAGTAGATTTTGGCTGCTCTTTAAAAGGCAAATAGTAATTTTTTATGTCATTGTCTTTTATGTGTTTAAATTATAGAGGGGGTGTGCGTAATAGGGTGAAACAATCTTTTGTTAGGTCGTGTATTAGAAAGTAGGGGTTACAATTTTTTGGTTTGTCTGAAACTAAGGCTGGTGATGTATCAGCTCAGGTTGTTCGCAAATTCTAGGGTTATAATGACTTTCTTTTCGAATGTATTCCAGCGACTGGTCTTTCAGGTGGGTTAGTAATTTCATGGAATCTTACTTTACTTCAGGGTACTTTGTTGCAGTCTAGTGATAGATGGCTTCTTATGCATTTCATGGGTTCTCATCTTGATGTAAATGTTGTATTTGTGTATGGTTCCACTTATTCTATTGAGAGAAGGGAGATGTGGGCCGAAATCATGGAGGTTATTAGTGAATTTTCACTTGTTATTTTGTGTGGTGATTTTAATGAAATTTTAAACAGAGAAGAACGGTCTAGTGGGGGGATGTCGACCTCGATGAAGGAATTTAAGGGCTTCGTAAATTGATTGTAAGCTTCTTGATTTACCTTTGCATGGGTGTGTTAATACATGGTCCAATATGGTGGCTTTTTTGAGAATTGATAGAGTTTTGGCTAGCGGTGATGTGGTAGATCTTTGGCCAAATATGAATTTATCAACTCTAGACTCAGCATTGTCGGACCATTTTTCGATATTATTTAGGTCTCGGGTAGTTATAAATAGAGGCCCAAGACCATTCCGCACTATATATGGTGCTATTCCGAATAGGGATATCAATTTGAAACTATGTCAGTTGAAGGACTATATTCAGCCATGGCACACAACTAATTTTGGTAACTTGGAGAAGAAAATTTTGGAGTTGGAATTGAAAGTGATTTAACTCACCTCAAGTTCAATAGTTCATCCTATTGAAACCTCAAAGGGTTCAGTTTTAGAGAGAACTCAGCATGAGCTGTTTGAGTCCAGGTGGTTTCTAGAAAGCATAAGACACCAGTAGTCGTGTATTGATTGGACATTGTTAGAGGATGACAACGCAAAATTTTTTCATAGGGTAGCATCGGGTAGGGCGAGTTTGAATCAAATCTTGCGCTTAAAAGTGAATGGAACACTTGTTCATGGACCCCATGTGATTGAGGAGGCTATTCGGGGTCTTATGGCTGATTGTTTATGGAGAGGGTAACAACCCCCTTTTGCTTTGATAAGTTGATTTTTAGCCATATTGTTGAAGAAGCTAATGCACGGCTTATGGCTCCATTTAGTGAAGAGGAGGTGTGGACGGCAGTGAACTCGTGTAATGAAAATAAGGCTCTGGGGCCGGATGGTTTTAATTTTTATTTTTACAAGAGATTTTGGCATGAAATCAAAGGGGAGGTAATGCAACTATTTGATCACATCCACAACTCTGAGACCAATTCTGACAATATTAAGACTTCCTTCGTTGTACTTATTCCTAAAATTCCAGGTACGTCTTCGTTGAACAATTTTAGACCGATTGCTTAGATTCATGGGATATATTAGTTATTACCAAAGACATTGTCGTTACAATTGCAGCCCTTATCACCACTTCTAATTTCGAAAATCTAGTTTGGTTTTCTCAATGGTAGAAGCATTCACGAGTGTTCCTTTATTTCATCCGATATTATCAATTTTATTCATAAAAGCAGCCAATCATGCTTCATCTTGAAGCTAGATTTTGAAAAAGCTTATGATAGTATTTCCTCGAGTTACATTGATGAGGTTTTAGTGAGTATGGGTTTTAATAGGAAGTGGATCTCGTGCTTGAGGAATTGCGGCATAAATTCAACGACCTCAATTTTTATTAATGGTTCTCTGACTGATCCGATTAGTATTGGCTGAGGTTTGAAATAAGGTGACCCATTGTCTCTGTCGATATTTGTATTGGTTGTGGAAGGTCTGAAACGTCTGATAGAGGTGGCGGTTCGGGGAAGGAATTATCCCGGGGTTTTGTCTTCATTGTTCAACGATTGATCTGTCCATTCTTCAATTTACGGATGATACTTTGTGTTTTATTCCAGCCATAGAATCAACCTTACGGAATTTATTAGAGTCTTGCATTGTTTTGAGTTGATATCGGGTCTTCGGATAAATTTCCACAAGTCATCTATTATGGGAATAAATCTTGAACCCCCTTGGTTGCAAGTTTGGGCAGATTTTGTGGTTTGTAAGGTGTAGACTTTTCCAATAAAGTATTTGGGTCTTCCCCTTGGTTTTAAGAGGTTACCAGTGTCGTGTTGGAACCCTTTAGTGGTGAAATTTCAGTCATGGTTAGCTACTTGGAAAGGAAATTGCTTACCCTACGCCGAAAGGTTGGTACTTATTAAATCGGTTCTTTCTTCGCTACTGATTTATTTAATGTGTCTTTTTAAAATGCTAGTTGTCATTAATGATAAGTTGACTGGTTTGATGAGGAATTTTTTGTGGAAAGGAGATGCGGTCATGTGGGGTTTATTGAAAGTAAGCTGGGCTATAAGAGATTTGAAGGTAGTGAATTGTAGTCTATTATTTAAGTGGCTTTGGAAGTTACGCGTTGGGGATGAGAACTCGCTATGGTTTGAATATTGTGCAAAACCATATGGTTTTTTTTGTCTTGGTATTATGTTAAATTTTCATCTCCCTCGTGTGTCTCATATTTGGAAAGGAATTATCACGTGTTGTGTGGGAGATGGGCTAGCTTGGGATGTTTTTGCATTAAATATTAGGGTAAAAGTGGGTAATGGTAAATGTGGCCACTTTTGGAATGTTATTTGGGTAGCGGAATTGCCATTAGCAATTGTTTTTCCGGATTTATACGAGCGCTGTAATTGCAAGTTTACTTTGATAGATGAGGGCTGTTTGAGATTAGTAGGGCGGGATGCTTTTCGTAGGCCTTTTCGGAAGAGGAGCCTACGGTATGCTGCGCAAGATCGGTGTACGCTGCTGTTGGGAAGAATAAGGATTGGGCTAATATGGTTGATTGGCCACAGCTGGTGTTTTCTACGTCAATGGATGTCTTTTCTTGGGCAGCGGGTGAAAGAAAAGGTTTCTCGGCGGGGGTTTTTACGATGCTTATTATCGGGATTCAAGATGGCGGATACCCCAAGCTGAGTTTTCCGTAATTTGGTCCTCCTGTATCCAACCTAAAGTCCGATTTTTCAGGTGACTAGTGTTTCACGAGTGTCTACCAACGACAGAGTTTTTGCTTCGACGTGGATGTTTGGCGGTGTTAGAAAATAAATGCCCATTTTGTATGGATATAGAGACGATGGATCATGCATTATTTTGTGGTGAAAGTTCGAAACATTGGAAATATTTGTCTAGTTGGCTAAATATTCATGTGGTGATTCCGAGCTCAGGTGATGCGTTTTCAAGTCTGTGGCATTCCTATTTTACCCCAGGGGTGCTCCGCGAGTTTGCTACTTCGGTTTGATTTATTGTTGCTTGTACTATTTGGAAGAGAAGAAATCATTTTGTGTTCGAAGGTGTCCTCCCGCAGTTAGACCCATTTAACTGTAGTTTAAATCTATGTTGGTTTCTTTCCAAATGTGAGGCTTAGTTTTGTTTTTTCGGATCTTTTTTGTAACCCGACTTTTTTAATCGCATAGGGCTGTAATTATTTGTTGTTGATCTCAGCTTGAGATTAACACTTTATATCAATGAAAAAGGGGTTAGGTGTTTTGCAGGAAAGCAGATGCATTAACCTAGTTGGGACGTCCGCCCCGAAATGTTTACCCGCCCCAAGCTTTTTTCCTTTTAAGGTTTTTTTAAAAAAAAAAGAATAATGATGAAAACAACGATGCCAAAAGAGTAAAAAGAGTAAGAAAAGGTTGACTTTGTATTAAGTGGGGGCATATTTTGTAATTGGTTTGCAACTATTGAAGGAATGGGGCAGGAAAAGACTGATGGTAGTAAGGAACAAAGATGTAACGTATTATATGAATTCAAAGTTCAAAATTGGGCGTTTCTTTCATGAGTAGTTTGTATGGCTTCATGTTGGAAGAAAAAATGTGAGGGTTTTCGTTATAATTTTTTGGCAAATTGAAATTTTGATAGATAATTGAGACCACACTATGGATGTAGGTCTAACTTAACCTCCATTTTATTTACAAGGTAAAATATATACATCGCTCCCGAACTTGGCACTAAAAGTCACATGTCAACCCTAACTATTAAGTGTTACACTTTACCCCCCTGAAGTTGGCAAAACTAATACAGTTTGCCCTCCTCAATGCCACGTGTCAATTTGTGGTTTGTTTGATTTTTCAAAGATGCAATTTTTCTGATGTCTCACTCCAATTAGAATCTGCCATGTAGCATTGAAGGGGGAGGGGAGAACTATATCAATTTTACTAGCTTTAAGAGGTGGAGTGTAATACTTAAAAGTTAAAGGTGGCATGTGACTTATAGTACAAAGTTCGGGAGGTAATATATGCATTTGACCTATTTCCAATAATGCAACTATAGTTTATACATACAATGTTACTTTATTTTTTAGGCTTAATATATGCTTAGCCCCCCCAATTTGACCGCTTTTATCACTTGGTGCCTCCAACTTACAGTTGTCTTTACCAACCCCTTGAACTTGGCAAAAGTGTTCACTGCAGCGCCCTTGTTAGAAAGGAAATGATTGGTCTAATTAGAAATGCTTGAAGAGAAAAAATACTTGGGGAGGAAGCACACTTGGGAATGAAGTATACTTGGTGAGGAAGATTAAAATTAATTGTTAATTGATTGTATGACCTTTACCGAGTGGCAAGGACCCCCTGTTCGGGGGTCAAAATTACCCCTAAAAATTTTATGCAATGGTAAATAAATCCAACTAAAAGTTACAATATGGTGCCTAATACGACATAAAATTTGACTAAAAAATTCATTGATATATAAATATATTTATACATAAATCAACATATACTTTTTTTATTAATTGAAGAGGATGGTGTAAACTAAGTAGTTTGAACTACTGTGGAAAATGAAATGAAGTGATCACAGCAGAAATTGTCGAATTGGAAGCCAAGTAAGTATATTTCATTCAAGAACTCAACAATTATCTCTGGTTATTAATTGAAGGAGGATGATATGATGTCTCAATTAAAAACTCAGCTTCTAATCGGTACGTAAACCTTAATAATAATCTAACATAAATAATTTAGGTTTAAGATTTACAAAACTAACCTAAATTGAACACAAGAGGAGGTAGCAGCAGAAAATTAACCGGAGGCGGTGGCTGATCGGTAGGCTGCTCAGGCAAGGGAGAATAGATATTGAAATTGGGGAAGACCGAGTCGAAAGAGGATAAAGAAAGATCTGATAAATATATTTGAAAATTCAAAGCCAAAAAGCGTCGTTTTGCTATATTTATGAATTGAGTGAAACCGATGTCGTTTTCTTCTTAGAATTAAAAATAAAACAAGGCATATCACAGTTCGTCTTGCTCCTTGGTTTAGGGCAAAATCAACCCCCAAAACCAGTGAACGGACAAAAGCTCGACTATCACCGGGGGTTTTCCATTTTTCTCCATCGTCAGAGGGTCAACTGACCCTCCACGACCCCCCTTGGCGCCGCCCCTGCCTTTACCTTAGCTAGCCATCAAGTGTACTATGAAAAGGCTAGAGTTTGTATATTCAAAATCATCAATCAGTACACAAAATTATTTCTCTCCAATAGCTTTTCTTAATTTCAATATTTCAAACATGGTATTAGAGCGGGTTGAATGGTTCTAGGACAATTTTTGTTTCAAGTTTGATGGTCAACTATAAAACTTAACACTATGGCCAAAGATGATAGATCGTCATTGGTCATCAATCCGCCAACTCAGTCCAAGGATGGTAGCTCAACTAAACAATCTGAAGTCAGTAATGAAAACCTGACAATTCAGATTGCAAATTCAATCAAACAGTTTCGAGAACAATAGAAATCAAGTACTGCCGAGAAAAAGGGTACCCCATCTTGAATAGAGAAATCAAAACTCAAGTGCAGCTGCTGCGGAATGACAAAGCATACAAGGGAAACATGCTTTGAAATCCGTGGGTATCCTGATTGGTGGAATGACGGACATAAAAGGAAGGGGTAGGCTACCAACAATGATGCAAACGATCAATCGAGCATCAGTGGAGAAGAAAGTATTGGAGGAGCAGTATTAGCCACGATAGACCTAACCAAAAATTTCTCATGGATTTTTTATTGCGGGGCCACCGACACTATGACCTTTGATGAAAATGATATCAAAATCAAAACACAACCAACAAAGACACATGTTAAGGCAGCCAATGTAGGAATTGTCTCTATAGAAGGAGCTGGATCTATTGAGATGTCACCCACACTAAAATTATCAAATTGTCTTTATGTTCCATCATTGTCTCACAAATTACTCTCTATTAGTCATGTGATGAAGGAACTAAATTCTATTACACTAATGCATCCTACTTTTTGTATACTGCAGGACATTAGGACATGATCGATTATTGGAAGGGGCACTGAGCACCAAGGACTGTACTACGTGGATGAAGTTACCCAACATAGTACTGTAATGCTTGCGCATAGAACATTTGATAGAGAAGCTTGGCTCTGGCATCGGCGTTTGGGGCATTCATCCATGAGTTATTTATATCTTTTATTTCCTAAACTCTTTAAGTCAAATAATCCTTTACATTGTGAGACTTGTGCTTTGGCGAAAAGCCACAGACAGACTTTGGTACAATATGTGTTTAGCCTAAATTTATTCATTTCCACACTACGATCAAAATCTAATTTAACAAATCCATTCAGATTTTACGATTTGATAATGGGGGGAATTTATTAACTCAACCATGAAACACTTTTTTCAAAAGGAAGGATTAGTCCATTAAACTACTTGTCCCTCTACACCTGAGTAAAATGGAGTTGCGGAAAGAAAAAATAGGATCCTTCTTGAAATGACTCGTTCTTTTATAATTGAATCTCGAGTTCCAAAAAGTTTTTGTCAAGAAGTTGTAGCAACAACAACTTACCTACTAATAAGACTTCCAACCAAAGCCCTTGATCTACGAACTCCTATCCACGTCTTATCCAAATTTACAAAAATACCTCCACCCTTTACTCTTCAACTAAGAATTGTAGGTGCTCAGTTTCCGTTCATATTCCAAAACCAGAATGATCCAAGTTTGATCTGTGAGCTAAAAAATGTGTCTTTATAAGTTATGGAGTTAATCAAAAGGGGTATAGATGTTATAACCCTAAAACTCATCACATGTTTACTATAATGAATTGTGATTTCCTTGAAATATAGTACTTTTATAGTACCCAACTCAGTGGTCAGAGGGAGAATGAATATATGGACTCACTAAGTTGGCTTCCAGATGTAGGAACTTCACAATTGGTAGAAATGGAAATAGAGAAAGATAGTACTGTGAGGGAAACTTTAGATACTTCCATACAGTCTACGGGTTCTAGTGTCTCTGAAGATACTCCTCCTAACCTGGTGTTTGAGGTAAGCAATTCTGAAACTCTTATACCCTTGATTGATTCAACTGATCCTGGTGATTGTGAGAATATGGAAGAATATGTGGAACATGAACATATGGTAGAACATGGTACGTAACAAGGAGAGAAGTATGTTTTACCCCCTAAGAGTAAGAGAGGTGTCCCACCTAACAAATACGCCCTAAAACTAATAACCCAAAGGAGATCAAGATACCCAGTAGCCAACATTACAGGGGGAGCCTATCTAAAGAAGCAAAGGCATTTCTAGTAGCTTTATGCAAAGAAGATATCCCAACCACAGTTGAACAGGCAATGACATCAGAAAAATTGAGAGATACAATGAATGATGAAATGAATGTTCTCAACAAGAATAACACATGGAAGAAATGCACTCTACCAATAGGAAAGAAACCATTTGGATGTCACTAGGTCTTTACAGTGAATTACAAACCATATGGTTCTGTTGAAAGGTACAAGGTGCGATTAGTGGCAAAGGGGTGTACTCAAACCTATGGGATTGATTACTCTAAAAAATTTTCACTAGTAGCTAAGATTGACACTATAAGAGTATTTTTATCAGTAGTAGTAAACAAGGGATGGCCACTTCACCAATTCGATGTGAAAAATGCTTTTCTACATGGGGACCTAGAGGAAGAAGTTTACATGGAAGCTCTATCAGGATTCAAGGGAGAATTCAAAGAGGGAGAAGTTTGTCAGTTGAAGAAATCTTTATATGGACTCAAACAATCACCTCGAGCTTGGTTTGGCAAGTTTACAATAGCCATGAAGAGATATGAGTTCAAACAAAGCAACTCTAACCATTATCTATGTGGATGACATGATCGTTACAGGAGATAATAAGGAAGAAATCACCAAGCTAAAGGAAAATCTATTCACAAAGTTCGAAATGAAAGACCTTGGAAGGTTGAAGTACTTTCTTGGAATCGAAGTACTAAGATCTCAACAAGGAATTTTCTTATGTCAAAAAAAGTACGTCTCAGACCTGTTAGTAGAAATATGAATGCTCGATTGCAAACCAGTTGATACACCCATGGTTATGAATCATGGACTCAGAGTACTAGAAGAAGCAGAACCAGCCGACAAAGAAAGCTATTAGAGATTGGTGGGAAAAATGATTTCTCTTTCATATACTAGACCGGATAAATCCTATGCAGTGGTGTTGTTGCCAAAATGTGATACCCAGCAAGTGCACTAGGGTCTAATATGTGTACAGTGGCAAGATAAGGTCATATTCTACAGGGAGCATGTGTAGACTGCTTGGAGTTCTCCTTAGCAGACGGGCTAAGAGTTCTTTAAATTTTAATGGGTATGAGTTCTTGTAATTTAAAAAGCAGAAATGAATAAAGTAATGGTAGAATATAAAATGAAATAACAATGGAAAAGGGCACAAGCAAATCTACCAAGCATAATAGTTTAGGATTACTCCAAGCATAATGCATCATTTACTCAATTAAGCAGGTAATTCCAAGGTATCTCAACCACAATAGTTTAAGCATTCCCTTCACCCATCTTAAACACTAAAGTTACTTAACCTAAATCTCTTTTTAGACTCATTAGGCAAATAACAATGCATTAAGTTCAGTTAAGCATTTAGATGGAACCTAAAACCCTCGGCATAAAACCAATCTCCTTTTGGACTCATTCATCATATCTGTATGTTTGTGTTCCATTATGTTAAATCTCCTTTCGGTCTCCTTAACATAACTAAATATGGGCTCGGCTTTCACCTATAAGGATTAAGCACTTAAACACATCAAATAACAAAAGATATGAAATAAATAATATATTACAGTGCCTGGAGATCTCCTAAACTATCTACCGAAGGCAGACTTGCCTGCTGGAGAACTACTCCTTAATAATTATGAAGAAAAAGCCAAATTCCATTAATGAGAGGGGAGACTTTTTACAGAACATTAATGGTGGTTTCACCTACCAATTTCGTCACACCTAACTAATGGGGAACATGAGAAATAAATAGCCCCCTAATTACAAGAAGAGAGATGAAAAATCTCCCAATAAATTATTAACAAAAACTACTAAATATCTAGATATTTTCCTCCCAAAATATTAAAGTAATGCCACTTTTTACGAAAAGGTTCCTTGAAGTGGCATATTAGTAAGTAACGAAAAGTCAAGATAAGATCCGAATTTATCAAAAGCATAAACTACTGTAAGGAGTTCTTTCTCTATGATTCTGTAGTTTTATTGAGCATCATTCAGAGTCTTGCTAGCATAATAAATGGGTCTGAAGTGCTTGTCGATTCTTTGTCCCAAGACCGTGCCAATGCATATGTCACTAGTGTCGAATATAAGCTCAAAAGGTCTCTCCCAGTCGGGAGCAATGAGAATTGGAGCATTGATAAGTCTGCTCTTAAGTTCTTTAAAGGCTTTAACGCAATTTTTGTCGAATTTGAAATCCACATCCTTGTGAAGTAAGGCTGTCAAAGGCTGTGCTATTCTTAAGAAGTCCTTTTTAAACCTCCTATAGAAACCAACATGGCCAAAAAAACTTCTGACCTCCTTCACCGAAGTTGGTGGAGTCAGCTTTTGGATAACCTCTACTTTGGCTCTATCAACTTAGTCCTTGCTCAAATATCTTGTGTCCAAGTACAATTCCCTCATTCACTATAAAATTACATTTTAAGTTCTAGATTTGTTTCCTGACATCTCTTCAAGATGCCTTTAAGATTCTTAAGGCAGTCTGAGAAGGTCTTGCTATATACAGAAAAATCTTCCATGAAGATCTCCACAGTTTTCTCCGCCATGTCATGAAAAATAGCCATCATGCAACGTTGAAATGTGGCTGGAGCGTTACATAGTCCGATGAATCCTTTTATAGGTAAAGGTTCCATAAGGACATGTAAAAGTTGTCTTATTTTGGTCGTTAGGATGAATTGCAATTTGGTTGTACCCGGAGTACCCCTTAAGAAAATAATAGAATTTGTATCCAGAGAGCCTTTCAAGAATTTGATCAATAAAAGGAAAGGGAAAGTGATCCTTCCTCATGGTGTCATTCAGCTTTCTGTAATCAATACAAACCCTCCATCCCATTACAGTTTTTAGTGGGACGAGATCTCCATTCTCTCCTTGTATAATAGTCATGCCTCCCTTCTTGGGTACAACTGGGACTGAACTTACCCATATACTATCTGAAATTGGGTAAATTATCCTTGCATCTAGCAGCTTGATCACCTCCTTTCTCATGACCTCCTTCATATTTGGATTGAATCTTTGTTGAGGCTATATTGTTGGCTCATGGTTTTCCTCTATCAAGATCTTGTGAGAACAGATAGATAGACTAATTCTCTTAATGTCAGAGATCTTCCAAGCTAATGTTGCCTTGTGTTTACACAATATGGTAAGGTGATCTTCCTTTTGTTCTGGTGAAATTTTTGAAGAGATTATAATAGGAAGACCTTATGGTGATTTAAGGAAAGAATACTCAAGATCCTCAGGGAGAGGTTTGAGATCATGTTCTAGTTGGTTATCCTTGGCTTCCTCGGTTTCAGATGGAGGGAGATCTTGCAGCGGTTCAATGTTTTGTCTGCCCCTGTAGTGGTTTTACATCCAGTTTTAGATTCAATTTGCTCCTTGATAATCTGATCTTCCTCTTGGAGATCTTCATCATTAAACTCTTGAAAAGAAAGAGAACTTGACTCAACATCAATATCATCTAGAAAATAGCATTGATCATTAGTATAAGGAGGATGTTTCATGGCCTCTTTCATTTTAAAGACAATTCGTTCACCATGTATACTTAAAACAAGTTCTTCATTATGAACATCAGTGAGAGTTCTACCTATAGCAAGGAAGGATCTTCCTAAAATGATACGAACATGCATATCTTCACCCATGTCCATGACAATAAAATCTACGGGTATAATGAATTTTCCTACCTTGACAAGAACATCTTCTACTATCCCCCTAGGGTATCTAATGGTTCGGTCTGCAAGTTGAATGGATACTCTAGTAGGTTGGGGATCTCCTCGGCCTAACTTTTTATAGAGATGATATGGTATTAAATTAATACTAGCTCTTAGATCATACAAAGAATTTTCAATATTAAGATTTCCAATGGAATAAGGGATAGAAAAACTCCCTCGATCTTTAAGCTTGGTCGGTAAAGATCTTCTGCTTTGCAAGATAGAAGAGCAGTCTTGATTCAATTGTATCATAGCCATATTCTCTAACTTCTTTTTGTTGGACATAAGCTCTTTTAATAATTTTCCTTACATTGGCATTTACGCTAGAGCTTCTGCAAAAGGAATGTTAATGTGCAATTTTTTTCAAATAAATCAATGAATTTATCAAATTGCTTAGCTAATTCATGCTCCTTTGCTCAATTAAGCATGTAATTCTAAGGTATCTCAACCACAATAGTTTAAGTATTCCCTTCGGCCATCTTAAACATTAAAGTTACTTAACCTAAATCTCTTTTTAGACTCATTAGTCAAATAACAATGCATTAAGTACAGTTAGGCATTTAGATGGAATCTAAAACCCTCAGCATATAACCAATCTCCTTTCAGACTCATGCATCATTTGTATGTGTTGGCATTCCATTACGTTAAATCTCCTTTTGGTCTCCTTAACATGACTAAATATTTGCTTAGCCTTAACCCATAAGGATTAAGCACTCAAACATATAAAATAACAAAAAATATGAAATAAACAATACATTACAGTGCCTGGAGATCTCCTGAACTGCCTGCCAAAAATAGACTTGCTTGCTGGAGGACTACTCCCTCATAATATGAAGAAAAAGCCAAATTCCATTAATGAAAGGGGAGAGTTTTTACAGAATATTAATGATGGTTTTACCCACCAATTTCATCACACCTAACTAATGGGGAAGATGAGAAATAAATAGGCCCCCAATTACAAGAAGAGGGATGAAAAATCTTCCAATAAAATAGTAATAAAAACTACTAAATATCTAGATATTTTCCTCCTAAAATATTAAACTAATGCCACTTGTTACAAAAAGGTTTCTTAAAGTGGTAGATTGGTAAATAATGAAAAGTCAAAATCCTCTTTTTTCTCCCACTTTTCTGCTAAGTGTAACGTCAATCACTCCCACTTGCACTTCACACCTTATTGTCACTTTTTGGAGGGAATTTTCACTCCATTATTAGTCTTCTTCCTGAAATGATAGGAGATCTCCTCTTTTTGACGAGATCCTGTAAAACGTGGAGATCTCCAATGAAGACTGCACTTTGTTTATCAATTTTCAGTAACAAGGCAGAAGTTCTCCTTCCTTCAGCAAAGACCTAAAACCTGTAGAGATCTTCATAAAAATTGATTTTTTCACACAAAATGTTAGCTCAAAATGCATGATTTACTTAGTCAAATTTCCACGTATCAAGTGGGGATACTGACCTAGTTCATGCATCGACCACAAAAGGATCACATGGAGGCGATATTGAGGATTATCAGATATCTAAAGGGAACGAATGGACATGGTATTCTATTCAATACACATGGACACCTAGATATCAAAGCATATAATGATGTTGATTGGGCAGGAAAGCCAGTTGATTGAAGATCTACATTTGGTTATTTTACCTCTGTTGGGGGTAACTTAGTCACATGAAGGAGCAAAAAGCAAAAGATGGTAGCATTGTCTAGTGCAGAAGCTGAATTCCAAGGAATTGCTTGAGGTTTGACAGAGATACTTTGGCTGCAAAAGCTACTAGCAGAGATCGAATTCCCACCACTTAAAATATGTGAAATAATGTGTGATAACCAAGCAGCCTTTCGCATCTCAAAAAACCTAGTACAACATGATCGAACAAAACATATGATGGTTGATGGGCACTTCATCAAAGAAAAGTTATAAGTAGGAATCGTAAAGCTACAATACATAAGATCTAAAGACCAATTAGAAGATATCCTAACAAAAGCAGTTAATGGAAAGGTGTTCAAAGAAGTCTTGGACAAGTTGTGCATTGAGAATCCCACTACTCAACTTGAGGGGGAGTGTTAGAGAGGAAATGATTGGTCTAATTATAAATGCTTGAAGAGAAAGAATACTTGGGGAGGAAGCACACTTGGGAATGAAGTATACTTGGTGAGGAAGATTAAAATTAATTGTTAATTACTTGTATGATCTTTACCTTAGCTAGCCCTCAAGTGCACTATAAAAGGCTAGAGTTTGTATATTTAAAATCTTCAATGAATACACAAAATTATTTCTCTCAACTGTTTTAAAAATCCTCGCCGAGTCCCGCCAAGGCCTCGCCTAGGCGCTATTTTGGGGCTTGCCGCCCGACTTTTCATTCCAATGGCGCTATCAGGCGCTCGGCCGATTTATTGCCGCCCAGGCTCTGTCTAGTCCGATATTTTTTGCCTAGGCGGCGTCTAATTTTGATTTTTTATGATACCATTATTTATAATAATCATCGTTTACCAACAAAAAGTAGTTTAGTTGGTAAACCTAAAGTACAAGAAATTTTTCTCACAATAAAATTGTTATTTTGAATCTCGAATCGAGAAACCATATGCTCTATACCACTAATAAGGAGGTCCGTACCATTCAATTAACTATTAGTAATTTCTAAAACATGGTCTACGTTATGTTTTTTGATATATGATATTATTATAATTTATTTTTAGTAGAATTTATATTTTTATATATCTAATAAATATTTCTTAAAAAAAGATACAAATCTGCCTAGGTCCCGCCTAGGTTTCGCCTAGGCCCTGTCGAGGCGTTTTGAAGCTCCGGTCGCCCGACTAGCTCCTAGCACTTTTTAAAACATATAGCTTTTCTTAATTTTAATATTTTAAGCACCCCTCGGTGTCACATGCCACCTTGTGATTGTTTTGACATTTCAAAGATGTCAAATTTTTTTATTTTCATCTCTTCAATCAAAAGGTGACACGTGACATTGAGGAAACTTTAATGAACACTTTTGCTGAGTTTAGCAGGTTGGTAAAGACAGCGGCGGAGGAAGGGGGGCAGGTGGGGCAGTCGCAGTCGCTTGACGGCTGCCATGGATGCTGCTGCTTTTAGCTGTAGCCAAACCCTGATTCATGGAGGAAGAGTCTTCCTCCTTGTTTTAAAATTTTAAATCCCAGGCAAAACAATGTCTTTTTGGTTTAAGGATTTAAATAGCCCAAAACAACATCATTTTTGCTGGGATGAAAATTAAAACAAAGGGGAATTATATGCAGCCTCCTGGGATTGAAAACGATCTCTTTTCCTTTTTATTGTTCATTGGCCTCACTTAATCACTTCTCCTTTGATTTCGTTGTGTTCACCGGCAACCGCTACTCCGTCGCTGTCTCCGGCTCCGTCTCTGTTCCTCTTCCTCACTTTGACTCTTCTGGTTAGTTTTACTTTATTTTGTATCAAATATTAACCCTATTGAAATACTGAAATTGGATTTTAGGGTTGAATAAAAAGTATGATTTGAAATTTCAAATTTTTATAATTTTGAAACTATTTGTAAATTGAAATCCAAATGCGTAAATATATTGTCAACAATATTATTTCAGTTGGTGTGACAGTTTGAAATTGGTTTGTAAAAGCCAAAAGGTCTGGACTTTTTCCATATATACCAAAAGTTATAATGTAAGATTACTTAAGCTTAGATTAACAAAATTATGGTTCTCAGTTTGGCTTTGGTTGATTAGGCGGTTCCTATTCGAATCTCTAATTTTGTGAAAATGGAAAATTTTCTGCTCTATTTGTTTGTTTCATTGTAGGAATTAAAACAGTTTAATTTTTACAGTCTACTTTTGCTTAGAAGAAAAGTGTTTTTTAGTACTGAGTTCTCTATTATTCTGGATTTGAAACTTGTTACAGTCTAGTTTCATTGCAGGAATAAACTTGCTTTTTTGCAATGAATATTGTCAAGCAATGAATATTGTCTGCTTCATGTCGACGTTGGTGAACAAAAAATGATTGTTGAATTTTTTTTTCTTAGAAGGTATTGATTTTTAGTAGACTTTAAAAGTGTGTATTTATTTTGAGTTTGCTACATTATCCACATTTATATGGTTTAATTTATTCTATGTCGAATTAAATTTTTTCTGCACAATTGTGCCCCACCTGACTACGCCATTGGGTAAATACATCTGTAAGTTGAAGGCGCTAAGTGATAAAAGTTGTCAAGTTGAGGGGGCTAAGGATGTATTAAGCCTATTTTTTTTTAAGTAAAATAGCAAAAAAAAAAGACAACATATATATAAGATGGAAAATTTGTTATTTTTAATTTTAGGCCTAATGCATCCGAACCCCATGGTTGACGTGGCAAAGGTTGAAAAGTAAAACAAACAAGTGCAATAGTTTTATAAGAATAAAAATAATAATAATATGATAAATTACGGTTTTAATTCTCTTTCCTCTTTCATCCCATTTGTTAGTTGTCGGAAACTGAAACCATTTGTAAGGTTGAAAGTGGGGCGGAGATTCCCCAAACCCGATGGGGACCCCCGATAAGAATCCCCACGGGGCGGGGATGGAGATTTTTTAATCCCCGAATCCTTAACGGGGATGGGGATAAATCCTCGTACCCGATAAGCATTAATAAATTTTAATTTATATAAGTTTTAATATCCAAACCTTATAAAAATCCTTAAATAAATACAAACAAATTTCAATAAAATATAAGAATTTAAGACTTATAAATTGTTATATTACTACTATATAAAGATAAGAGATTTAAAAATATATATTCAATATCCTTTAACTTTCATTTATTATTATATAATGTTCCATGTTAGATTACTACTAGTTACAAAGCGTTTTGTTAATTTATTTGATTATTTTCATCGAATATATATTTTAAACTAATTTTTTTGAGTATTGAAATGAAATAATTCAAGTTATATGATACTTCAACATAAAATTTTCATATTGATTATCCTAAATGGGGTGGGAATCCCCGATATTTTAATGAGGAAAATATTTTCCCAAATTCCTTATTGAGGATGGGGATGGGAAATGCATTCTGGCGATCTTTTTTCGAAGAGAGGTATAGAGTTTTTGCATTACTGGTGATTTTTTTTCAGGGCTGGCCTTGGTTTGGAGTTCGCAACATCACTGTGGTTCATTATTTCATGGGCTATTTGGAAGCGTCGCAACCAATTCGTTTTTAACGGAGTGTTGAGCCATGACGACTTTGTTGTTTGAAATATTGAAACTAAGAAAAGCTATTTAAGAGAAAGAATTTTTTGTATTGATTGATGATTTAGGATGTACAATGCCAGTCTATTTATAGTACACTTGTAAACTAGATATGGTAAAATAATTTGAGTCCATATAAAGATTTCTTCAACCGACAGACTTCTCCCTCTCTGAATTCTTCCTTGAATCCTGGTGATCCTTCCATGTAAACTTCTTCCTTTAGCTCCCCATGTAGAAAGGTATTTTTCACATTGAATTGGTGAAGTGGCTATCCCTTATTTGCTGCTACTGAGAACAACACTCTGATAGTGTCCAACTTTACTACTGGTGAAAAAGTTTCAGAGTAATCAAAACCATAAGTTTGAGTATACCCTTTTGCCATTAATCGCGCCTTATATCTTTCAATAGAACCATCTGGTTTGTGGCGAGTGTCGAATTCATCAAGATATACAATTCCTGTGTAAACTTATGTTAGTGGAAGCAGGGTCGATCCCACGGAGAGTGCTAAAATTTTGTAATTTTGTTTCGTTGAAATAAATGCTGAAAAAGTAAAAGGGGGGGTTTTGAAGTTTGGTGATTTTATTAAAAATAATTAAAAACAAAATGCTAGAAAATATGAATAAAAACAATTGATGAAAAGCATCCAATCAAAGGCTCAATTTCACGTTCCCGTTCCTACACTTGATCGTTGGTTCAAAGATTTTCTAAATTGAATTTGCTAAATCGGTTATAGTTACCGAAGACGCTTCTAAATAACCAATTTTCCCTTAATTATAAACTAGCCACGAGATGCTCAATGACTAATCCTAACTAACCTATAGTACTTCAGAAAACATTTCTTTAGTTTTAACTTGGTAATTGCATTACGAATTAGGAAAACCCAATTCAAGCCAATTTGTCAAAACGTTTAACTCCTTTAAGCAAGATTGTTTATTTCTTAAAGCTGAGATATTTTAATTTAACGCTTTACAAATCGATAGGACAACTACGGATTAAATCAATTTGTATATCAACATTGATATTCTTCAACTGAAACAAAAACGTCTTCTCAAAACAATTAAAGAATCAAAATAACCTTTAGGAACCAAAATAAACAAATAGCAAATCATAAAGAAAGTTAAGAGAAATTAGACCTCACAAATGTAAAAAACCAGGAATTGAATTGTACCTTTGATTGAATTAAAGAAGTTTAGCTAGATATAATTGTAAAGAAAACTAATATAATACTAAAGCTATTGTTTGTAATCTCTGAAATTGAAAGGTGTCTGTAAACCAAGGCCTACTGCCGTTTAAATAGAAAAAAACTTCTGCAAGTCTCCCTCTAATTGAAGTAATGATCATTGTATATCCTTCTAAGGAGTGGATTGAGCCTGCCATGTCATAAGAATCCCATCCTACTAAATCAGGTGCTGCAAAAGTGGAATAAATAAAGTCCAATTCAGAGATAACACTTGATGCCACTTCATCCACTTGAAAAGTTAAAAGTATTGGCGTTGTGGGTTACGTTCTGCCCACAACATGCTGTCATAACAGCCTTGCAAATTTCTTTTAAATTATGTCATCAACGTGATTTGCTCCACTAAATAGCATAATGAGTGTTAAAGTCAAACTCTTCCACTTCTTAAGCTGCTCCAATTGATTGACACATATCCTTATCTCCTTTTTAAGCATTATCTTCCAAATCAACCATTTTCCTAACCAAATCAAAATAAATCCATAAATAAATAGATATCTATAAAATAGTGGATAAATTAAGCACAAAACAAATGTAAAATAATGCTTAAAATGCATATTAACAGTTTATGTTTCACCGTGAAGACCCAACGACATCCAACTAGTTTCTTTCCTATTGGTAGATTACATTTCTCCCATGTATTATTCTTGTTAAGAGCATTCATTTCATCATTCGTTGCATCTCTCCATTTGTTCGATGTCATCGCATGTTCAAGTGTGGTTGGGATCTCTTCTTCGCACAAAGCTATTAAAAATGTCTTTGCTTTGTTAGATATGTTTCCCCTCGCAATGTTGGCTACCGGGTATCTTGATCTTCTTCTATTTATTGCTTATGGGGAGTATTTACTAGGTTATACACCCCTCTTACTCTTAGGGGGTAAAGCATATTTCTCTCCTTGTTCTAACTCTTGTTCTACCACATGTTCAAGTTCCACCTATTCTTCTATAGTCTCACAATCACCAGGATTAGTTGAAGTAGTACAAGAGTTTCAGGATTGCTTACCTCAAACACCAGGTTGGGAGGAGTATCTTCAGAGACACTAAAACCCGTAGATTGTATGGAAGTATCTGAAGTTTCCCTAATAGTACATTCTCCCCCTAACCACTGAGTTGGGTATTATAAAAGTACTCTATTTCAAGGAAATCATAATTCATTGTGGTAAACATGTAACGAGTTTTTGGGTTATAACATCTATACCCCTTTTGATTAACTCCATAACCTACAAAGACACATTTTTTAGAACAAGGATCAAACTTGGTTTGTTTAGTTTTTGGAATGTGAATAAAAATATAGCACCCAAAAATTCTTGCTTGAAGAGTTAATGATGGGGGTATTTTTGTGAATTTGGATAAGGCTTGGATAGAAGTTTGTAGATTAAGGGCTTTGGTAGTCTGTTTAGTAGGTAAGTAGCTGTTGCTACAGCTTCTAGCCAAAAACCTTTTAGGTTTCGAGATTCAATTATAAAAGCACGAGTCATTTCAAGACGGATGCTATTTTTTCTTTCGGCAACTCCATTTTTCTCAGGGGTATGGGGACAAGTAGTTTGGTGGACTAATCCTTCCTTTTAAAAAAAAAGTTTCACGGTTGAGTTAACAAATTCCCCCCCCCCCCATTATCAGATCGTAAAATCTGAATAGATTTATTAAATTTGATTTTGATCATAGTGTGGAAATGAATAAATTTATCAACAACTTCAGACTTATTTTTCAAAAAATAAACCCATGTCATACGAGTGCAATCATCAATAAATATCAGGAAATATTTGAAACCGTATCCACCTATAATAGGTGCTGGACCCCATATATTAAAGTGCACTAATGAGAAGGGTACATCAACTTTGGTATTGTTGGGTTTGAAAGTCTGTCTGTGGCTTTTCGCCAAAGCACAAGTCTCACAATGTAAAGGATTATTTGACTTAAAGAGTTTAGGAAATAAAAGATATAAATAACTCATGGATGAATGCCCCAAACGCCGATGCCAGAGCCAAGCTTCTCTATCAAATGTTCTATGCGCAAGCATTACAGTACTATGTTGGGTAACTTCATCCACGTAGTACAGTCCTTGGTGCTCAGTGCCCCTTCCAATAATCGATCATGTCCTAATGTCCTGCAGTATACAAAAAGTAGGATGCATTAGTGTAATAGAATTTAGTTCCTTCATCACATTACTAATAGAGAGTAATTTGTGAGATAATGATGGAACATAAAGATAATTTGATAATTTTAGTGTGGGTGATATCTCAATAGTTCCAACTCCTTCTACAGAGATAATTCCTCCATTGGTTGCCTTAACATGTGTCTTCATTGGTTGTGTTTTGATTTTGATATCATTTGCATCAAAGGTCCTAGTGTCAGTGGCCCCGCAATTAAAAATCCATGAGGAATTTTTTGTTAGCTCTATCGTGGCTAATAATGCACCTCCAATGCTTTCTTCTGCACTAATGCTTGCTTGATCGTTTGCATTGTTGTTAGTGGCCTGCTCCTTTTTCTGTTCATTCCACCAATCAGAACACCCATGGATTTCAAAGCACGTTTCTTTTGTATGCTTTGTCATTTCGCAGTGGCTGCACTTAAGTTTTGATTTATCTATCAGATATGAGATACCCTTTTCTCAGTGGTCTTGATTTTCGTTGTTCTCGAGATTGTTTGATTGAGTTTGCAATCTGAATTATCAGCTTTTCATTACTAACTTTAGATTATTTGATTGAGCTGCCGTTATTGGACTTGGTAGCCTGAGATTTTTAAGTTGGTGGATTGATGACCAATGACGATCTATCATCTTTGGCTATGGTGGTAAGTTTGATAGGTGACAATCAAACTTGAAACAAAATTGGTCTTAGAACCATTCAACCTGCTCTTGATACCATGTTTGAAATATTGAAACTAAGAAAAGCTATTTGAGAGAAAGAATTTTTTGTATTGATTGATGATTTAGGATATACAATGCCAGTCTATTTATAGTACACTTGTAAACTAGATATGGTAAAATAATTTACACTTAATTTTTCTTTCTCTCCAAGTATTCTTTATTCCCAAGCATTCTTCCTCTCCAAGTTTACTTTCTTTCCAGGCATTATTAATTCTTTTTCCTTTCTAACACTTGTTTTCTCGAGTATCTACTTTTGTTGCTTTGTGTTCAAATGTAAATGTAGAGCTCACTAGTACAGAAAAGGGCTTTAAGGACGGTTATATTGGGCTTTTTCGGACGGTTTTGAACATTTTAGCTTGTGATGTTGTGAATAACCCGAACATTTTGATTGCTTGTAACTGATTTGGTGTTGTTCTCTACTTGAGACCAACACATTTAATGAAAAGAGGGGTGGGTGTTTTGTAGGTAACCGGATACACCAACCTAGTTAGGACGTTTGCCCTGAAATTGCTACCCACTCCAACCTTTTTTCCTCTGGAGGGACACACTGTCCCTCTGGGGGTTTTTTAAAAAAATGGGGAATGCATGCTCCGCCCCGATAAGCCCCATTTTCAACCCTAACCATTCTTCTCAGACCAAATCTCAGTTGGCAAATCTAAGAATATATCATTCTACTTTCTTTTGATTTTTATTTTCTAAATTTGTTTATCTTCTTCCTCAAAAATAGCATTTCAATAAAAGAACCCACTGTCATTTCTATTTAATTATATTCCCGTCGGCGAGAAAACTCGAGCCAAACACTGCCACCATTTACTGAGTTAATAATGTTGAGCTTAATGGGACTGGGTAATGAGGTCGGTCTATTTCTATTGAGTTATTGAAACCCAGTGACACTTTTCCTTGTCGCCATAACACAGTAACTTATAATGAATAGAATAAAATGGCTCGGGTTTATGGGTTTGATAGTCTTGATGCTTTGGTTAAAGGTACTGTAACTAAATCTATTCGAATCGATTCTATGAAACTTTTTAACTTTGATGGGGGATTAACTGAGAGCCAAATGATTCAACCCGTGAACAATTTAGGTCTTATCCTTTTCAACTTTTAAAAGCTGAACTGAACTAAAGTGAGCTGAACTGAACTGAACTGTACTGAACTGGACTGAACTGAACTGAACTGAACTGAAGTGAGCTGAACTGAACTAAACTGAACTTCTTTCAGTGTAAATTTATAACTACGCATAGCTGAAATGAACTGGACTGAACTAAAGTGGTGTGAATTAAACTGAAAAGCATTGAATTGCAGTCCAAGAGACTACGGCCTTAGAATCTAAAATTAAGGATTAATTTTAAGTCATATATTGGGGAATGTTTGAATCGAAGAATTGTGAGAAAATGGGGAAACTGTGAGAGTAGAGAATTGCTTTTGTGTTCGTTAAAGTGGAGTGAACTGAATTGCATATGAACGATTGTTGAATTTTTTTGCTTGGTTAGAAAAGGTGAAAGAGAAGAATTGAATAAATGTAGAAGATGGTGTTCTTGGAATAAAATAAATTAATAGGGATTTTGAATGAAACTATTACATGGATTTTTTTTAACTTTTACATTATATGCCATGTGTTAAGTAATAATTGGTTTGACTTTTCCAATTTTGCCACTTGGCAGCGTTGCAACACACTCTCCGAAGTGTGACTGGTTGAGTTGCTTTTAGGGGGTTTGGATGTGCACTTTAAACAAGTTTAGGAGGGCGAGATGAACTTTTATAAGTTAAAGAACGAGAGACTATTAGATTAAATTCTGGGGTCCAAATGTATTAGACCTTATTTTTATTATGTTTATGAAAATTGATCACATAATTACCGTGGAGTAGGGCAAAAGTAACAATGATGACTAAGTCATGCATACGGTAGTATTGTAATCTCGATCACATAAGATTCTCATCTCTTCCACTATATATACAAAAAAAAGAACAAAGCCCTAGCTATAATCTCCACACCACCTCTAACGCTGATCAACATAGCAGGCGCAGCAATGGCAATCCTCCCAAACGACACCATTGAGGCTATACTCTTATTATTGCCTGTGAAACCTTTGTTACATTTGAAGTGTGCATCAAAGTCATGGTATTCCCTTATCTCTAATTCTCGATTCATTAAATTACATCTTATCCGCCAAATAAACAACGACCCACACTTGCTCTGCGATTACTATGACGCGTTTATAGATCCTGACTATGCCAAAAATGAAGTTGAGATTGCTGAATATTATTCTTCAGGTGGAGGACTATCGACACGGCTCGAAAAAGTCTTCACCAATTTAGCACTGCATAATCTGCTGATGTGGTTGAGAGGGATTCGATGTATTTGGAGTTTCAAGAGTCATGTAGGTTACAAATAATTATGTAGGATTAATAAGAGTCACTAGAAGTCATTTAATTTAGTACATGAAGAGTCATTTTGTATGGATATAAATATGTAATTCTAAGGAAGAGCAAAGGAGTTTTTTTTATATGATGATGAATATTTGAATAAGATGCATCTTGTTACTTTTCTAAATTCTCCTAGAAGTTACGATTTCTAGAGTTTTTAGAAGCCTAATTATCTTAGTGGTTACGATTTCTAAGATGGTTAGAAGGATCGGTTTCCTTTGAGGTTGCGATTTCAATGGGTTCCGATTGTTTATCTCTTTTTGTTCCTTCCGATGCATCAGTTGGTATTCAGAGCCTAACGGCAAAGGAGATTATCCAAGAGGGGGAGACTAGCAACGTTGCATCAGCGAGGATCGTACCTATCCGTTTTTTATTTTCATTTTTTACATTAAAGTTACAAAAAAATATATACAAAAAAGTTTAGGATTTTTTTTTTCAGTTTTTTTTATCATTAAGAAATTCGAGGACGAATTTTGTCCAAGAGGGGGAGAATGATGTGGTTGAGAGGGATTCAATGTATTTGAAGTTTCAAGAGTCATGTATGTTACAAATAATTATGTTGGATTAATAAGAGTCATTAGAAGTCATTTAATTTAGTATATGAAGAGTCGTTTCGTATGGATATAAATATGTAATTGTAAGGAAGAGCAAATGAGTTTTCGATTATGATGTTTTTAATTCAATAAGATGCGTCTTATTATTTTTCTAAATTCTCGTAGAGGTTGCGATTTCTAGAGTTTTTAGAAGCCTAACTATCTTAGAGGTTGCGATTTCTAAGGTTTTTAGAAGAATCGATTTCCGTTGAGGTTGCGATTTCAACAGATTCCGATTTTTTTATCACTTTTCGTTCCTTCCGCTGCATCAGTAATGATGTGGTTGAGAGGGATTCAATGTATTTGGAGTTTCAAGAGTCATGTAGGTTACAAATAATTATATAGGATTAATAAGAGACATTAGAAGTCATTTAATTTAGTATATGAAGAGTCGTTTTGTATGGATATAAATATGTAATTGTAAGGAAGAGCAAAGGAGTTTTTTTGATATATGATGATTTTTATTCAATAAGATGCGTCTTATTATTTTTCTAAATTCTCGTAGAGGTTGCGATTTCTAAAGTTTTTAGAAGCCTAACTATCTTAGAGGTTGCGATTTCTAAGGTTTTTAGAAGAATCGATTTCCATTGAGGTTGCGATTTCAACGGATTCCGATTTTTTATCACTTTTCGTTCCTTCCGCTGCATCATCTGCATTCTCAGCATAATCTCATGGAGCGCCATTATTCTTGCTCGGTGATGTGTGCCTGTGATGGATTGGTAATTTTACAGTTTCCTTGTACTTACCAAATTCCAAGGTCTAGACCCTATTATATAATATGGAATCCATTCACAAGAGAGAGTCGTGAAATTTACCCTATGGATAATAGTGTTTATGGTTCTAATTTTCGTTTATCGTTGGGTTATTATTCGTTAAGCGATGATTACAAGGTCATTCGTAGTCCTTTTAGTGGTCTAGGCTGGATTCTTTCTTTGAAATCCGATACTTGGCGGAGAATTGATTCTGAATGTGTTTATTTGGGAGGAAGATGGGGTATTTATTCCCATCGACGTCTTCATTGGCTTCAAGTGCCCAACAAGAGGTTCAAAAAATTCAAGATTTTTGCTTTTGACTTGGGAGAGGAGAAATTTGTAGATATACCAGTACCACATATTGAAGTGACTTCTACTAACACCACGGAAATACAAGTGAGTATTTGCGACGAATGTCTAAGCATATTTGATTTCAGACAGGTAAAAACCCTGGAAAAGTTTGAAGTATGGCCAATGAAAAATTATGGAGATTCTACATTTTGGACTAAACAATACATCAAGAGCTCACAATTTCCGGGTGAATTTGTCATTCCAAACCTTCAAACAGAGTTCAGAATTTGGTTTTGCAAGTACAAAGAGGACAGTGATGACAGAGAGTACTTCCCAAATTTGATGTGTGTATTATATGATTTGGAGAAAAGAGAAGTAGCAACAATTGAGACAAGTTATGATATTGAAATTGATGTTAGGCTTGAAACCTTTGTATTGCATGAAAGTTTAGTTTCACCAAATCCTAATAATTTTCCATGGACGTGTATGGGGAATTATACAATTGATCAATTCTCAAGCTTAACATTGTAATTCAAAACATGAATGAAACGGACGGGTTGCTTTTCTTTTCGGTTTTCAACTAATGAATTTATGGTTAATTAGATTATCAATAGTTGTGTGTTTTTTTAAGTTGTGCTATAGACGGGAATTGGTTTTGTATTTTAGTACAAGCTAAACTTGTTAGATTTGATTGTATCTTGCCGGATTTGCTAGCCTTCTGCTGCGAAGGACGTACATACAGTTAGAACATTAGCTTATGTACAAAAGCTACCAATTTAGTTGAACTATAATTATTCCAGAAATTATAAGGGTTATATAGTATACTCTTAAGTCCCTGTTTAAGTTTTTTGTGCGGCTTGGCAACTTAGTTGTTCATGGTCACATTCTGAGCCCATTGATTCATGTGTTATGCTGTTATGGCATGGCTCTGCCTTAGGTACAGAGGGAATTAAGCATGTTCCTTCTGTATCTCTGTTTCTTTTCGGATCAATAATACCAGTTCCATTAATGTTCATCGAATCTGTTTCTGTTATTCCTCTGTATTTAAATTATGAAAAAGATTCACAGAAATTAGGATCGAACTGAAGATATTTCATTACAAGCACTATAACTTTATGCATTCGATGGAATGATTCAAAAAAGTTAAATCCAACAGTAAAAATAATTGTACCTTGTTTGAACTTTGAAACAAGTGATGGTCACTCAAATCAATTCCGTTTAGCATTCTAGTGCTTTGTGGCTTTCAAAGTCAGCCTTGCAAATTACAATAAGAAGACAACTATAAGTTTACTTAGCAAAGTGTGATTTAGCCATGAAATGGAAAAAGATTCTCTATAGTTTGAGTTCAACCTTATGGCAAAGTTAGCTCAATCCATGTCTTTTATTTTAAAATGAATTTTTTTTAATTTGCCTCATATGGGCTTACAATAATAACAAAGGAAAACCTTATACCACCCCGCCTGAGTGAGGACTCGAACCTACAACATTTAGGATCACAGCTTCAAGGCTCAATCACTAGATCAAACCTCTGCCACCTTTTATTTCAAAATGAATTGAAAATGTATATTTTACGTATAATTAAGAGAGATTGAAACAACTTCACTATAAAGTTCAACCGCCAACTTTACAAAATCTTTAGCCTAGTGAAAATGGTAGGAGAGGAGTGAGGACAAAGCCGAAAAGGTCATAATATTCACCATTTTAAAATTGTTTCAACAAATTACACAGTTCTGCTTTGTTTTAATTTCAAAACTTAACTAAAAAATTAGCACTTATTTTTTTTATAAGAAACGAAGAAAGGCAACAAAATTAAAATTAGCACATATTTACCAAGTGGTCTCCCTGTCATTTTTTAACGACATGTCGGGTCCAAACGAGGAGTACCTTGACGGAGGGTGAAAGAAATTTTCCCTAAACGAACAAGTCAGCCATGATCAATTCATATCAATTCATCGATAAAGAAACTGATTTGGATGAATTCTCGATCACGCCACGAATCAAATGGCCTTTCAAAAGATCCAATCGTAAAACCGAAGGGAAGTATTGTATTGAAAGTGTATGAAAACGTACGATCGTTCTTCTGGGGGCCAACCTCTATTTATAAAAATCTAAATTAGTAAATTTCTGTTTTGGCCCTTCAATAAAATAAAATTTACTCAATGGCCCTACACTTTCTTCCTATGGCCAAATTGACACCTTAATAATCAATATTTCTGAATTTAACCACAAACTTTTTCTGACTATTTTTTATGACTATCATACACATTCAATATTTACATTTTTAGCCCACACTTTATGAATTATTTAAAAAGTAGTTCTAACAATCTCCCACTTGGGCTAAAATATGTTACCTGATGAAATGTGTACAGCCTCATGCGCTAAAAATGTAGTCATAAACAAGGTATCAACAATCTCGTCCATTAGCCTTACTCATGAAGAACTGCATGAATAGTTGTGATAGTCTTCGTGAGTCAATCCACCATCGATCACATTCATCAATATTCTAAATGACAAAGATCAATCATAGGAGTGTAGTGTTGAAACTACATGAAATGTGATCTATCATGTCTGTTTTCAACTGGTCCTCTTTATTGACATCAAACATATATCATAATGTATATGTTAGAAAGAGTGTGTATACAACTGAATACTTTATTTTCTACAGAAAATGAATTATAACATAAATATATCTATGCCGGATAGAGCATCATATAACATAACCAAACTCCCACTAAAACTGAATATATTAAAATAGTGCAATATTGAAATGAGCTACACGCTCCTGAAAACCTTATGTGTCACTATTTTAATAAGCAGCCGCAATCATTGAGTTTGCACTGATATGCTCTATGGATATCTTTCCACTCTATACTTTCTTCTTTACAACTAGAAACTTTATCTCAATATAATTTTGATCCATAAAAGCTTATGTGCTATAGGAGAACTTGACTGTAGAACTGTTGTCACAAAAAAATTTTACTTGGCCATTTAATGCCATTTAAAAAACTTTAATCATGTGACAAAATTCCTTAACTAGTCTCTATTAAGATGCACCAAAAGACACTAAAATTCTATAATGGAGATCACTATTAGAGTTTGTTTAGAACTAAACTTGTATAATGCACCTCATGCCAAAATGAAAATGGAGCTTAATGTGGATTTATATTATTTTAAGCATTCGTGTAAGTTAGAATCCAAATACCGAATGATCTCCATATGATATGACTTTCTATATGTGAGTATATAGTCTTGATAAAACTTAAAGTACCATTAATGAGAAGCCTTCTTAAGTCCATAAATGAATTTCCTTAATTTTCATAGGCTCTTAAGGTTAATGAGATTGATCCTGATGAAGAATAGCTTATTGAGCCTAATGGGAAAGTTCTTCAATATTGCCTTATATTGAAACCGTAATTGTTTCAGACCTTATTTTCCCCCCAAACGCAATATCCTCTAAGAATTTAACTACTAATTACCAATATGCTCACAATCTACATCCCAATAACAGTGCATATCTCTCATATAAATCAAGATACCTATCACAACATTAACGTTTTCATCTTTGGACAGAAAAAATTAACTTGTAATTAGTACATTGTTGTAGTAATCAAATATTAACAATAAAACCTATCAAATAACAAATCCTCCTGAATAGACCAAATAATTTTCATATTTATTACCACATGTGTATTTATTATTTGGCCAAATGAAAACCTTCCTTTGGGCAGATTACCAATCGCATAAATAATAAATATACAAAATAAATAATTCGATAAGTTAAAATTAATTTTCATAAGAGAGCCCACTTTGGCGGGATGTTGTTTCAATTAATTTCACTTAGGAAAATAATTATTCAACTACATGAGAGATAACCCAAAATTTTCATAAAAATTAGGAAAAACCAAAATTAAATTTATAGCAAAGTAAAATTTTAATTCTAAAATATATCCTAGAATTCTTTATTTAGGACCAATAATCATTTTAGAAACCATAAATTAATTTTGGGTCCAAAGAACTCCAAAAACAAAAATAAAGATGAACCTAAAGGAGTTCAGAGGCAGTGGCAATGCTTGGAGATTAAAGTGTGGCCATAAATCCGAAGGAGTGTGACCCCTTACCTGGTGACGGTATAAAATGTCGCCAGAAATTTGTGAAGGACGAACCTGGCACCTGTCGCAATGTTTCTAAAGCATTGCCAAAGAACTGCCTAATCCAAAAGTGACCAATGGCGACGGTTTACAAAAAATGTGTCGCTACAAATTAAAGGTAACATCTCCTACTTTTGGCAACGCTTAGAACTGTTGCCAGAATGCCCCAAAGGGCGCATCCCCTTATGTGATTGTTTGCAACGTTGCCAGAATTATCCTAGTGGACTCATCTCCTGTCCCTTATTGCAACTACTTAAAAAAAGAGCATCACAAAAAAACTAAAGGGTCGCATCACTAGCTTGTTGCTACGCATACAAGCGTTGCAAAACCGTACCAAAGGACGCGCCTCCTAACACTTATTGCGACGCTTTGGAACGTTGCTAAACATCACCTTATCCAAAATGGACCATTGGGAACAACTAGACCGAACAACCGTCCCAAAGATCCTAAAAACTTTAATTTTTCGGCGAATTTTCAGTAATTAAACAGAAAAAATGTGTTTTCTTACTATTTCTTCGAATTTTCAAACCCGAAACACAACGAATTAAATAACATACATCCCAACCATTAGACATTTACGGAATATAGACTTTATGGCCATTAGAAATTGACGGAATATAAACTTTACGATTTTGTTTTGATTCTTTCAAGTTTAAAAACAAAGAAACAATGAAAAACACACAAATTTATTGGAAATTTTGTGTAATTTCAAAAGAATTTATATACTCCTAAAATTATTTTATGAGAAATAGTTTTATATTTACTTGTTAGTTTAAATACTTTATTATATATATTTGATAATATGTTTATAAACTAACAGCAATGTGATTTGGTCAAAATCTGTTTTATATTATTTGTTAACTAACCGCCACATTTCTCATGTAATTAGCATATATATATTTAATATATAATCTTTCCACTGTTACTTTGACTTGTTCAAAGATTTTTCGGTTTTGATTTGTGATTTTAACAAATATTCCGTTGGAGATTAACCCAACAACTATTAGTTTTTCAGCCTATAAAAAGCATATTCATCCTTTTCAAAGTGACAGATTTCTAGACAATTTCTACTGCTATTTTCTTCTTAAAATTATATCTTCTATGTTGCCCTTCTGAGTTTAATTCTGGATATGTTTTGCATTTATGTTCCTGATCCAACCGAATGGTTGAAGAAGCTTTTTAATCCTTGAAGGAACTACAAGTATCCTTTAAGGACAGTGTCGTTCGACATGACTCAACTTATCGGTGTTTCCGTTACTTTAAACTTTATTTATAATTATCATTATATTTCTATTTGATTTCTACTAATTGTAATTGATGGGTTATATTTTCAAAATGTATTTGTGCTTATTTCTATATCATAGAGACCATGATTTTAGTATTTTTGGCTGCTATTACTTCCTTTCTTGTCTTTTCAGGTTTTGAAGGTGATTGGGAGAAAACAGGCAATATTTAGATGAAAAGAGCCTTTCACTGATACCTGATACAGGCAGTGGGAGCAATAGGTAGTCTCGGTGATTCTAGAACACTTTAGAATGACGAACATGACATCAATACCAAAGCACGCTAAGTTCCAAATCTAGAAGACACCCAATTCGGGCAAATCCTATTCAAGAAGAGTCCAATTCAAGAAGGAAGTTTAATCTCTATCCTAATTCCATAAAGACGGAGATTTTACTACCATTTGAAGAAAGATACTAAAAGGAAATAAGACCCAAAAGATAAATGCAAAGATTCCTGTTTTATCATGGAAGAGGAAGCATAAGGAGAGGCTTTAGCTATAAATACCAAGGCTGGGCACTTCAGAGGATCATCTCATCTTATGCTACGGTCTCAATCATTTCATCTCTAGTCTAGTTTCATTTTCTAGTCTCTTTACTTTCAGCACTTTGGGTTTCCAAGTTTTGGTTTCGGATTCAGTTTAATAACCGATTTCATTTCTAGTTTAATAGCTTTTAAGTTTCATTTCAATTTCTGTCTTTATACTTTCAGTCTCTTAATATTTTCGTGCATTTAAATTTAGTAATGTCTAGCTAAATTTCTTATGATCGGACCAAATAAGGGTTCAAATCTGATTTTAAATAGTGTGAGGATGACAATTGAATACAAAAGTTCACAAGGATATCTATTTACCAAACTCGGTACTTCAAGGGTTTCATGGAAAGGATATCACTTAGTCTCGCTGTTTGGTAAGTCTTCGTGATTATTGTTAATTCTGATTCTTGCATATGTTATTGTGCCTGAAAAAGGATAAAGTGAGAATAGTCTCCACCAAGACGGGAGAAAGGTAATCTTATGCCTATTGGGAGTGCTTCAATACTTATCAATTAGGATTTAGGCTTTTCTAATATTTATTACTATTCATTAGTGAGCTCTTTGGCGCGACGTCGAGAGGCACAGTGAATAGGAGAGAGGTCATGGCGCGAAGTCTAGTCTCTATACATAGCAAGGAAGAGTTGCTAGTACTATATGGTGCCTGAGTACCAGTATAACTAAATCTATGTCCCGGTGTAATTGATTCCTCGTTCCATAATCACCATAATGTTCAGTCTTGCTGTACTTTGGTTGAGTCATTGTTTCTCATTATTTTATTACTTGCTTTATTTAGTTTTACTCTACAAATTTCCATCGAGAGTACTTCTAGGTCGCGTTGTGTGTTATCTTCCAAGAATAACGTTGTTAAATATCTTTCCATGTGGATTTAACCTCTGCTCACTACTAACTACTATTTATTTTGCATAGGGATTTATTTTTTGTGGTCTCAACATCAATCAAATTTTGGCGCCGTTGCCGGGGAATGGTTCCTTTTGACTAGTTATTTGACGTTGATGACCACAGCCACAGGTCATTAGGCAGAAACTTCAAGTGGACCCAAAATCAAAATATCTAACAAAGCTCGCGCTAAGCAAGCTCGAGAGCGTAGAGAGTCTAAACATTAGGCAGAAACTTCAAGTTGACCCAACGATGACCCATTCAATATAGAAGGACTGTCTGACGACCCAAACGACTCAGATTCAGAACTTGAAATAGCCATCGTGACCATGGCTAATCAAGAACAGTCAATTTAAGACCTTACACGGGTCCCAGTGGATCAATAACCACTCTATCACTTATCTAGCCGAGACTGACAACAAAAACTTTGAGATGAGATCTGGTTCGATTCATAGCTTACCCAAATTTGCCGGAAGGGCCACTGGTGACCCTTACAAACACTTGTAGAAGTTCCATTTGACAGTTCATTCCATGAAGCCGCCTAAGGTCAATCTAGACCTCACTAAATTAAAGTCCTTTGCTTTTTCTCTTGAGGACTCAGCCAATGACTGGTTTTATCATTCGAAATAAGGATATATCACATCATAGGACCAGATATCGAGAGTCTTTCTTGACAAGTACTTTCTAGCATCGAGAGTTACCACTTTAAAGAGGCAGATCTATTTGGCCAAAATGAAAGACACGGAGAGTCTCCATGAGTAGTATGAACGGTTCCATCACCTTTTGGCAGCTTGTCGACCACATGGATTTACTGACCAAGCTTTAGTCTAAACTTTTTATGAGGGGCTCCCAATCTCTCAATGATCTATGATGAATGCCGCTAGTGGGGGTGCTCTCACAAACAAGGCCCCAACTCAGGCTTGGGAGTTCATCAGGACTATAATAAAAATCGCCCAACAGTTTGGCGGTCATGAAGGGAAGTCTACTTTTAGAGTAGTCAATGGGATCGGCTCTAGATCTCAATGATAAACTGGAGAGACTCGATGAACCTGTACACAAAATAGCTATCCAGACTGAGGTTGCAAAGGAGTGCAAACTTTGAAAAAAGACCAACCATGCTACCGAACAGTGCCCTCGCATAGAAGACCCTGAATTTGAGCAAGTCAACGCCATAGGAAACTATAGCAACTATGGCAACTATGGAAACTATGGTAACCATAGTAACTATGGTACTAAAGGGAATAAGCAGCCTTACATTCTACCACCATAGAGAAATCAGATAGGGTGGTAAAATCGGCTAGGACTGGGTTGGGGAAATAATGACCGCCAATAACCAGAGGGACCATAAAATCAGCTCGTGGTAAGGAATCAGCAGAATGCGATAGTACCGAGACCTCCTCAACAAGTACAACCCAACGTACCTCAGCAGCCACAACATAATCCTTATGAACTTTTCACTGCTCTGGCTGAGGGCTCCAATAAGCAGTTTGAGTTTGTAGACAATCGGATACAAGGATTGTAAGGTAAATTCTTAAACTTGGAAAAATAGATGGCCCAGATAGCTAGCACTCCCTCCAAGATCGAGAATATGGGGAGACTTCAGTCTCAAATGGAGGACAATCTAAGGGAGAATGTCAGTGTGATCACGCTGAGGGAAAAGAAAGAGACTAAACTGGAACCACTAAGAGGAGAAATGAAAGATGAAGTCATTATAATTCCCGATGACATAGAGGAACCAGTGATTTCTACTGAGACTAGACCTCCTTTTCTAGAGAGACTAGCAAAGACCAAGAAGGCAAAAGAAGAGAAGGAGATCTTTGAGACCTTGAGGAAAGTCGAAATCAATATCCTATTTCTCATTGTGATTAGGCAGATACCCAAATATGCAAAATTCCTCAAGGAGCTATTCACCAACAAGAAGAAGCAGCATGACCTAGATAAGGTTGTGATGAGGGAGAATGTATCTTCCGTGATCCAACGCAAACTACCCCCTAAGCTAAAGGACCAGGGAATGTTCGTGATTAAATGTACCATATGTCAGGTTGGAATTCAAAGGCTATGTGCGATATCGGTGCATCTATAAACGTCATGCCTTCCTCTATCTACAGCAGATATCAGCCAACTGCAATATGCCTCTCAAGGAGACTAGGACTGTCTTGCAACTTGTAGATTGCTATGTTATTTACCCTAAGGGGATTTTGATGGATGTATTGGTCAGGGTAAATGATTTTATTTTGCCCGTTGACTTTTAGGTTCTTAACATGTGTGATGTAGATAAGAAGGGGAACTCAGATTTGCTGTTGGGTAGGCCATTCTTGAGCACTGCTAAGACCAAAATCGATATACATAATGGTTCTCCCATTATGATATTCAACGGGGAACTAGCCACTTTCAATGTCTGTGATGCCATGAAGACCCCAGAATAAGATTCGAGCCTATGCAACATTGATAGTCCTGATCCCATTATCCAACAAATTTTTGAGCTCAATCTTTTGGACGAGTATTTGGTTGCACTAAACAAAGCACTCGACACCGAGAGTCTCGATGATACTAATTTGGATGAAAAGGTAAAAGAGGTTATCCATAGTCTCGACTCATCTCAACCTACATCGAGACCTAGACCAAAGCTCGCTCTACCACCTTTCAAGAAACTCACTCCTTCTATAATCCAACAACCAGAACTTGAACTCAAGAGTCTACCGAATCACCTCAAGTATGCTTTCTTGGGGGATAATGATACGCTCCCAGTGATCATTTCCAATAAATTAGGTCCCGATGAAGAAAAATGGCTATCTCCTCGCTCCAGCAATATAAGGGGGCAATTGGATGGACTATAGCCTATATCAAGAGGATTAGTCCTGCCACTTGCATGCACAAGATCAAGCTGGAGGAGAACATCAAGACCTATCACCAACCTCAAAGAAGACTCAATCCTCCCATGATGGAAGTCATGAAGAAAGAGGTGCTCAAGCTCATGGAGGCTAACCTTATTTACCATATCTCTAATAGTGAGTGGGTTAGCCCGGTACAAGCTGTTCCATAGTAGATAGGGATCACGGTAGTTACAAATGAAGCAAGAGAATTGGTCCTAGTGAGAATATATAATGGGTGGAGAGTTTGCATTGACTACTGCAAGCTCCATACTGTGACCAAGAAGGACCATTTCCTATTGCCCTTTATTGATCAGATGCTGGAGAGACTAGCAGGCAAGTCTCATTTTTACTGTCTCGATGGAATGTCAGGTTTTCATCAAATCTCGATGGGACTAGAAGACCAAGAGAAGACATCATTTATATGCCCTTTTGGCACCTTTCCTTATAGACAAATGCCTTTTGGTCTCTATAATGCTCCCGCTACATTCTAGAGGCGTATGGTGAGTATCTTTTCTGATTATATGGAGAGCATAATTGAAGTCTGCATGGATGATTTTACAGTGTATGGTGATTTTTTTGACGCATGTCTCGATAACCTTGGTAAGATCCTCAAACAATGTATTGAGTCTGACTTAGTACTTAGCTATGAGAAATGTCACTTCATGGTGAACCAAGGTATGATATTGGATCATGTTGTATCTAAGAAGGGAATTGAGGTAGATAAAGCTAAAATTGATGTTATTCAATCCTTACCTTACCCTACTTCTGTAAAGGAAGTTAGGTCTTTTCTTGGGCATGCAGGTTTTTATCGCATGTTCATCAAGAACTTTTCAAAGATCACCGAGCCCCTATTCAGACTACTCTAGAAAGACTCTGACTTTGAGTTTAGAGATCCTTGAAAGGAAGCCATTGACACCATCAAGAAAAGGTTTATCTCTGTGCCCATTATCCAAGCACCCAACTAGGACCAGCCTTTTGAGATCACGTACGATGCAAGTGATAAAGTAGTGGGAGCAGTATTGGGACAATGGGTTGACCGAGAATCTCATGTCATTTATTACGCCTCTCGGACTCTCGATACAGCTCAATAAAACTACACCATGACCGAGAAAGAACTCCTTGCTATCATGTTTTGCATGGAAGAAGTTTTGGTCCTACCTTCTCTATTCCAAGGTCATTCATTATATACTCAGACCATGCTGCTCAGAGGTACCTTATGACCAAGAAAGACACCAAGCCAAGATTGATTTGGGGGATCCTTTTGCTTCAAGAGTTTGACATCGAGATCAGAGATAAGAAGGGGACAAAGAACCCGGTGGCCGATCATCTCGGCAGGTTGACCAATTTAGAAGAACCAAGGGAAGTCCAGGATGAATATCCGAGGGAAAGTCTCTTTGCTATAACTAAGACACCATGGTATGCAGATCTTTTCAACTTTCTTACGACCAGGTAGTTTTAAGAAATTTTCACATGCAATGACAAGGAGAAATTGAAAAGGGAAGCTGGCAAGTATTTTTGGGATAATCCATATTTGTGGAGAAAATAGAACGATCTAGTTTTGAGGAGATGTGTTTACGGGGAAGAGATACTGAGACTTTTATAAGCATGTCATTCTAAAGTTTGCTGAGGTCATGGAGGGCAAAGGAGGATAGCACAACGCATTTTTAAGTACAGATTTTATTGGCCCCACATTTTTTGTGACTCCTATATATTTTGCATGGCATGCGACAACTGTCAATGGGTTGGTAATCTTAGACCTCGAGTTCAGCTCCCGATGATTTCCATTTTGGTCGTCGAGATCTTTATTGTGTAGGGTATCGATTTCATGGGCCCTTTTCATCCTTCTTATGGGTTCAAGTACATCCTCCTAGCAGTTGATTACGTCTCCAAGTGGATAGAAGCTAAGGCGACCAACAACTATGATGGAAAGACTATAGTAGACTTCATCAAAGACAATATCATCTGCAGATACGAGACACCGAGACTACTTATTAGTGATCGAGGTACACATTTTTGCAACAAGAAAATCTCAGCGTTACTAGCAAAATAAGGAGTCAACTATATGACTTCCACGGCCTACCACCTATAGATAAATGGATAGGCTGAAGTGAGCAATAGAGAGGTTAAGCTCATCTTGGAGAAAACAGTCAATCCCAACAGGAAAGAATGGAGTCTCCATCTCTTTGAAGCTCTCTAGGCAGTCCGAAAAGCATGGAAAGCCCCCATCGGGATGTCACATTACAGAGTTGTCTATGGGATACTTGTGGAGATCGAACATAAGGTGTATTAGGCCATCAAAGAGACCAACTTAAGGCTCAATGTGACTAAGGAGCACAGGAGGTTGCAACTATACGAACTCAAGGAGATTCGCTATGATATTTATGAAAGGAACAAGTCCTACAAGGAGACCACTAAGCATCACCATGATCTTTTCGCTTCTAGTAAAATCTTCAATGTAGGACAAAGAGTCCTTCTATTCTAGTCTTGTCTCAAACTATTTCTTGAAAAGTTGAGGTCTCGGTGGACTAGACCTTACACGTGACTAAAGTGTTCCCGCATGGAGCAGTAATTATACAGAGCATCATGACGAGTGTTGAGTTCGCCAAGTTTAATAAACCTGCTAAAAATATTTGCGATAGTGGAAGCAGGGTCGGTCCCACAGGGAGTGCCAAACTTTGACAAACCTTTTCGCTGAATAGAAACTGCATGAAAAATAAATTAGGGGGGTTTTGAAGGTTTTGGTGAAAATTATAAAAATAGATAATTGAAAACTAATGAAAAATAAAAAATAAAAAATAAAAAGGCATCCAATCAAAGACATAATCCAATCTCGTTCCTTCATTGGATCCTCGGTTCAAAGATAGTTCTAAGTCAAAATTTGATAAACCGGTTATAGTTACCGAAGACACTTCCAAATAACCAATTTTCCCTTAATTTTAAATCAATCACGAGATGCTCTATGATTGACCCTAACTAAACCATAGTACTTTGGAAAATGTTTCCTTAGTTTAACTTGGTAATTGCATTATGAATTAGGAAAACCTGATTTAAGTCAATTTGTCAAAATGTTTGACTCATTTAAGCAAGATTGTTTATTCCTTAAGCCGAGGTACCTTAATTCGATACTTCTACAAATTGGTAGGACAATTACATATCAAACCAATCTGTATGTCAACATTGAAACCTTCAATTGAAACAACGTCGGCTTTTTAAAACAACTAAAAGAACCAAAATAAACTCTAGGAACTGAAATAAACAAATAGCAAATTGATAAAGAAAAGATAAAGCAAATTTAGACCTTATGAATAGAAAGAACCGAGAAATGAATTAGCCTTCGATTGGATTCTAGGAAATAAGAGCTACAAAGCTAATTACAATTTTCTAATTGTCTGTGTAAGTCTAAGTCTCCTTGCAAAAGAAATAAAATGCCTTTTATAGGGACAAAAACTAAAGAAAACAATTATCTCCATGATTAACTAATCTGCCCACTATAAGCACGTCAATAGGAGAGTGATTTCAGCCCACCAATTAAGTATTTGTTGCTTGCTGATCATGTGAACAATATGCGGCAGTTGAGCACTTCCATATTAAAAGAAGGTGGATTTTTTTTGGATTGATTTGTCCACTTTTAACTCTCCATGTTGCGAGTTTACTTCCTATCAATTACCCACTTAAACTACCATGTTTAGTGTCCACATCACCTTCTTCGTATTTGATCAAAATTGGCCCATGAATTCCATTTAATTGCTGCTCAAATTTGAAACTATCCCCATATTATAAGGAACCAATTATTTGTGCATAAAATTAGCTCTTCAAGTGATGAAATCCAAAATAATCTTTCTAAAAATGTTCTAACTCTGCATCTTTCTCAGCACTTGGACTTGTTCCAACCAAAACAAAAATATGCCACAAATAAACTAATATCCAAAACAGTAATGGAATAATTAAGTATAAAATAAGGCTAAAATAATGCATAAATTGCATCCTAACACATCACGACTGGGAAAGTTCTAAAAGTCAATGGGCATCCTCTCAAACCCTGATGAAGGATTCCAAGCTCACTTTGAGGAGATCACTCTCACAGAGACCCCCAACACCACACTGTGAGCTCGGTATGGTACGTCGAGCTCAATGACGCTAAATAAAGCACTCTTGAGAGGCAACCCAAACATTTCTGACTCTTTATCTTTCTCTTTTATTTTATAGTTAGCTTTTATTTGTTGTATTTAGACTAGGACTGATCTCTCTCTCTATCATTTATTATAGACATAGGTCTTTGTACATACTCTAGGAGCCAAAGCATCACTCGTCAAGAGACGTGATTGAGAGGATAAGGGATGTGAACCAGCTCACGTGCCCTGGTACATGAACAGTGGATGACGTGGCAGTCATGCAAATTTCATAGAAGAATATGGCTGTTTGTACCTAATCGCGACCATGTTTGCCACTACCCTCATTATTACCTTATAAGCCAACCCCTCACACGGCTTAATTCATTACTTAAACCTGTCTCCTCACTCTCAATAGTCATGCTATCTTTTGACATCTCGAGCTCCCTAAAAACTTCTTCTTCTTCGGCGAATTTTCCTTTTTGAACCGCCACTCAAACACCGTAATCGCTTCCAATCAAGAAACCAGCACCACACAAACCCCAACAACAACTAACATCCTCATTGGCATTATCACCGTTGATACCACCCCTTTTACCACCACCACCACTTTCTTCATCACCACTGACGCTACAGTAATTCCGGCAGTGGCCACATTCTCCATCGTCAACACTACAGTCGCTACCATAGCGGACCCCACTCTCGCCGCTTTTGACGTTGTTGCTACTACAACTACCACCATAACACCTACTACTGCTATTTCTACTCCTGCCACTATGGTAATTCTCTAAAAGACCACGGTGTTGCCAAGCCATGGCGTTCCCACCCCCGCTACCTCTTTCAGCACCACCGCTACCCCCGATAAGACTCCCCTCATTGTTGATCCTATCTCTACTATATTTCCCACTGCCACTGACTATAAGGAGTCCAGCAAGACTCTAGTGAAAAAGGAAAAGACATCTCGGGGAGTCACTATGCCCCAAGGTGACCTCGTCAAGATCGACTCTAGTGAGGGAAGCGATTACACACCAGCCCCTCTCCCTGTTAAGAGGAAGATGCTCACCAGAAGAACCACAAAAACCGGCCAGAGTTCAAAAAAGGATAAAGTGAATAAGGAAGAGAACACCCATGCTCCCGGTGTAAAGAGCAAGCTCCATAGCTCCTTTGATCATCCTACTCCTCGCACCGCCAATGCTCGTTTCAAGGGCCAGTCCTCAAAGCCCTACAAGTCTGCATGAAAAGAGACCATGGCTACTCTCAGCATCAATCATGCCAGCATTAATGCTTTCACCGCAATCTCGTGGGTTCCCTTGCCCTTCATTTATTTCCCCTCCTACCAAGGGCTTGTTTAGGAGTTTTACACAACTTTCCAGTTCAAGCAGGACTATACCAGTTACTAAGAGGACGGGGTGATCAAGTTTTATATCCATAAAAGGACTGTGAGTTAAAGTCTCATGACTTCAGTAAGGCTTTAGGGGTGACCAACCCCTCTAATGATATGTGGGATGCTCTACCCTCTGATTTTAACACCGCCGAGACCTACTTCTCCCTCTACAATGATGATCATCGAGTCATCACTTAGAAGTCCGGCTACTCCCGAGACTTCTACATCCATGAGCCCCACCTCAGGTATGCCCATAGAATCCATGCATATAATTTCCTTGGTCATCATGGAAGCTTTGGGAACCTAAATAAAAAGGAAGGGCACATTCTGTGATACATCAAGAACAAAAAAAGGCTCCACCTGGGACCCTGGCTGGCCAAGTAGTTTTAATATGTCCTCACTCACCCTAAGAGCCCTCCAATCCTAGGCTCCATGATCTTAATGATTGGACATGATATGAAACATTTTGAACCTGCTCATTATACCAAAATGCCCGAGACCCCGCTCTTGGACTTAAAGACTCTTAGGAACATTTTTCGTATAGAAATGATTGATTAGATTATGGTTATGCATCCTCCTAGTCCTCCTAAAGATAAGCCTGCTCTACTTGCTCCCATCGAACCACAGCTAGATCAGCCTGCTTATGATGACCTTACTCATTCAGCTGCCTACACCGAGCTCCTCCATAACTATAACTGCATGGAGAATATGTATGAGGAGTTGTACAAAATCATGATGGATCTTAGTGGCGATGATCAGAACCTTTGGATCCGCTGCGATGCCCTTAAACTCAACTGATCCAGCATATCAGCGTCAAGAGGTAAGATCACTAAGGACTGACTCTCTTTGCCTCTCTCCTCCCTGAAGGACAGTAAAGTTCTTTTGCCCCCTCCTTGATATTCTTCTTCCTCTTTCTTCTTTTTATTTCTCTTTTGCATTGAGGGCAATGCTTAGTTTAAGTGTGGGGAGGGGATTTATCCTTTTTATTGCTTTACTTTGAACTTTTTGTTGCCTTTTAGTTTTAATTTTTTTGTCTTTTTCTTTCTATTTTTCTCTTTCATTGTGTATTTTTCATTTACATTAAGAAAAAGTTTCAAAAGGACTTGTGTTTTATCTTTTCATTTCTGTAGTGACCTTGTTTTGCTCTCTAACCTGTCATTGAGATGTGATAATAATCAAGATAAGAAATACTATGTAAATAACCAATTAAATAACTAATATGACTATTTCGATTAACTAAAAATTATCTTGGAGATGAATTGAATATTGATATTTCAATCTAAGATTTCTGATAATCACTTTGTAAAATTCTTAGCCCCGAAGAGTATAGAATAGTGTGACATAATTTAATTGTTTAAATGCTTTAATTTGGACTTGATTTGCTTTTAGTTAGTCCCTGTGTATCATGACATCCTCCATCGAGACCTTACAATCTTGGTGGTTACTTTCTACTGTAAGTTCTGCAATCAGTCAAAACTAGACTTACTTGGCTCACAACCTTGTTTATCTCTTTTATAGGGTCGATAGAGAAAGAGCTATCCACGGTTAAAAACTAGGATAAGACTCTTTCATAAGGACAGATAGATTAGGAGGAATTGATGGTTGGAAAATACAGCAAGACCTAAGTAAAATGGCAAAGTACATAATGATACAAAATAGGCTAGCAAATTAGGGCCTAGCAAAGCTAACAAAGTTCTTAAAATCGTAAAGCAAAACCCAAACAATGGCTAGATGCATCTTAGGGACCCCACCAAGTAAAAATGTGCCTCAAATAAATAAAAGGTTTAGAAAGAGTCATCTCATGATCACTAGGACATTCTAAATTTTAACTCGAGTCAATTTTGAAGAATAATATTTTGTGTATACGTGCTTTAATTTGGTAAATGCTCTCGGGCAAAGTTCTAAACAAGGTCTTCTTGACGATGTCTTACATTGGAATATTCAATAGTTAATGAAGAGCCTCGATATAAGTCTCAGTGAAAGAATACGGTCTCTGTAAAGTTATTTAAGGTTACTTGCATTTCTCTTCTTTCTGATCTTTATGGCATACTTGAGGGCAAGCATGGAATAAGTGTGGAAAGATTTGATGAGTTATATTTTTAGCAGGTATTTGCGCTTATTTCTATATCGTAGAGACCATGATTTTAATATTTTTGGCCGCTATTACTTCCTATCTTCTCTTTTCAGGTTTTGAAGGTGATTGGGATAAAATGTGTAATATTTAGATGAAAAGAGCCTTTCACCAATACTTGATACAGGAAGCGGGAGCAATAGTCAGTCTCGGTGATTCTAGAACACTTTAGAATGACCAAGATGACATCAATACCTAACCACGCTAAGTCCCAAATCTGGAAGACACCCAATTCTGGAAAATCCTATTCAGGAAGAGTCCAATTCAAGAAGGAAGTTTAATCTCTATCCTAATCCCATAAAGACGGGGATTTTACTACCATTTGAAAAAAGAAACTAAAAGGCTATAAATACCAAGGTTGGGCACTTCAAAGGATCATCCCATCTTACGCTATAGTCTCGATTATTTCATTTCTAATCAAGTTTCATTTTATAGTCTCTTTACTTTCAGCACTTTGGATTTCCAAGTTTTGGTTTCGGATTCAGTTTAATAAGCAATTTCATTTTTAGTTTAATCCCGTTTAAGTTTCATTTCAATTTCTGTCTTTATACTTACAGTCTCTTTATATTTTCGTGCATTTAAATTCAGTAATGTCTAGCTAAATTTCTTATGACTTGACCAAGTAAGGGTCAAGGCTGAGTTTAAATGGTGTGAGGACCGTAATTCAATACAAAAGTTCACAAGGAGATCTATTTACCAATCTCACTACGTTAAGGGTTTCATGGTAACAAAAACACTTAGCCTCACTGTTTGGCCTGATCAACAATTTGGTAAGTCTTCATGATTATTGTTAATTCTGATTCTTGCATTCGTAATTGTGCCTAAAAAAGGATAAAGTGACAACAGTCTCCATCGAAACTAGAGAAAGGTAATCTTAGGCCTGTTGGGAGTGCTTCACTGCCTATCGATAAGGATTTAGGCTTTTTTAATATTTATTGCTATTCATTAGTGAGCTCTTTGGCGCGATGTCGAGAGACACAGTGAATAAGAGGGAGATTGTGGCGCGAAGTCATGTCTCCATACACAGCAAGGAAGAGTTGCTACTACTGTATGGTGCATGAGTACTAGTATAACTAAATCTAGGTCCCGGTGTAATTAATTCCTCATTCCATTATCACCATAATGTTCAGTCTTGCTCTACTTTTTTTGAGTCTTTGTTTCTCATTGTTTTATTACTTGCTTTATTTAGTTCTGCTCTGGAAATTCCCATCGAGACTACTTCTAGTTTACGCTGTGTGTTATCTTCTAAGAATAACGTTGTTAAATACCGTTCCTTGTGGATTCGACCTCTGCTCACTACTAACTACCGGTTTATTTTGTGCAGGGATTTATTTTTGGTGGTCTCGACATCCATCAGTAATTATGTTTTGGATTGAAGGTGAGAACTTGAAAACTGGAGTGGACATTCCAATGAGATTGACACTCCCAGATGAGATAGCGAATAATCAAGCTCAAATATTTATTTTTTTATTTAATTTTTTCATAATTGTTATCCGACAATCTTAAACGATATTTTGTAATTCTATGTCATAATGGGGTTTAGTTTATGGATGACAGGTTTTTTGAGGGTAATGGCAGTGCAACTACGAAAGAAGAAATACCATTTCGTAATTGCTAACTTGTTTATACAGTTGTTCCATCTGATGTGCTTGTTGTGTGACATGTGTGGACATTAATTATGTGTTTCGGAGGTGACATCAGTTGTTTTCTATTCATAATGGTAATATGGTGGCTTCTGTACTTCTCATGATTATGATACATAATCTTCTTAGTGAGGTAACAACTATCTATCCATTCTATATATAGTGCTGGTCTTATTGAGTTTGTGAGTATTATTCTTACTCATCTATTTTTCAAGTTCTTTTACATTGTCTCTACCAAATGTGGGGGTTACTGATTTTTCATCACAAAAAATACTTTATTACTTTGTGAAATGTCAGACAATTTGAAGCTTCATTAATTCAGGACAAAGGTATTAATGGCAGCATTTGCTTTGATACTATGAATGAGCAAATATCAAAGGCAATTTGAGCTATGTGAGACCTTTGGATGATGATTTGATGTGGCATGTTTGAGAATTATGATTCATGAGATAATGAATCTGCTTTATTCATACTAATGTTGTGAGTTAGCTAGTTTGAGTACCGATCAATTTCTAAGCTAAGAAGAATTAAGGAAGTTCATTATTCTGACATGCCTTCAAGTGTATCTATTAAGAAATTATTACTCATGGGCTGAGCTACAGATGGCCCATTGTTTGAATGAGGTAATCTATCATCTCTGTTTTGTTTTACTTGTTTGGCTATTGATACAATGTGAATCTTTTGTTGGAAATTCAGCATGTAGAGTTCTAATGGAACTTTGATCTTTTTTCAGTTTTACTTGACCTTTTGATTCTTATAAGGAGGGTTTGTTTTATGATAAAAAAACATAAAGAAGTCTGAGTTTTAATAAAACTAGACTAGAAATGAAATGATCGAGTATAATGTGCATTGTCAACTTTAGGCTAAAGTATAATATGGAAAAGCTATTTTATGAATAACATGAAATGTGTCATTGCATTCTGTGTATTGAGAGCTTTTCAACGGTATATTATACTCCTAAAACGGATTTAATGGTGAATGAGAAATCGAAATCTCAAAGTTGAAACATCTGTCAGACTTTGACTTGTCACGTTGGTGTTTCGATATTGAGAGAATTTGTCTCTTAACTTTCCCATCAAATTTTATTTTGTGGACCATTATGTAGTGGTTACAAACATTAAACTTTGTAACCACTAGATAATGGTCCACAAAAGTACATTAAACTAAATTAAACCATTTTATTGTTATTGATTCTATATAAACCACATTCTTGTAGCCTAGTAAAAACTAACTTGAAGTGACTTGGCCTTTGTGCTAGTTAATTTGTGTCATAAACTTTTGATTTTTACTTCTATTTTCATATAAAAAATTCCTAGCAATTCTTTTCAGTCTTTTTCGAGCAAGGCTACTAGCTTTAGGTTCCAATATATTGCTCTTCACTCGGTTGAGTTTGCCTACGATTGCAGTTGTATCCTGGGAGACAAATTCACTAGTAGCAGACGAATAATTATTTTAAGGAAACTGATGTTTCAGGCCTCCGCACTAACATTATTTCGGTTAAAGGTTTGAGTATTTGCATATATTTATTCATACGTAAAAGTTTGTTTATCTATTATTTCCATTGTAATTTGTAATTACCTTTATTGGAATATAGTATTATCATTTTCATGAGACCGCTACTAACAATCTTAAGATAATTATGTCAATATTCCAAAGAGATTTGCAGGTTACGTTGATGTTTGGAATACCTTAAAGAAAATGGATTACTGAATACTATTTTGAACAATATGTTGTTCGATGAAAAACAGTTTATTGGTTATAAAATTCTTTTTTCATTTTATTTTTATCATTTACCATTTCACTAATTTAATCTGTTTCTGTTCCATATTGTGAAATTGTGAGAAATGTTAGACGTTATTCCACATTTCTAAAGAAATAGCTCTGAAATTATCAAAGACTAGAATAACCAAAATGGACAATATGGTACTTTTGGTTCTAGATTTAATGAAAAAAACCCTCGGGTTTTTGGGCTTGTTGTTATGCCTAAAGGTCATGGAGCTGGTTTGGGGTGTTATCCCGTTACATTGCATGAAACACTTGCAAATGTAGTGGTAATTCCAAAATTTGACAATAGAAAATTAAAGCTGAAGTTCTTTATTGTTATTGAATTTATGGAAAATACCAACGTGGTGGAGGTCATTAGAGACTCTTATATAGGCAAACATCAAATCAGACCTAAGTTAATGTCGAAACAAAAAAGATGCATTTTCTAGAAACTCAATTAACGAAAAATGTTTAATTTGAAATATGTTTGTATAGATTAAGGGAAAAAAGAGAAATAAAACGTTATGTATTATGGTACGTTGAGACATGTGTCATCAACATAGTATAACTAGTCAATTGATCTCAACATGAGTTATCATTATTGATTTAAAAGGATCAAAAGATAACGTAGTGGATCCATAAAAAGAAAAACATAAACCGATAATCAAAGGGTTAAAACCGAGATCAAGTTGAAAAGACATCTAAAGGAATGAGACTAAAGCCTATGAATATTTAAGGCGCTATGTGAAGGAAAACCCAACCATGTTTGACTAGAGATCCCAAGATCTTAGTTCAATGGGACAACCTAACTGCATAGACCTTGTGTGGTCATTGTGGGAGTAACCCTGTGTCCATTCCTGTGATGTAAACAGTGACAAAACGGGTTAAGGTTAAGCTACATGCTTTTAATGATCCTTTGTGCATCAACGGTTGAGCAAAAGAGAACTACTATGTGAGAGTGAAGTGGGGTCGCTTAAAACGGATACTATTAGGGCATAATGGTCTAAAACTCTTGCAGAACCAGGAGATGTTCGTGACCATTACGAACATAAGTATGAGAACCAAAAATCATGATGTGTTGATATTTGTGTGGGGTATATCATCATTTACACAAACGGCGGAATAGTTGAAGGACATCGCGTCTACTAGTTAGCCAGTAAAGTAAATATGCTTTCACAAGGGAAGGTTCAAAGGTTGTAGCCTACCTATCGTATGAAAATATTGGCCTAAGAGCTTTATTACCACTACGAATTTTGAAATTGTCCTTTTGTTTTCAATTTTCATTCATGTGGGGGATTGTTGGAATATATGACATATTTGATAACAATGTGCATTGTCAACTTTAGGCTAAAGTATAATATAAAGAAGCTATTATATGAATAACGTGAAATGTGTCTTTGTATTCTGCGTATTGAGAGCTTTTCAATGGTATATTGTACTCCTAAAATAGATTTAATGGTGAATGAGAAATTGAAATCTCAAAGTTGAAACATCTGTCAGACTTTGACGTGTCACGTCGGTGTTTCGGTATTAAGAGAATTTGTCTCTTTACTTTCTCATCAAATTTTGTTTTGTGGATTAATGAGTTATAACTCTATTTATCAATATATTTCTCATAACGTATGAGTTAATCACCATTATGTCGTGGTTCCAAAGTTTAATGTACATTAAACTAAATTAAACAATTTTAATGTCATTGATCATATATAAACCACGTTTCTGTAGCCTTGTAAAACACACTAACTTGAAGTGACTTAGCCTTTGTGCTAGTTAATTTGTGTCATAAACTTTTGAGTTTAATTTATATTTTCATATAGGAAATTCCTAGCAATTCTTTTCATTCTTTTTTGAGTAAGACTATTAGCTTTAGGTTCCGGTATATTTCTCTTCACTCGGTTGAGTTCGCCTACGATTGCGGTTGTATCCTGGGAGACAAATTCACCGGTAGCGGTCGAATAACTGTCTTAAAGAAACTGATGTTTCAGGCCTCCGCAATAAAATTATTTCGGTCAAAGGTTTGAGTATTTACATATATTTATTAATATGTAAAAGTTTGTTTATCTATTATTTCCATTGTAATTTGTAATTATCTTTATTGGAATATAGTATTATCATTTTCATGATATCGCTACTAATATTTTTTGCAAAAAGTTGCTTATTCATTTTGTGTTATTGAGTTATGGAGGATTTATTTTCGTAATCTAAAATTTTTATAAGTGTGGGGTTTAATAAAGTTTTAATTTTTAGTTTTGAGAAATGTAAAACTTTCTACTATATATATATTCTATATTTTTCAAAAGTGTAACAATAGCTTTTATTTAATATTCAAAGTTTGTTATTGTTTATTTGTATGCAAGAGAGAATATATAGTTTTCTTTTATATAAAGAAAAGAAGAGAAAAATAATTTATATTTTCTTCACATAAAGAAAATATAGAGTTTTCTGTATAAATATTTTTAATGAGGTTCCAACAACTATACTTATATATGTAGAGAGAGAGCTTTACTCACTATGTCTATTAGAAAGATGAAATGAATATGAAATGGAGGAGAATATATAATATTTTTTTGGTTTGAGAATTATAAGGATGGATGAGAGTTTCTTAAAATACTATGTTGAGAAACTTCTTTAGAAGTTTGTGTGTATACCTTATGATTATATTATTCAATTAAAGAAATAATGTTGAAAGATATCATGAATTATTATATTCTATATTGTGGATATTCGTTGTACTAAAAATGTGCAATAATGCTAATTGAATGTTTGATTTAAATGAGACAAATTATATTAGTGATTATATTCACTCTTAGTGGTGGATTAATAATATAGATGTCAACTAAACAAATTATAATATAGTTTGTATCTGAGAGTCGACATATATTGAGGCTAATTATTTCAAGAAATTTCTTAGCGGATATTTCTTTAGTAATAAAACCATCACCTTTGGTGATAATGGTTTGTGATTGCCAAATGGCACTGTATATCTCTAAAATGAGATAAACATTTTTTTTCTAGATATACTATTGTGAAGTTGCAACTTAAAGATAGAATTCTATCCATTATATATGTGAGTTAAGAATGATTCTGACCAAATCATCTGACTAAGTTCTTTGAGAAATATTTCAAAACATCAGAAAGGATGAGACTTAAGACATTTGAAATTAGCAAAGGTGGGAACCCAACCTGCATGAGTGGAGTTTCCACAGAATAGGTTCATATGAGTAATAACAAGCCTTTGTTAGTTCTGCTAGCACAACAAATAATGTCTCAGTCCTACATGTGAAGAAGTTCTATGTCGCATGTTTTGAGAGATTGAGTTAAAGAACTCTTATTGAATTTCAGTGGTGTATAAAGTGCAATATACACTGGATGAAACTACCTATGTAAATGTGAAGTTGGGTCGTTCTATGAGAATTGACATTCTCTCTAGAGCACTTATGAGATACCAGGTGCGCGCATGGCCTATTATAGCGAACCATGGCGTTGAACAGAAATATATCTTGGTATAGTGTGATAGCTAAAATCTCTATCTTACAGTAGTGCTTATATGGTTTATAGATACTATACGTTTCACCAAATAGTCCGTGAGATAAATTTTATTTATCAAGTATTGGTTCATAGTCCAAAAAACACTAATATCATGCATTATATGTCAAAACCTGAGATATCCAAAAAAAATTCTTTTCGAAAATTCTTTTAAATTAGCGGGAGATTGTTGAAAATTTTATGTAATTTCAAAAGAATTTATATACTCGTAGAATTATTTTATGGGAAATAGTTTTATATTTACTTGTTAGTTTAATTACTTTATTATATATATTTGATAATATGTTTATAAACTAAAATCATTTATTATTTACCAAACGGCCATATCATATGGTCAAAACCTGTTTTATATTGTTTGTTAACTAGCAGCCATATTTCTCACATAATTAGCATATATCTAATATATAATCTTTCAACGGTTACTTTGACTTGTTCGAAGATTTTTCGGTTTTGATTTGTGATTTTATTAATAAACATTCTGTTGGAGATGAACCCAACAATTATTAGTTTTTCAGCCTATAAAAAGCATATTCATCCTTTTCAAAGTGATAGGTAACTAGACAATTTTTACTTAAGCTCTACTATTAGGGAGAGCAGGGTGAGCGACCGCTATTATAATACTGGTATAAAATGAGTATAGCGATTTTTAATACATATAAAATGTTTAGTAGAATATGCATGTACGTGACTTTGGTCCAACGGTAGAGATATGCAACCGCATCCCTTTTTACTCCTTCCAAATTGTTCTGTTTTTCCTTAAGTTTAATTGATTAGTTTTTAAAAGTAAAGAATTCAACCACATTATTTTTTTAAATCAATTTTATTTATTTTTTATCTTAAATTTTTTTAATATAGTAATAAAAATACAATTTAACTATTTTTATCATTTAGATAACAAAAATGAAAATGAGATTATATTGATGTTTAAAGAATATTTGGTTGTGTTTTATTATGTTGTACTTTAACTTTTTCAAAGTACAAAAAGATTACAAGAATTTCATTTTTTTGATATTACATAGTAATGAGTTTTTTTCTGAAAAAAAGTTGTCTTATTGAACTTACAATAATAATAAAGAAAAACCTCTCCCACCTCATCCGTATGTGGACTCCAACCCCTAAATTTTGGGTCACAGCTCCAAGGCTCAACCACTTGGCCAAACCTTTTGCCACATACTTAGTAATGAGTTAACATAAACTTTTTCAATAAGATTTTTCAATTTTGTTATTAGTTTAAGCTTATTGAATATTTGAATGATTAAACCATGACTTTTTTCTCACAAATAAATAATTTTTGTATTCAATTTTTGTTTACTATTTTAACTACAAGTGCAAAGTTAATGTCACATTGAGTGTAAAGTTTATAACATTGTATTTAAAAAACAACATATTTTAGTTAAATTATTTTAATATATATTTTAGAAATTCTAATACCATATTTTAATTAAACAATTTTATTAAATAAATTTTAAACCAACTCAATTATTATATTTTTAAAAAAAATTAATAAAATTGATAATGTAATTTCAAATAAAATAAATTTTGTGTAGATTCGATTGAAATTTTCTTTGAAAAATGCTTGAATAATTATCGTCATTTATCAACTTTTTTTTGCACTAAGTGAAATTTGAATTTGTTTTTGAAATTCTTTTAACATACTTTCATTGCATAAGGCCCTTATTTTGTTTTTTGTTCAGGGCCCCAAATATTTTCGGGACGGCCCTGTTTCCACTACTATTTTCTTCTTAAAATTATATCTTCTATGTTGTGCTTCTGAATTTAATTTTGTATATGTTTTGCATTTTTATTCCTGATTCATCCTAATAGTTTAAGAGGCTGTTTAATCTTGGAAGGAACTACAATTATCCTTTAAGGACAGTGTTGTTCGACATGACTCAGCTTATCGGTGTTTCCGTTACTTTGAACTTTTTTATAATTATCATTATATTTCTATATGATGCGGACATTCCAATGAGATTGACACTCCCAGATGAGATAGAGAATAATCAAGCTCAAATATTTATTTGTTTATTTATTTTTTCGTAATTGTTATCCGACAAAATTAAACCCGGAAGAGGTGCGAGAACTAAATAACAACCATATATTCATAGATTCCGAACCAATTGTACCATGTGAATAACTGAAATTCAATAATCTATGAAGTATTTTGTTATCAAAACCAAATCTCCAAATAATTCGTATATTTAAATCATATAAAAAATTTATGAAAATAATTAACCGAATTTCCACGTAATGAAAATTGCTAAGAACCAAAAATTACTCTACTGAAATAAATAATAAATATCATAAGACCATAATCGCATTCATAATACGAAACAAGAACTTGCAATTCACTTTGACGTCCTAACTTATAAAGCAAATTCACAAAATGGCAAGATGATCGATTACTTGTTCCCAGAATTTGGGACCATAAACTGCCTTATATCCATGAGCATACTGAACAAAAAATTCAGTTGCACAGTCCATAACAAAATTGGATGGCTAAATCATGCCACCAAGCTGAATTCGCCATACAAATACTAGAATGAAATTACTAATATATCCGCAACAGATATATCAATGATTTGAAACTCAGTTTTAATTGAAAAGAAAAACTATATAATCATGATTGAGTTATCTATAATGGATTTCCTATAATATACAACGCAAGGAAATTCGTATTTCTTAATTAGTATCAAATAATGACATTAAGATTACTACATTAATATTTTCCTATATGAGATTATTCTTAATTAGTCTAAATTAGTAATAATATCAATAATTAGGATTAATGTTGATTGGGAAGACTATTTACATTTAAATTGTATTTATGTTGATTCATTTGTTTTCTCTTTTCATAGGATTTGTACACTATAAATACATGTACATATGGTTAGTTAATCACAACTTAATAATATAATATCAATTATTTCATTCATCATTTTGTTCATATTTTTCAGTTCATTTCATTTTTAACATGGTACCAGAGCAGTGATCTTAGTGTTTCAAAAGTTTAATTTATTGCATATACTGCCATGGTGAATAATTCGTAAATCATTTTCAAGTGCATCAGGTATGTTAACTCCTAATGCCTCAATCAATTCTATTTTCACAAAACCTTGGATCTTGGATAGCGGAGCCACTGATCATATATCAGCTGATTCACATCTATTTTCTAACACATCACCATCCTCAATTCTGCTCGTTAATTTACCCACAGGCTCAACTGCACCCAGTGGCGAATCCAGAAAATTTTCATTGTGGTGCCCATATACATATCATAAAATGTTTTAAAATAATTATAAATTCAAAAACGACAAATGATAAATGATAGTAGAGCTGCGAATGAATTTGTAGAGATATATATATAGGTATTTATTAAATTAATCACTTTTTTTAGAATAAATGAGTAATTTTAATACTAATATGGGGTTAAATTATAATTTTTAATGGGGTCCAAATGCAATATATACATATATAAGTTCGTGGACCCCACCCCTTTACATGTGGCTTCGCCATTGACTGCACTTATCACTTCCACAGGCACAATCAATTTTAATAATGATATCAAACTAAAAAATGTTCTTTGTATTCCATCTTTCAATTTAAACCTCATTTCTGCTAGTCAATTGACTAACCAATTAAATTGTTGTGTTGTCTTTTTCTCAAATGGTTGTATTTTGCAGGACTTGACTACGGGGAGGATAATTGGCTCGAGTGAACAACGCGTTGATCTGTATTACATGTCTCCATTAAAATACATGTCAAAATCATTCCAAGCATCACACATCCCTGATTTATGGCATATGCGTCTCGGAGACCCATCTCATAAGGTTCTTAAGCTTATCTCATCATTACTACCTTTAAATAAAAATTCTTTTTAAGATCATAATAACTGTCATGTATGTCCTAAAGCAAAACAAACAAGATTGCCTTTTTCATTAAGCACAATACATTCTCATTCTCCTTTTGACTTGTTACATTGTGATATTTAGGGTCCACACAAAGTTCCAACACATTCAGGGGCGCGTTTCATTCTCACCATAGTAGATGATTTTACTAGGTGCACATGGTTATTCCTCATGAATCAAAAATCTGAAACACAACACTTGTTAGAGTCATTCATCACTTTTGTAAAAACTCAATTTCATGCCTTAATCAAAACAATTCGAGTTGACAATGGCTTAGATTTCCTTTCCATGCAAGCCTTCTTTCACAAGAATGGCCTCGAATGTTAGCGTACTTGTATATACACACCACAACAAAATGGGGTAGTAGAACGCAAACACAGACACATTCCTAACACTACACAAGCATTATTGTTCCAATCACATTTGCCATCAGAATTTTGGGGTGAATGTGTTTTGACCGCAACATGCATAATTAATTGTTTACTATTTATATTTTAGTGTAATTGGATCAACTAGTTGACCAATGCGGTTGTAATATTTCATCGAACAAGTCAGGAGAGTGCGGAGTGCACGCTTTTTTGAGTTAGCTTACGACGATACTTAGCTTACGAGAGTCCGAGAGCTACCTTTCGCAACACTTCTATTATGAACTGTTGCAACTGCTTGAATGGACACGTCTTTTGGCAACGCTTCTGTTCTGAACAGATGCAACTGCTCGAATGGATACGACTTTTGGCAGCGCTTTATCTTTGAAACGTTGCAACTGCTCTTTTTAGGTTTATAAAAGCCTGGCATTGGTAACACTTACAGCTGGGTTTTTGCGACGCTTACGGGCTGGTTCATTTTTCCTTCGCAACGGTAATTCATTCTAAGTTCTTGATTTTACTATGATTTTATCCGATTGAAAAATTTGGGAAAAACACCAAATAAGATTAAATCTGAAAGTGTTATCATGACTTCAGAGATTATCCAAGTTATTTTGTGTAATTCTCCAACAAAGATTGAAATTAATTTGGTTCTAAAGCGTGCATCTTTCAAGGTTCATAAGTTTCATAGATTGAAACTAATTTGGTGTTGAAGCCTGCATTTTTTCGCTGTCCATAAGTTTCAAAGATTGAAACTAAATTTTCTTAGAATGATGACAATCAGAGAATCTGCAAAGGAAATTCAAATCAAGTTAAGGTATGCTTCCGTTTTAAGTTTTTGTTTCTCGATGAATCGACAAGATCGATCCTGGCTTCTTTGGTTTTCGGGGAATTTTTCTTTCAATTGCTATTAGGACCTTTCATGACTGACTCATCGAGTCATTATGTTTTGAATAAATCTTAACGATTTGCAATATAGTTTTCTAATCGCTGATTTGTTGAATAGGTGATCGCAATTCATTGGATATTTGAATGATTGAATATAGATTGTGATTTATTTTTAATATTCTGCTTTAGTTGATGTTCTTGATTTGGATAATTTTTTTTTTGCCACTAAACTATTCAGTAGAACCACCTTTGAGTAATGATAATTGATATTTTGGTTTATTTCAATTTCATTATTTGAGTTCATTTCTGTAGGTATGCATATGGAAATTAGGCATGCAATTTATGGTCCCAATTCTGAGAACAGTAATGAACTTGCATTTATGTTTTTATTTATATTTTTTATTATTTCTTTGAGCGTTTTCTCCGTAATTTTCGTTTTATGGTTGGGAAATTGTGATATTTCTATAATTCATTGTTGTACCGGCATAAGATTTTGAATATGTTCGAAATTCCCCATTAGTGTTGATTTCGACGGAAAAAGTCACGTTTTTCACGTTATTTTGTATAAATGATGAGGTTCTACTTCTTTTTCTGTAAAACGGACATCGATATTGGACTTGTGACATGGAAAACCTTAAAAGGGGTCTGGTCAGAGGCCAGAATCGATTTTGAAATGATTTTAAATCTGAATTCGTTTTTCTGCAGTTTGCAAGGGATTCTGAAACCATTGCAAAATTCGTTGCAGAATGAAAAGTTGCGATGGTTCATTTGCGACAACTGTTTTACGCGGCAGCTCGTGGTGATTCCGTCGCGAAAGGTAAAGCCACGACAGATGGTTCATGATCTGTGATGATGCTTCGTGCAGCAGTTCTGGCAACGGTTTGGTGATATATTGCAATGCTTTTATGAAGTGTCGCCAAAAACAAGGTGACAGTAGGATTTGGCAACCCTTTTTGGAGTGTTGGCAGAACAATTTTTTGAGTTTTTTGTCCTTATCCAAGATAACTTCTGTCCACGTGGCAATTTTGGGCTCAATGCCACATGGCATCTGATGTGGCAATGATTTAACCTTTGGGTTGACCCATCAAAGGTTGACTGCCACGTGTTAGTCAAAAGTAAAAGTTGACTGCTCAAAAGAATGCCACATGGTGCGTCTCTAATGGTCCATTATGTGTTTTTGCGATTTAAGGGCCTAAACAATGTCGTTTTGCTTCAAAAAAATTTCAACCTTACCGTTTTCATGTCTTTTGGATTTAATGGTTGTTTTTTCATAATTTTTTGAAGTTCAGAAAGTGAGTATTTAATTTATTTTGTGTAAATAAATTCATAAAAATTATAGAAAGTAGTTTGTAAATATTATGATAATTTCTAATATTTTTAAAATTGTTTTTACTCAATTTTTATTTGTTGATCAATTTGAAAGAACCTTGTAATTCATCAAATGGATGTAAAATCCGCATTCCTGAATGGTGAATTGGATGAGGAGATTTATATATTGAATCGTTAAAGATTCTGGGTCAATTTGTCCAACTTGACATGAAAATGGATGAATCCATTTCAGTTTATGGCTTGACTTATTCAAAATTTCCTTTGAGTTTTGAAAGGTATACGGATGCGAGTTATATTTCTAATGAAGAAGATAGTTCTTTCACAAGTGGGTGGGTATTCCTTCTTGGGGAGGTATTATCCATTACAAGAAATCCAGCATTTTATGACGCATCAAAATTGTCATGAAATCATGCTTTTTTGTCACTAAAGATAATAGATGACGAAAAATCATCGTCACAGGTTTTGTCATAGTATGTCCATCTTATTTTGTCTTTATGACAATTTTCGACTTCGTCATCAAAATTTTGTTTTTAGTGACAATAAATGACATGTGTCACTATAATTTTTAGTTTTAGTGGCAAATATTTTGTCATTTTCTTAATATTTTGTCGTCACTGAAAATGAATATAGTAATGACAAATCATGCATTTTGTCATCTAAAATTTTTGTTATGGTGACGAATTCCAAGTCAATACGTAATATGCAAAATTTCAATGACATTGTAGTTGTCATAATAATGCACAATTTTGTCATTGAAACATAAAAGTTTTTCACAATAAAATAATAATTTGTGATAGTACAAACTCGTCTTTTTATAAACATTTATTGTGACAATTTTGTACATCACTATATGTTTAGCATTGTCGTGAAAGTGTATAGTTATTGACGATTGTTTTGTCATGAAAAATTAACTTTTGCGACAAAATCTTTATTGTCATACTAATATTTTAACATTATCTGTGACAAATAATTCATTTATCTAAAATAATAATAAACTCAAAAAGGAGAACCAATTTATTATTAACTAAATAATAAAAATAACAATGTCTTCTAACAAAAAAATTTAACATAATTAACATGTAAATTGATTTCCTAAGAAAACAAAAGGGTCAACAAAGTATCTGTTAATCTAGTAAGACTATCCTCATTATATTTCTCCAAAGCCGTCAATCACCAACTTGTATGTCAGATACTCTGCAAGAAATCAACAATGGTTAAGTTAAATGAACAACACATCTTCAGTTTTCGTATCGTTTGAGGTATGTGCCTTGACAAATTGCATATGACAATTGAAAAATCGATTTAAATTACAAAATAAGAGAAGAAAAGCTTATTCATTCTGCCTTGGACCTTATAAGTGCATTAGCAGGTTTCTCAATATACAATATTATATATACAAATCCTTTTTATTTCCACGTTTTCACAATGCAACATGATATAATAGCAAATTCAAAATTTCAATGATAATAACAAACAGATCGGAATATGCATGCATGGTTCCACTATTGGATAGGCTTGCTAGCATGCATGTCTATATTAATGCAACTCCATGTTAATTAGCTTCAACCTTCAGTCATGTATATGCTAAGACTTACTATTTGGACTAAAGGGAGTTATACAATATATAATAAATAACTTTCACATGTAGAGAACGATCATTTACCAGCATAAGAAAGTTGAATTCCATGTACAGACCATCTATAATATAAATAGTATCATTAGAAGCAGATGGTCAACTGGTTTACCAAAACAATAAGTAAAAGGAAAAATGGAATTACATACAACTAATAAAAATAAGAAGATGGTAGACAACACGAAAAGAAATAGCAGAAATTAAGTGTGATATAGAAGAGCATAAGATTATCTCTCAATATTAATGGTGACTTAACACTCGTACACGGATCTCCTAGCACAAGCAGCTTAACAAAAGCAATATGGTAATTCATATATATTATTACGAACATATTGCCTTATTTAAGAAAAAGCTACTTTAAAAATTGCAAATAAAATTATATAAATAAGTAGCAGCCCAGCAGGTTATTAATACAAAAAATCTATACCATAGTAATGGAGATCCTTTACAAAGACTATCTCCTAGGAAATAAATTTTTCATGTCGTCTTTAATTATTGTATCGAACACTATCATTTTATCTTTATGACATGGTAGTATTAGACAATCTCAATTACTATTTACAGGACATCAATAAGCATATACTCTACAAACAAAGAGTAGACAACATAATGGAGCTATAAGTTCGAGAGTAGACCAGTCCCACATCTACAAGTTTTCCGTTGACAAAAAAAAGATTGAAACAAACAACATAACTCATATAAGGTGACGACAGAGCGCAAAAAATTCATTGTATTCTCACTAATGAGCAAACACTGACGTGCTCTTTGTTCAACTGTTCAAGTAAGCTTAAAGCTGATAGTTGTTTCATTGCTACTCAGCAACTAATAGCTATTTGGCAAACATATTTAACTGTTCTAAGAATTTATAGCATATTAACTATTATTGGTAAGTAGAATATAAAACAGATTAAAATTTAATCATGTTCAATCGTATTATTATGATCAAAGCTAGGAGAGACCTTCTGCCATTAATGGTATGCTCATAAGGAGGGTGCAAACGGCATTATTGAAGCACATCCTATTATTACAATAACAATAATAATAACAACGACTCTGTTCGTCAAATGGCAATCTAGTGGCCATATTCTTTTTGCAAATGGGTAGCGAAGGCATATTACCTCAGAGATGCTTTATATTAGCATCTGTTATGCAAATACACCATTTGATTTAACAGACCCAACTTCAGCAGACCTATAAGAAAAGAGAAAAGTCGAATCAATAGTCAAACTTCGGTTTGGACACCGATTTACTAAAATATAGGTGAAGAGGGTGTGAGTGGTATCAGAAGGAACCAAAATTGTGGAGCTAGGGTTAGAGAAAACGAACATATATAGAGAGGGATCAAAGTGAAACTGGATAAGAAAGCAACGGTTACATTAGGAGGATCGAATCAGCATAAAGAATCACGAAGTCAAAGATCAAACCTGTCAAAATGGTGCGTTGGAGAGAAATTGACGACTGTTGAGGAAAGAGAGAAAACGGCGGCCACAATTGCCAGGAGAAAATAGATGAGGAATGAGACGACTAGGTTAGCAGGATGGGAATATATTGCTTTTTTTTCATACATTGGAACGAAGAAGAGGGGATTGAAAAAGCTATATGTAAAATTCATTCTAATTTTTCCCCAATTCTAACTTAAATAAATATCTTAATATATATCATTTTATTTAAAAAAAATATTTCCCTATTCCAAATAAAATATAATTTGATCAAAGTCTCTAATATAAATTTTACAATTAAGATTGACGACAATATAAGGAAAGTATCTCTCATTTTTTGTTTATAAAACTCAATTTTTTTTATTTGATTAAGTCCCTTACTGTATTATAATAATACACACTTATACATGACAAAATATAAATATCCTCACTTTAAAATAAAAATATAAGGCAAATTTTAATCGTGTCGTAAAAATATTATTTACATTGACAGTAAATAATCTTTTTAGATAATTTAGGCATTTTCAAAATTTCATAATATATATATGACAATAACTTAATAAAATCACTATAAAAATAACGTGTGACCACTTTAATTTATCATATTTTTCGTTAACAAGTAAGGATGAGTACAAAATGTCATTAAAAATATTACAAATAATGATGATAAAATCTTCATTAATTTACATTATAGTGGCATATGTCACAATTAAATGTATGACAATACAAAAATATTGTCACTTTAAAATAAAAAAATGACAAATTTAAAATTGTCACGTACTTTTGTTAAATTGTGACATATAAAATTGTCATAAAAATATTATTTAAAATGACAATATAAAATCATCATATATTAATATAATTGTGATAAATATTACATATTGTCATAATAATATCTTAAAATATATGATAAAAATTTAAAAAAATCACTATAAAATAAATTATACTACAAAATTCAATATGTCATATTATTATTTATTAAATAATAACAAATATAAAATGTCATCAAAATGCATTTTTACAACGACAATGAAATAGTCACGGATTACCTTTTCTTTGTCACGATAAATTTTTACCTCCAAAATTTTTCACAAACTTTTGCCTCCAAATTATTATGTGACAATATTTCATTGTTGTCACAAAAATTATATAAATAGTGACGGTACAATACATTAGTAGAGACAAACATTAAATTTGTCACAAAAAAATAAAAATAATGACGAATTGTTAATTTTGTCACAATAAAGCTACTAATTATGACGAAATCATGTTCGTAGCGAAAAAACCATCACAAAATGCTGAATTTCTTGTAGTGATCTCTTGGGCGTCAAAGAAACAAACATGTATCACTGATTCGACAATGGAATATGAGTTTGTAGCATTAGCAGCGGCCAGTAAAGAAGTTGAATGGCTAAGAGATCTGATTTAGAAAATTCCATTGTGGGCGAATGTATCATGCATTGTGTGATATCATTAAAGTTTGTAAAAACTAAGCGAAATTTAGCCGATCATTTAACCTAAGGGTTAAGAAAAGATCTTGATTACACAAGTCGGTTATGGGATGGGATTAAAGTCCATCTAAAATCTCTCATGTTGAGATACCCAATTCCTAACTAATATAACGTTAGGTGTTGAATTCAATGAGGAAAGCTTAACATCTAAAGACTAGAACACACTAATAATAACATCCCGAGGTGTGTGTTGAAAACTGCAAGATAAGGAGGTTCAAGTTTGACTTCTTAATAGTTCTTTTGAAAAATTGCATATGCAAGTGCAAGAGTAAAAGAGCTACCTATATAAGCATGAAGTTTAGCCACTTTAGGAGGTTTTGGACTTGACTTTGACATGCTTATGAAGGATAGGGACAGAAGGCTAGTAAAAGATAGTGTCAAGTAAGAACATGTTAGAGTTTCCACCTAAGTTGTCTACTTCGGAAAGAGTTTTGGTACGGTTCCCTCTGGGCGGGATATCATACTATTGGATCAGAGATTCAGGTATCGGATGAGTCACTTATTTCTCATTGAGTTGATTTAAAATTTCATTCACCGCGTAAAACCTTTTTGTTTTCATCATTTTGGGAATTATCATAGAAATCCTATTTCTACACTATTTCACACTCGTTACATGCATTTACATATTACAATAAAGCACAAGCAATAAATAGGGGAATAAAAATTACAATGGGGGAAATTGAGGGAAATTGCAAAGAGAACCTATACATTTATTCTAAGTTACAAAACAAAAATGAAAATAAATTCCCCTGCATCCACAGATATTAGCATGATCTATAGCACATCATAAGTCAACATTTCATCAGGAAAATGGGATTATGTTAGCATGGCGGTTTTATGAAGGTAGTGCCCGGGAAGCTTCTAGGATGGAAAAGAAATAATGAGTCTTCAACGTATTTTGTTGTGAAAACACATTTTAACTTTTGTGGGTTGATTTACCAGATTATTAGGGAAAATGATCTCATGGCAAATGGTGAGTTAGATTGATTTTAACCGATTTAAAAGTGAATTCTAGATTATGCCTGGGGCTGGTACTTGTATGGGTGGGTGGGACCCGTACGACTACTAGGGAGGACGATACGGGTATGGTGTACCCATACGGCCCTGTCTAGTCTAGGCAGAAACTTTCTTCAGTTTACCCGTACCGTCCTGTCTGGTCTAGGCAGAAACTTTGTTCAGTTTAACTTGCAAATTAGTGGAGGTTAAAATAAAATAAAAATGGGATTTCCTTCCGTATGAGTATGGCGCACCGATTTAATACCCTTAGGGATATATAGCGCCAACAAGGCTTATACGGGTTAGGACCAGACCCAAAATAAGAACAAGAACCGATATACCAATGAAGTCAGAAAATAATAATAGAATAACTGAGATGTGATTCTCTTTGAAACTCAGGGGCGTTACCTTTGCGGCGTGAATCCACTTTGAGGCGATCCCTTTACTATTGAGAGAGTCCGCCAAAAGTAGATGGTGAGATAGGACTATTTAGGTAAGTATTTATGTGGACATAACCTCCCCTAAATCCTAATGAATAAAGCTAGGAATGAATAAAATGTGGAAAAAACCTCAAGGAATGGGTATTCGAATACTTGGAATGTGTAATATACTAAGAAGAAATTCAATCGTCACGATATTTTATGTATGCATAAGTTTGTTATTTGTTATGATTTTGTTTAGTTAATCATTGATTAAACTAAAATAGGGGAGGATTATTGGTATTTTAGGGTAATTGGATCAACTAGTTGACAAATATGGTCGTAATATTTCATTGAACAAGTCAGGAGAGTGCGGAGTGCACGCTTGTTCGAGTTCTATTACGATACTTAGCTTACTAGGGTCCGGGAGCAACCTTTCATAACACTTCTGTTATGAAATGTTGTAGTTGCTCGAATGGACACGTCTTTTCACAATGCTTCTGTTTTGAGTAGATGCAACTGCTCAAATGGATTTGACTTTTAGCAACGCTTTATCTTGAAACGTTGCAACAGTTAGTTTCAGGTTCATAAAAACCTGACATTGGCAACACTTATAGGCGGGTTTTTGCAACTCTTATGGGCTCGTTCATTTTTCCTTCACAACAATAATTCATTCTAAGTTCTTGATTTTACTCTGATTTTATCCGATTGAAAAATTTAGGAGAACCACCAAATTAGATTCAATCTGAAAGTGTTCTCACAACTTCAGAGATTATCCAAGTTATTTTCGGTAATTCCCCAACATTTACCTTCACCTTTATTGAAAAATAAATCTCCATTTGAACTCTTATATAATCGACCCCTGTCTCTCTCTCATATGAAGGTATTCGGTTGTTTATGTTATGCAACTGTTGTTTCGACTAAACAAAAATTTGATTCTCAAGCTCGGCAGTGCATCTTTCTTAGATATCCAAATAATAAAAAAGGTATAAATTGTTTGATATGGATAGTGGCACATTCCAGGTTAGTCGAGATGTTACATCCCATGGAAATATTTTTCCCTTTCTTAATAAATCCATAACAACATCCTCACCCGATTCACACACTGTCTTACCAAATTTAGCTCTTGATTTACCATATTCAGCTCCACCAATCAATCCTTCCATATCAGAAAGTTCAGATATCAAGAAATCTCCTCCTCCATCTATATCAGAAAATGCAGCCTCAAACACACCTGCAACACTAGAATCTCCTTCCGTTCGTCGCTCCGATTGCACCAGACAGGCCCTTACATGGCATCAAGACTATGTGATGGGATCTCAAGCCAATCTTTCCGACTCAAGTCAACAACTGTCAAAATCAACCAGGTATCCCCTTCAAAACATTCTTTCTTATTCTTGTTTTACTCCTACACATCGTACATTTCTAGCTAACATCACAGGCACTAAAGAACCCACCTCATATGCTCAAGCTATCCTTGATCCAAAATGGAAGTAGACAATGGAAGAGGAGTTAACAGCCTTATAACTTAACAAAACATAGACAATAACGCAACTCCTAATAGGTCACAAACCCATCGGTTGTGAATGGGTCTATAAAATCAAATATCGATTCGCTGGCACCATTGAACGATATAAAGAACTCCTTATAGCAAAAGGGTACACACAAGTTTAAAAGATTGATTATGGAGAGACTTTTTCACCTACAGTGAAACTTATAACTCTTAGATGCCTTCTCACACTGGCAGCCGCGAGAGACTGGTTTATTCATCAATTGGATGTATAAAATGCATTCTTACATGGCAACTTACATGAAGTTATCTACATGGGCTTGCCACTTAGACATCGTCGACAGGGGTAGAATGTTGTATGTCGACTCAACAAATCATTATATGGCCTCAAACAAGCCTCTCGTAATTGGTTCTCTACATTTTCTGATGTGATTCAAACAACAGGTTACCAATAGTCCAAATCAGACTATTCTCTATTCACAAAGCATCAAGGGTCCTTATTCACTACTATTCTAATCTATGTAGATGATATCCTTTGATCTGGAATGACCTCAAAGAAATGCAGCATCTCAAAGAATGCTGACTTTGACATTTTCTCATTAAAGATCTTGGTGATTTAAAATATTTCTTAGGGATTAAGTTTTATCATTCCAAATCTGGAATTTATATGTCCCAAAGAAAATATGCACTTGATATTTTACAGGATATAGGGCTTATAAGTGTTCGTCCAAAAAAATTTCCAATGGAACAACATTCAAAGTTAACTTTAGATGATTGTGAGCACTGGATTTTAACGATCCTTCTCATGAAACAATGATAAGAGCTATATGATGCAATATCTTACAGGTGTTGTCTATCAAAGGTGTTCCTACTACTGCAAAATTGAGTTTGGCTGAAGTCCGAAGACCTAGTCTACCCTGAGGTACCCATACGATTCTATTTAGTGGTACTGATCCACTAACAGACATGTACAGGTGATTGCCTTCCATATATGTGGAGAGGACCTATACAGGTCCCCTAGTACCCGTACGGGTGGGGCCCTTCCTATACGGGTCGTCTAATTGCCTAATCAGCCTCTTTTGGAAGTAATCTCTTACCATTTTCAGGAAAAGACAGGCCTTGAATGCGGTTTATTGCATTTAGACCTGGCTCTCACCCCATAAATAGGACCTTTTTTCCCTCATTTCACAACATACACAACTCATATGAAAAATATACTAAGGCTCTAGCAATTTCTTTAGGTATGAGAAGGTATAATGGGGGTTTGGGAAGTATAAAATAGGGAAAAAACCCATTCCTTGAGGTTTTTTCCACATTTTATTCATTCCTAGCTTTATTCATTAGGATTTAGGGGAGGTTATATCCATATAAATACTTACCTAAATAGTCCTATCTCACCATCTACTTTTGGCGGACTCTCTCAATAGTAAAGGGATCGCCTCAAAGTGGATTCGCGCCGCAAAGGTAACGCCCTTGAGTTTCAAAGAGACTCACATCTCAGTTATTCTATTATTATTTTCTGACTTCATTATTATATCAGTTCTTGTTCTTATTTTGGGTCTGGTCCTAACCCGTATAAGCCTTGTTGGCGCTATATATCCCTAAGGGTATTAAATCGGTGCGCCATACTCATACGGAAGGAAATCCTATTTTTATTTTATTTTAACCTCCACTAATTTGCAAGTTAAACTGAACAAAGTTTCTACCTAGAGCAGACAGGACCGTAAGGGTAAACTAAACAAAGTTTCTGCCTAGACTAGATAGGACCGTACGGGTACACGATACCCGTACCGGTCCTCCCTAGTAGTCATATGGGTCCTACCCACCCATACAAGTACCAGCCCCAGGCAAAATCTAGAATTCACTTTTAAATCGGTTAAAATCAATCCAACTCACCATTTGCCATGTGATCATTTTCCCTAATAATCTGGTAAATCAACCCACAAAAGTAAAAATGTGTTTTCACAATAAAATACGTTGAAGACTCATTATTTCTTTTCCATCCTAGAAGCTTCTCGGGCACTATCTTCATAAAACTGCCATGCTAACATAATCCTATTTTCCTGATGAAATGTTGACTTATGATGTGATATAGATCATGCTAATATATGTGGATGCAGGGGAATTTATTTTCATTTTTGTTTTGTAACTTAGAACAAATGTATAGGTTCTCTTTGCAATTTCCCTCAATTTCCCCCATTGTAATTTTTATTCCCCTATTTATTGCTTGTGCTTTATTGTAATATATAAATGCATGTAATGAGTGTGAAAGAGTGTGGAAATAGGATTTCTATGATAATTACCAAAATCATGAAAACAAAAAGGTTTTACGCGGTGAATGAAATTTTAAATCAACTCAATGAGAAATAAGTGACTCATCCGATACCCAAATCTCTAATCCAATAGTATGATATCCCACCCAGAGGGAACCGTACCAAAACTCTTTCCGAAGTAAACAACTTGGGTGGCAACTCTATCATTCGTATCAAATTTTGGGTCTCAATTCTTTTATTCCTTAAAATTGGCTTATTGTGCAAACTTTAACTAAAAAATGTTTTTTCACGCCTAAATCCAACCAAACCCCAGTAGGCCCCGCCTCTCACATAGGTGCCAAGGGAGACCCGTACGTTATCGACACCTCATAGTGGTGACTCTGCTAAGGACATAATCTTTTAACATGCAAAATGTTGGTTTGTTTAAAAGCTTAAAAGATTAAGATGAACAGCGAAAATCATTTACTTGATTCAACCTCCTTTTGTTTTCATCATTTAGGAAAATTACATTTTATCTTCTCATCTCCTTCTCTCTTTAGTTAGATACGCTCTTCTTCTAGCACTAGGTTAGGGTGCCCTATTATTTCTATGACAGTCGTGAAGGTGTTACCCATGCCCACTAGGAAATTGGGGACACCTTAGTTGGTGGAGCACTCATTGTCATCTCCCTCCTAAAGAGGCTTGATGCGATGGGAACCTTCTACATCAACTTCTGATATGTCCTTATTCAATTCTTATTGAAAGCCTTAGAATTTTACCTTCTAGTTACCCTGATTTCTGTGTGAGATTAGACAAAGGAAGAATACCCTCAGACTCGGTGGGAGAAATAAGGATGGAATCGATCGCTTCTCATGTGTTATGTTACATACCCTTGTAATTAACCCGCCATACATTGTTGTAATTTGCATATGCATACCGCATCGCATGTATGTACTAATCTCACGGTTACTACCTCAGTTTAAGACAACAACAGTAATCTAGTCCAGTACTCATCCCAGTCACTATCATGGCTCAGTTTGGTCAGTCAGTTTGACCAGCGAACCCAATGCTCCGCATAGCTAGTAATGGGACTCACTCACTCCTTCAAGAGGCTATATTGCAAGTTTGCCATAACAGGGATCTGAGCCAGTTGCTAGATTTTGTGGACAATCCTCCCTTATATCATGGGTTTACCCTACGGCACGATCCATTACTGAATGATCCATCCTATGACTCCAGATGACATCTCACCTTAGGATACTCCTCTTTTGAACATCTTCAAGAAGATAAAGAAATACCCACTAATTGATCATCTTTGACTGTATGTTCAGCTAAAGCCTGAAGAGAGGGGCAATTTTTGCACATATCATGTCAGTCTGGATCATCCGACTAGAGTGTGTGAGGATCTCCTCAAGGCCATCACAACACTGATTGATAAAGGAAAAGTTTGTGAACCCCAGAGAATAGGGAAGAAATTAACCATGATCAACTCAGGATTAGAAGAAAGTGAGGTATAGAAATGGATCATGGAGATCAAAGAAGCAAGCGAAGAACCATCCATATTTAACCTTATAGCTATCAGACAGTGGAGTGGTGAACTTGTCCATGACTACTTTCAGAGGTTGTTAACAGTCGTGGTAGCACTCAAAAGGAAACCTCAAGAAAAGGAATTAGCCGACCGATTAATTTTTAGGTTATCTCCTCACCTTTGTAAGATAGCATTTGCAAAGGCATACAAGACCATTTGTGAAAGTTATGAAGCAGCTATAGAAGCAGAAAAATGTGCCAAACAAATGGAAGACAATGACCCATCAAAGATTAAAGTGGACAAAGCTATAAATACCTTCACTACTTCAATATACACCATTCTATGCTTGGAAGATAAGAAGAAGACATCAATTCGATAAGCCTTGAGAAACCTAGCCCAAGCCACAAGGGAAACTATAGATGATGTGTTGACCTAGAAACAGTTGTAAGACCTAGATTGTGACCAAACTCACATTCTGATGAGTGACCAAGAAGACCCTCCGCCTGTGGAGGATGACAATGCAATTATATTTAATGAAAATGATGTAGCCTTTGGGCATCCTAATGATAATAATAGTGATTTTGATTACTTGTTTGATGTTTTGCCTAATAGCACCATGTATTCATCTGACCATACGCATAGCATTTTTAGCATTTATAACACTTCAAATCTTGACATTAATTTGGGTAATAAGGAAAATCCAAAACTGGTAACAATATCCAATGATCTGACCCCTATCAAAAAAAGAGATATGATAAAAGTTCTTAGAAAACATGTTAACTCTTTCTCTTGGTCCTACGAGGAAATGCCCGAGGTAGACCGCCAAATTCCTGAGCATCACATCCCGACCGACCCCAGGTTCAAACCTGTCAAACAAAAGTTAAGAAGGTTACATCCAGAATAGGACGACAAAATTAAAGTTAAAGTTTCTAGTTTACTGGAAGCTAAGTTCATCGAAGTAATTGAGTACCCGACATGGTTAGCAAATGTTGTCCCGGTTCCTACGAAAGATAGAAAGGTCAGAATGTGTGTCAACTTTCGCGATTTGAACAAGGCATCTCCTAAGGACAACTTTCCAATACCACACATCGATTTATTAGTAGATAGCGCCGCCAGGGCCGCCATGTACTCATTCTTAAATGGGTTCTCTGGGTGCAATCAGATTCCAATGGACATCATCAACAAGGTCTAGACAGCCTTTGTCATAGAATAGGGAGTCTATTGTTATAAGGTAATTCCTTTTTGGATGAAGAATGCAGGGGCAACTTATCAGAGAGCCATGACAGCCTTACTACATAATATGATCCATAAAGAGGTTAAAGTTTATGTAGATGATATGTTAGTAAAGTTTGATACGAGGGATGAGCACCCTGAGATCTTAGAAAGGTTCTTGACGAGGATTGAAAAATACAACCTGCGTTTAGATCTAAAGAAGTGTGTGTTTGGAGTTACATCAAGAAAAATCTTGGTCCACATCATCAGTTAAAGGGGAATGAGGTTGACCCTGATAAGGTTAAAGCTATTTAAGAAATGCCTATTCCTAGAGCCGAAAGGGAAGTTAGGTTATTCCTTAGATCGCTCAAGTATGTGAGTCATTCTATTGCCAAGCTAACGACCGTGTGTGAGCTAATCTTTAAGTTATTAAGAAGGAAGTAGCCGATAGAATGGAATGAGCAATGCTATATAGCATTTGACAAGATAAAGGCTTATCACATGAGCTCCCCAGTCTTGAAACCTCCGATGCTCGGCAAGCCACCGATTCTCTATTTGGCCATAGAAAAGTCGTTTGTAGGGGCAAAGTTGGTTCAAGAACAAGAGGATTAGAGTGAGCATGCTATCTACTATTTAAGAAAAAAGTTGTTAGAATATGAAACAAAATAAACAGTAGTGGAAAAGACCTGCACAACAATGGTGTGGTTGACCAAGAAGTTGAGGCATTACTTCTAGTCCTACAAAATTCAAGCGGTAACAAAAGTAGATCCAATGAAGTATCTTTGTCAGTCCCCTATATTGGCAGGTAAGCTATCTCATTGCCTCCTATTGTTATCTGAGTTTGATATCGAGTATATCATAAAGAAAGTCATTAACCGAAGAGCAGTGGCTAAATTTTTGGCAAGTCAACCCATAGAATCTGATTATGTTGAAAATCTTGATTTTCTCGATGAACAATTAGCAGAAGTGAAAGTTAAGAAGGCTAAATGGATCATGTATTTCAATGGACCTATAAATTGGAAGGGCACTGGTCTTGGGGTAATCATCATCCCACTGCTAGGTGAGGTTGTCCCACTAAGCAAGCGATTGGAATTCCTGGTCACTAACAACGGGGCTGAATATGAAGCTTGCCTCTTCAGTCTTGATTCTCTTTTTCAAATAGGGTTAAAAGAAGTCAGGGTGATGGGAGATTCTGAGTTAGTGATAAAACATGTTTTAGGGGAACGGGAAAGTAGAGAAGAGTCACTCAGGCCATATGTAGAAGAAGTTTGGGACTTATCAGCATAGTTTAGTCAATGCTTCTTCCAATATATACCAAGGGATGAGAATCAGATGGCCAATTCTTTGGCCACCTTAGCCTTGATGTGGGAGGGAGAAGAGGCACACCCCATCCGTCCACTCATAATAGAAACAACTCATTCTCCTTTCGATAAGAAGATTCGAGTAATGATTGTAGAGGAGCAAAAGGTTTGCTTGTATGACTACATCAAAAGGGTCATAAAAGAAGGGAAGTGCCCGAAGGTTCATCGGGTTTAGATCGCCTAACTCTCAAAAGGCTGGCAACACAATTTAGACTAGTTAATGAGGATCTCTTCAAAAGGGCAGCTGAAGGATTATTGTTGAGATGTTTAATAGAAGGGAAGCAAAAAGGGTAATGACTCAGGTACATTCAGGGGATTATGGTCCGTATATGAATGGGATGGCTTTGGCTAGAAAAATTCAGAGGATAGGGTATTTTTAGACCATAATGAATGTCGACTGCTTTGACAAGGTTAAGTGATGTCATGAGTGACAGATTCATGGGGATATACAACATTTTCCCCCATCTGAGCTTCATAATTTGTCTACTCCATGGCCATTCTCGGCGTGGGGGATAGACATAATCGGTGAAATTCAGCCATCGTCAACCAATGGGCACCACTTCATCATAGTCGTAGTTGATTATTTTTCAAAATGGGTAGAGGCCAAATCCTACACTAGTATCACTGCCAAGAAAATGGCCAAGTTCATAAAGAAGCATATCTTTGCTCGGTACGGAGTTCGCATCATATGGTATCTAATAATGGGGTTCAATTTAAAGGGGCTATGGCTAAATTATTTGAGAAGTTCAACATCGAGCACCACAGATCTTCTCCATATAGGCCATAAGCTAACGGGGCAGTTGAGGTCACCAATAAGTCAATCAAGAGAATCTTATCAAAGACAGTGGCTACCTATAGGGATTGGGCTAATAAACTTCTGTTCGTAGTTTGTGGTATAGAAATAGCATAAGAACTCCCACAAATCATACACCTTTCTCCTTGGTATAAGGGATGTAAGCTGTGTTAGCGGTTGAAACAGAAGTGAGATCTCTAAGAGTAGCACTCAAAGCCCAGTTAAAAGAATCAGATTGGACCAGAGCAAGGTATGAACAGTTAAATGCAATAGATGAAAAGCGGCTTAAAGCACTTGACCACATACAGATGTACCAACATCGTATGGCTCGAGCTTACAACAACAGAGTCATATACCCGAAACAACCTCTCAAAGTGGGTGATCTGGTTCTTAATCAGCTACGCTAGGTCAATACTAATGCTAGGGGCAAGTTCAGGCCTAATTGGGAAGGACCATTCGTTGTGAAAAAAGTCCTTAGTAAAGGAGGAATTAAGCTTATGGATATGGATGGAAATGAGTTCGTGAACCTAGTGAATCAAGATAGGCTTAAGCGTTATCTTGTCTAGGTCAAAAGAATTAAATCCTAAAAAACAGCACAAAGAATAAAAAAATAAAGAATAAATCACTCGACGTGTTGTCCTCTACTGCTCGGGCAAAAATTAGGGTACAGACCACTGATCTGTATTTCGGAAAATGGTCAGGCAAAAATTAGGGTACTCCAACGCAAATAAAGCTCGCTAAGTTGAAAACCCGAAAAGGGCGACTTAGGCAAAAGTTAGGGCATCGAGAGAAAAATGTCAGTCGCCTTCTGGAAAATTTGTAAAAGACCAGTAGCCAGTAGGGGTTAACCATTGGAAATTGTTACCATTGCCTATGTACTCAAATTAATCTCATCAATGAACTCGTTATGGTTTTGCTAAGAATCTTGGTCTTATGATTGCATACATGTCTTTAGATGAAATAATCACTGGTATGTGAACATAAATTTTTTCTCTATATGTTATGCATCATTGTATTCATCTTTCCCACACATTTGCAAATTCAGAAAAGCCTGGTGGATTAAAAACCCAAAAAGGGCGGTCCAGGCAAAAGTTAACGCAAAAAGAAAGGTCTGCTGGATTGAGCCATCAAGGATAATTAAGGCAAAAATTAAGACAGTCTACTGAATTGAAAACTCGAAAGGGGGTCCAAGCAAAGGTTAAGGCAAAACAAAAAAGAGAAAGAAAAGCCTGTGGGGTCGAAAACCCAAAAGGGCGATCTCGACAAAAATTACGGCAAAGAAAATAAAGAAAAAGCTTTCAAGGTTGAAACCCAAAAGGGCGGTCTAGGCAAAAGTTAAACCTAGAAAAAAAAGAAAAATTCTGCTAGACTGACCCGTCAAGGATAATTCAGGAAAAAATTAGAATAAAAAGAAAGAAAAATAAATGTTCAATAGGTCATCTAACATCGAATGGCCTATGCAAAAGTTAGAACATCACTCAGTCCCCTCAATATGAAATCACTAAATAAAATATGGGCTCGTAAAGCAGCAGTACTCAATGATCTCAGTTTGAGAAAGATCCGTGCATATAAGTCAAATGTCAAAACTACAAATCCAAAGTTTACAATCAAAACAAGCCATGCAGGACCTAAAAGTATCAACTGTTCAAAGAGCAATCATAATCTAAGCTACCGGGGGGTCCTGTCCTAAGCGACTCTCCTAAGTTTGATCCTGAGTATCCACCAACAGATAATCCACATCTATAGTATTAGTACCAGCAGCTGGCTAGGCGGAGTCCCTAGTCTCTAAAGTTCTCCGTAGTAGTCCTAATAGTGTTAGCTCCCTCAACACGCTGATCTCCACCACTCTGGGTCACTCGATATGCAAAAAGATCATCCTCAAACTTATTATCAAAAGGATTCAACGTCTATCTATCCTCAGTCATCCTCGCCGGCCGACCCCTCAACATCTCAATCTTGGCCCTCACCGAGCTATCTCGGCCCTAGCCTGGTCCGCCTCAGTAGTGGCTGCCAGCAACTGCTCCTCCAAAAATCTAGCTCTCTCATCAGAAGTATCCAAATCCTGGGTGGACCTACTACGCTCCATGGCCAACAAAGTCTGTAATAGAAATCATAAGATTACTGCACATATATAAATATCATAGCATGCATCATGCATAGTTTGTTAACTTGTGCAGGGAAAAGAATGTTACCGCGGCTAGCGCATCTTGAGCTAGTAGCAGATCTCGCACGATGAAATAGCCCCTGGTGATCCTCTCGGCTTGGGAGATAGTCACCTAAAAGGAAAAGATCACATCGAGATAGGATATTCTAAGTAATCACTGTGATAGACAAGGTTAAAGGAAAAGGGTTCCTTACATGAGTAGAGCTAGAAGGAGTAAAACCGATAGGATGGCCCGACACCTTGAGCTCCTTGATAGATCGCTTCCCCGAATGGCCGAGGAGTCAAAAGAAAGTATCTAGCTCAGCTAGGAGGACTCCCTCTCTCACAGATCTAGAAGCATGAGACCGCTTCACCGACAACACGAGGCAGTAGCGGCAGGCCTCTTCTGCATGGAAGCGGAAGGCTATAGCAATAAAGAATCAGACTCAAGATCCCAACCAATTCCAAGAAATATAAAAGTATTCATAAAGGCTAAGTTAAAGGCATACTTGAGAAGAAGGGGTAGCAGACCTTATCGATCTCATGGTGTCCCAAACTATAGATGGACCCCAGTGGTCGCCCCTTGGTCCACTCTCCTTATCATCATCATCATCATCATCATCACTGTCACTCAAGTGAAACTCGAGGGGCTCATCCTCATGATGAATCCTCTCATAGAGAGGAAGAAGAGGGGAATCGACAAACTCAGCATAGAAACCCTCCATAGATAGCACGTGAGCCCCCTCGCCCAATAGGTACGACCCCAGATCGGTCCCTAGCATGAGACGAGGCTAGAAGATGCCTACTAGGATTGGGGGAGGAATCTATCTCTCCACCATGGCATGGGTCCTCAACACTCGGACCCGCTCACCAAAATACCACTCGTAGGAGAGTGGTGACTCCAGGACAAAGCGGCTATCATCCACGCCAGCCCACATCTGCTCGATAACCCTATGCATGGCTAATCTCTCCCACGGGTCTTGAATAACATGTACAGAATGAATGCACTATGAGTATCACAACCTCATAAGTACAGTTTCTACTAGTGGTTTGTTGAAATGTAACATGCAGGTTTAGTAGGGAGGAAGTTTACCCAATCCGAACGCAGCTGGCATAGGAACTCCTGAACTATGCTATAGTCAAAGGTTGGCCCTGCCAGAGCTCTATCCATATGGACATAATATGTGGCGTGTTAGGTTGCATCGGCAAACTTGACCTAGGGATCAACCGGTGCTCAAAAGCCTAAATCTGCAAGACAAAGTAAGGATTAGTTACGGCATAATTCCGATATAAGGTTAAAGAATAAGAGATCAGTTAAGGATTTACCAGTAGTATTAGATGGCATATCTTGAGCTTAGACTGCTCAACCCGGACTTTGACATCCAACCCGTAGTATAGTTGTGCTAGAATGGCCTGGCACCAGTTCTTGCAGGGCACAACAGCAAGGTCCTCCATTGTAGGGAGCAGGCCATAGTTGAGGTTGCTCGAATACACTAAGAAGAAGATGGTGGTAAGAAATGTCAGCAGGAAAGATCGGGTATACTGATCTCTCTTATCAGCCGTAATAGGACTCGGTTGCCCGATCTAATAAGTATGCAGATTGCCATACTTGATCTTGTCCTTTCCCCCAGGATGGAGCCCTAGTAATCTCTCGATATAGGCACTCACCTCAGGTCGAGAATCCCATTTGTCGGCTTAAACATTAAATTGGACAGTATCCCCGCTCTATTCCAAGCCCATCATAGAACACACATCTAAGGGAGTTATAGTGACCTCCTAAATCGGCAGGTGAAAAGTATGGGTCATCTCCAATCACCTCTCCGTCAAAGCTGAAATAGCACCAGGGGCCAGCGTCTTAGGAGCCTGAGGGATGGCCCTGATAATATCACTGAACCCAAAAGAAATGATGCGAGTCAGTAACTCCGTATCCCCTAACGCATGGATCTCCTCATACCACTTCTTATAGAAGCTCAAGGCTCTCACAATATTGTAATAAAATTGCAAAGACAGAATTACAGTTTAACAGCATTAAAATACAACTGATAAGTCAAAAATAAGAAAAGGAATGGTAGAAATCAAAGTAACTAGGATTCTGTCCATGAGGACAAGACCCGTACGGGTAAGCCCTACTCGTACGGGTCCACAGCCACTCCTATATAAAAAATGGGACCTGTACGGATCCCCTGCAAATAGTTCCTCTACAGATAAATCTCCTAAAAATCCAAATTTATCCAAATTCATCAAAAGCTCATCCAAAACTATCCTTAAAGCGCCCTAGGCTCAAGTTACATGCATCAGGCTCTATTCTAAGGTCTAAAACACCCTAATTGATGCCAAAATTTGAGAAATTTTCAAAAGGTTCAAAAATGGAAAATGGAGAATCGAGCAACATTACCTGGAATTTTGAAGCATGGGTCTCAAGAGAAGGGATTAGGGGCTCTTCGGAGATATAAGTGAGCCCCAGAAATGAGTCTCCTTCACGAAAGGCATACTCGATGGAAACCAGGCATTCTCGAAGCCCCAAATCACCTACCGAGGGCAAATCCTTGAGTCTAACAGAGAAACGGCCAGTCTTTGGGATCTTTTTATACATTCTTGGTTGATTTTAGGAAGAAAATTATAAGAGTTGCAAAATGGGAAGATTTGGTATAAGGCGGGATATAAGGGGACTGATAAGCCTTTTGAAACCTCCGTAAGGGACCTATATAGGTCCCATCCCACCCTTATGGGTGCCAATGTTAAAGGACCCCACCCATACCGGTCCTAGCCCACCCGTACGAGCCCTCTCTTTCCATCTGGGGGCAAATTTTTGAACTAGTATTTTAAAAAGCACTAGGATTTCATCCAGTCCAAGTTCGGGGCAAACCCCACTCCTCCTTAACCCTATAATCAGTTATATTCGGGACAAGCCCCTAGCTCACCTTGATCCTTGATTAAAGGGGAAAAAATATTTTTTGTTTTCACAAAAGTCAATCAAGAATCGAGGTAAGCCATTTTTAAATTGATCACTAACTAGGAAATTTTTGCGTACCAATCCATCCTAGCACATGAGTTCTTCCCCAGCAAACAAATCTTACAAGAAAGGGCTTCCCTAGTAGAAGAGGCTTTACTCAAAGGATATTACTTTACTCACCAACATCAGAATTAACCAAGGGGCATCCCCCATCTCCCAATAGTGGAATCAGCCAATTCACGGGGCAAACCCTCCATTCTCCAGCAATGGAATTAAGTCAAGGGGCAAACCCCCATCATCAAAAATCCTAGGGGCACCTCACCCTAGGCTCATTCCCTAGCAAAGGAATCAGGTCTCGAGGGCATCTCCCCATTTCCCTTTAGCGGAATCAACAAATCCCAGGGACATCCCCTGCCCACCCAGTAATGGAATTGTCAGACCTTAGGGGCATTCCCCAGTAGAAAAACAAGCAATAATTGGGCCATACCCGACATTTCTCACACATATTTTTCAGTTTATCTCATCCACACATCTTTATTCTTAGTTGAAGGGGCAAAAAAAATTTATTTTCATAAAAGTTAATTAAGAATAAACAGGTGTCTGCTGAGATAATGACTAAATTAGTGTTTGATTGTTGTCTATTTACAGGTCATTCAAAATCCCCAGCAGGAGAGTCATCCGCCTTAAGAAAGGGATACACCACCAGTCAGGAGAGTCGATCCGCCTTAGGAAAGGGATACACCATCATTCAGGAAAGCCAATCTGCTTTAGGAAAGGGATACACCATCAATCACGAAAGTTGATCCGCCATAGGAAAGGGATACATCCTCAGTCAGGAAAGTCTGATCTACCTTAGAAAATGGATACACCAGTCAGGAGAGTCGATCTGCCTTAAGAAAGGGATACACCATCATCAGTAGCTAAAGAAAAGTCATCCGTCTTCGAAAAAGGATATGTATAGTAGCAAAAGGAAAGTCATCCGCCTCAGGAGATGGAAACTCACACTAGCAAAAGGAAATATGCACAGTAGTAAAAGGAAAGTCATCTGCCTCAAAGGGATATGCACAGTAGCTAAAGGAAAGTCATCCACCTCAGGAAAGGGATGAGCATAGTGGCAAAAGGAAAGGGATAAGCATAGTAGCAATAGGAAAGTCATCCACCTCCGAAAAAGGATACATATTCCCTAGTAGAGTTATAAGGGATACGCATCTGTAAAAGAAAGAAGTTCGCCTGAAGAAAGAAACTCACCCATGTCATCACCACAGGTATAATTTCTAAACCCTTGCTCACATCGTAAGATCATACAGATCCGTATCTGCAATGATCCTATGAGGGGCAGTCTATGAGCACTGGATTTTAATGATCCTTCTTACGAAACTATGATGAGAGCTATATGATGCAATATCTCATAGGTGTTGTCTATCAGAGGTGTTCCTACTACTGCAGAGTTGAGTTTGGATGAAGGTCGGAGACCTAGTCTATTCATAGGTACCTGTACGGGTTCTATTTAGTAGTACGGATCCACTAACAGACCCGTATGGGTGATTGCCTTCCATACATATGGAGGGGACCCATACGAGTAAGGACCCACCTGTATGGGTCAACCAATTACCTAATCAGCCTCTTTCAGAAGTAGCCCCACCCGTACAGGTCCTTTGATTGCCTAATCAACCTCTTTCGGAAGTAATCTCTTACCATTTTCGGGAAAAGCCAGGTCTTGAATGTGGTTTATTACATTCAAACCTGACTCTCACCCTATAAATAGGGCATTTTCCCCTCATTTCACAACACACACAACTCATATGAAAAATATACTACAGTTCTAGCAATTTCTATAGGTATAAAATAGGTATAGTGGGGGTATAGGAAGTATAAAATAGAGAGAAAACCCATTCCTTGAGGTTTTGTCCACATTTTATTCATTCCTAGCTTCATTCATTAGAATTTAGTGGAGGTTATGTCCACACAAATACTCACCTAAATAGTCCTATCTCACCGTCTACTTTGGCCGGACTCTCTCAACTTTAAAAGGGCCGCCTCAAAGTGGATTCATGCTACAAAGGTAACTCTCCTGAGTTTCAAAGAGACTAACATCTCAGTTATTCTATTATTATTTTCTGCCTTTGTTATTTTATCGGTTCTTGTTCTTATTCTGGGTCTGGTTCTAACCCGTATGAGCCTTGTTGGTACCATATATCCCTAAGGGTATTGAATCGGTATGCCGTACTCATACGGAAGGAAATCCCATTTTTATTTTATTTTATCCTCCACTAATCTACAAGTTAAACCGAATTAAGTTTCTACCTGGACCAGACATGACCCATACAGGCACACCATACCTATATCGATCCTCCCTGGTAGCCATACGGGTCCCATCCACCCAAAAGGGTACCAGTCCCAGGCAAAATCAAGAATTCACTTTCAAATCAATTGAAGTCAATCGAACTCACCATTTAACATGCGATCATTTTCACTAATAATCCGGTAAATCAACCCACAAAAGTTAAAATGTGTTTTCACAATAGAATATGTTGAAGACGCATTATTTCTTTCTGATCCTAGAAGCCGCCCGGGCACTATCGATCGTAAAATTACAACGCTAACATAATCATATTTTTCCTGATGAAATGCCGACTTATGACGTGCTATAGACTGTGCTAATATCTGGGGATGCAGGGAATTTATTTTCATTTTTGTTTTATAACTTAGAATAAACATATAGGTTCTCTTTGCAATTTCCCCCATTTTCCCGGGCTGTAGTTTTTACTCCCCCATTTATTGCTTGTGTTTTATTATAATATGTAAGAACATGTAATGAGTGTGAAAGAGTGTAGAAATATGATTTCTGTGATAATTCCCTGAATGATGAAAACAAAAACGGTTTTACACAATGAATGTAATTTTGAACCAACTAAATGAGAAATAAGTGACTCATCCGATACCCGAATCTGTGATCCAATAGGTATGAGTCTCCCGTCCAGAGGGAACCTTACCAAAACTCTTTCCTAATTAGACAACTTAAGTGGTGACTCTATCATTTGTATCGAGATTTGGGTCTTGATTCTTTTATTCATTAAAACTGGCTTCTTACACAAGTACCAAGGGAGAGCCACACGTCATCAACACCTCACAATGATGGAGGATTGTTGAAAGATCCATCCAAGTATAGACAACTCGTGGGCAGATTGATATACCACACAGTCACTAGACCTGATATAGTGTTTTCATTTTGGGCATTAAGTAAATTCAAGCAAACTCTATGTCAACCACATTGGGATGCAAAAATTCATATTTTAAAGTACATTGAGGGAACTCAAGGTCAAGGCTTATTATCACCATCCAAGAAAAATCTCAAACTTAAGGCATATTATGATTCAGATTGGGCAGGATGTTGAACCACTCGAAGGTCAGTCTTAGGTTATTGTATCTTCCTTGGTTCTGCTCTTATTTCGTAGAAGTCAAAGAAATAGACTAATGTATCAAGATCATCAGGAAAAGCAGAATATCATGAAATGGCCAATGCATGTTTGGAGCTAGTATGGGTACGTTATATATTGCATGATTTGAAAGTCTTGTGTGATGTTCCTACACCACTATTTTGTGATAATCAGGAAGCACTACACATTGCATCAAACCCTGAGTTATGTGAGAATACACAGCACATTGAGATCGACAGCCATATTGTGTAAGAGAAGTTGCAGGAAGGAATACTCAGTCCTTTATATGTACTAACACGTCAATAACTCGCATGTTAGATATGATGTATGCCATTAAGGCAATTAGGGCGATATATCTTAATTATGTAATAGTATGAATATTTTGTCTAATCAGTAAAGGCATTTAATCTTTCATTTATATCGATGTGTTTGTATATATATTATAGCTGGTTGAAATATATTCATTCAAGTATTTATGCAAAAGTCCTTAACGTATTACAGGATGAAGTCAGAGAAATTATAGTTGGACTATATTTGGTGGAAGTTGCTTCATATGCAATTATGATTATGTCTAAACCATCCTTAGTCATAGTTTCATCAAGAAAGGATATTGATGAAGCGGAAAGACTAGCATGTGGTCAACTTTAGTAAATCTCTTAAGGACTGAAGGTGGTGCCTTAAGTCTGACACATTGATATATCTAGGAGATGTTTTGGAGACTGCAGTAAGATAAACACTTGGTAAATATATCAATGTGTTAGTGTTTATCTTCATGCAATAAGCTTTGCGAATATCCTCATACTTAAGATGCTAGTTACCTTGTATGGTACTGTTGCTATACTTTGGGTCATTTCTATACACTCATTAACTTAGGGTGTCAAGGGTGATTACGAGTATAGTGATGACAACACATTGGTAACCTGAGTAGTCAAAAAGAATCCATTGCTCCGGATATATTAAGGAGTTGTACCGGGCTGCTTGCTGAAGTGATGATTGCCCTAAACCTCTGATCAGAGTATGTGTTTGATAGAAATAGTTTCTAGTCAAACACACTATAGCGAAAGGCAATATACTTCGGGAACAAGTAAATAACTGGGATAGCTTGGAGCAACCTTGCTATTAGTGGGTTAAAACTTCAACTGAACCCTATAAACCAGATGGTACTAATATTAAAGAATGGAAGGAGTTCATCACACTGGATAACTATTGCATGAACCAGGATTAAGTCATAAGCACAAATGAAGTTCTGAGTAATGGGGGATGGTAGAGCCTTGCTAGAGGCGTACTACAGTCGTTTAAGGTAATCGAGTTCTATTCATGGTCTAGAACCTCGAGCCAATGGTTCTATTAGAACAAGGGTTGGTTAAGCCTTAACAGCTCAATACTTTGGGATCCTATAAGGTCACACACATTGGATCATTTTTTAAAAGGGTTTATTTTTTACCGGTAACTAATTTATTATGGTCATAAAATAAATATTTGATTGGAACAAGAGGTTTATTTATTGATCGATAACTAATTTATTAGGGTCATTAAATAAAAAATTATTTTAAGGAGAGCCAAAATCGGATTGCCAAGGTGAGGGTTAGACCCTACTCATATAGGCCCCGCGGGCCTAAAAGGACTCGTAGGGACTATAACAAAAAGGGGCCACACGAGTGCATAGTGCACTCGTGCGCAGCGTGCCACGCAAGCCCAGCTTGTGTGGGCACGCAGCTTAGGCTGAGCAAATGCTGCACAAGCAGCGCTTGCCCAACCCAAAAGGGCCTCCACAAGCTGGGCTTGCGGGAAAGCCCAGGAGGCCCAACTCGCGAGACAAGGCAGGCTCATATGAGCCTACCTTATGCGGCAAGCAGACCTGGCTTGCGGTGCAAGCCGGGTCGGCCTGGTAAATACCCATCCCGCCCTTGAGGAGCATGCAGATCCACTAGGATCCGCATGTTCCTCAAGGACGGGATGGGTATTTACCCATCCTACATTAATTAGGTGGAGCCTTTGCTCCTCCTATAAAAGGGGGCTCCCTTCTCGATTCCAATATGCACCAAATTCAAGTAGATCTTGAATCTTTAGAATATATAATTACGGGTGGGAATTTGGGAGCGGTCTAGCAATTGCTCAAGGTTCTTCGGTTATTCCTCATTGGGAGGTTTTAGGTGGGGTTCGTGTGGATACTCATAGAGGCTATTGTACGTTAGAGGCTTGTGTAACGAAGTTCTGCTAAAGCACGCTTCAACTTGTAAGTCCTCTAATTTCTCTTTTAATTATTAAGTCTTTTTCTTTAAGTATTTTTAGACTTAATAATTATAATTAAATTATAGCGTATGCTTAATTTATTTATATTTAAATTTTAACTTAGAGTTGTAATATATTTAATGTAAATATTATTGCTAGGATATAATTTAGAATTATGGTATGCCTTGCCCTTGCATGCTATCCTAGATAGAGAATTATTTAGTTAAGACTTTATTTAGTTTATATGAAACTATTAGGAGTTCTTGGGGACAGGGACAAAATTTTGAATTTCCGCCATGCTTGTTATGCATGTTCAATCTAACTGTTAGTTCCTAACAGTTGTATCAGAGCCTGCCTATTTAGTGCATAATTAAGTTAGAAGCGAACTAAATATTATTTTCTGAATGAAATGATTATTGTTTATTTAAATGTTTGGAACAATATATATGAATTTGTGTTTTCATTTCAAGGTTAGAAAATGGTTATGAATAATTTTGATTAAGCCTCCTCAACTTACTCAAATTATACAAGTGTCAATAATTTATTTAAATTACCTGGGTTATAGATGCTTCCAATTTACATGAATTGGAAGAACGAAATTTATTAGTTTAAGAGAATCCATTGGTCTTTTATTTTGTGTCCGTATTTGTTCTGGCTAGGGATTGAACTTGGTGTATACTCCTCATAGGGCACCTCTCCTACCTGGGAACCTATATCGGTGCAACTTGAATTGACCAACCGGGGGATTAATATGAACAAATTTATTTCTAGTATATAAGATGGTGCTTATAAATGTTTCTGTAACGAAGTAAAAATTAAATTTATTGAATAAAAGCTTTAAGGAAATGCAATATAAATGTAACAAATGAAAGTGTTAATTATTTTGCATATAATCTAGATTGATGGAATAATTATAATAAAGAGCTTGAACCCCCCAAGGTTGGACCTTATAAATTGATTCTAAAATTCCCTGAATTAATATAAGTTATTATAATTTTGTCCATCTGATAAAATCCTAGATTGGGTGAGACGTCTAACACCAATAAAATCCCAAAGCAAAGATATTAAGGTAAGTTATAGTCTTCCTTACTCAAATTTATAATACAGTATCTTTGGGCCATCAAAGTGCTATGCAAAGCATTCATTCTAGTCCACATTGATTGGTTGTAAAGTTTGGGATAGGGTCTGCCTTAACAAAACCCTGTCCACCATAAAATTGGGGGCTAGGCTTAGATCTGACACATATTCAAGGAGAAGTTAAAATAAAAGCACACACCCCTTGGGATTAGGGAACTTGAATAAATTAGCAATTGCATGCAATGCAAATGGATCTCCCTATAGGACATAGCTTAGGTTTGGGGTAGAAATCTGAGTGGTATATCTTGCTAAAGACAAGAGGACTCAGCTAGGAGTTGGTGCTTCTAGTGGTACATCTGGAAGGGGTTACCTTCCAGAGACAAATTGTAAGGCTTAATTCATGCCAGTTAGAAAGTAATCCACTAGTGAAAAAAGCTTGGAGTAAGGACACTCCAGGGACTGGAGTAGGCAGGGTCAAACTAGGAAAAAACTCTGTGTTTGATATTGTAACTCTTTACTTTAATTTCATAATAGTTCATATTTGCATCATCCGGATCAAATATATCCAGAACATATCAAACACGCTACACAAAGACTTTATAAAGTCTATTTAATTTCGTAAAAAGGGTCATTCACCCCCCTCTGACCTTATTTAGACCCTCACAGGGACCAACAAGTGGTATCAGAGCTAGTGCTCACAAATAGAGATCTAATAAAGTCAAGCTAAAGGTCCATATTTTGATCCAAGAATCAAAATAAGTTTCCAAAACTCATAACTCCTTTTGGAGGGTATGTTTATTACCCGTCCTCCACTCTTCATCGGTGAACACTACACATTATGGAAAAACCGGATGAAGAATTCCATTCAAGCACAAAGCATGATGGCATGGATGGCCAATGAAAATGGCCCATATGATCTTACTTACGAAGTAGAGGATATAAAAACTCGGAAGCCCTCAAATCTATGGGATGAGAATGATTACAAAAGATTGCATGAAAACACAAATGATATTAACATGCTTCATTGTGCTCTTAGTGTAGCAGAATTTAACAGGATATCTGGATGTGAAACTATGCAAGAGATCTGGCAGAAACTGGAAGTGACCTACGAAGGAACAAATAAGGTCAAAGAAGCCAAAATCGATCTCCTACAATAAAAGCTAGAATCCTTCAGGATGGAGCCCAAAGAATCCTTCAACAGCATGAATACTAGATACACCGATCAAGTAAATGAGATGAAGAGGCTTGGGAAGGAGATCGCAGAAGTAGACATGTCAAGAAAGTACTCTGGGGATTTAGACCGAGATGTGTATATGACACAACCTGAGAGTTTTACATCTCAGAATGGCTCAAAGGTATGCAAGCTACAAAGATCCATTTATGGACTTAAGCAGGCATCCAGGAGTTGGAATATAAGGTTTGATCAGACAATCCGGGAACTGGATTTTCTGCCCAAATGCAAATAAGCCTTGTGTTTACAAAAAGGTTAGTGGGAGTACAGTCATTTTTCTAGTATTGTATGTTGATGACATTCTGCTAATAGGAAATGACATTTCTCTTCTTCAAAACGTTAAAGTATGGTTGTCAAGAAAGTTCTCCATGAAAGACCTTGGTGAGGCAGCATTTATACTAGGTATAAAGATCTACAAGGATAGATCCAAGAGGCTGTTAGGTCTTTCTCAAAGTACATATATAGACAAGGTGTTGAATAGGTTCAACCTTGAGCATTCTAAGAAAGGTTATCTCCCGATGACAAAGGGGATTAACCTATCTAAAGCTGAGTGTCCAAAGATAGCTCAAGAGAGAATGCGCATGAAGGATATACCCTATGCATCCACGACAGGATCCATCATGTATACTATGATATGTACTAGGCTGGATGTCTCTCAAGCTTTGAGCTTTACGAGCAGATATCAGTCAAATCCAGGTGAAAAGCACTGGATGGCCATCAAGGCAATCCTTAAGTACTTGAGAATGGCTAAGGATGAGTTCTTGATTTATGGAGAAGGTGATCTCACTATCAAAGGTTACACTGACGCAAGCTTTCAATCTAACAAGGATGACTTTAAGTCTCAGTCAGGTTTTGTGTATGTGTTAAATGGAGGGGCAGTATGCTGGAAGAGTTCTAAGCAAGAAACTACTGCTGATTCAACCACGGAATCTAAATACATTGCTGCAAGTGAAGCAGCAAAAAAGCTGTCTGGTTAAAGGGATTTATTGGTGATCTCGGTGTGGTGCCTGAGGCTATTGATCTAATTACTTTATATTGTGATAATAATGGTGCCATAGCTCAGGCAAAGGAACAACGGTCTCATCAGAAAAGCAGACATGTATCTAGAAAGTATCATATAATCATGGAGATTGTTGATGCTAAGATAATAAGATTAGAATATGTACCCACTGATCAGAACCTCGCGGATGGTCTGACAAAGCCATTGACTCAAGTCAAACAAGACCAGCATGTTAAAGCATATGGATTAAAACATATGGCTAATTGGCCTTAGTGCAAGTGGGAGTTTGTTAGATATGATGTATGCCTTTAAGACAATTAGGGCGATATATCTTAATTATGAAATAGTATGAATAATTTATTTAATCAATAAAGGCATTTGTTCTTTTGTTTATATCAATGTGTTTCTATACATATATTTTATAGCTGGTTAAAATATATTCATTGATGTATGTATACAAAAGTCCTTGACATATCATAGCATGAAGTCAGAGAAATTATAGTTGGACTATATTTGGTGGAACCTGCTTCATGTGAAGTTATGATTATGTCTAAACTATCCCTAGTCATAGTTTCATCAAGAAAGGATATTGATGAAACGGAAAGACTAGCATGTGGTCAACTTTCTTGGAAAGGGTCCAAGCAGTCAATCTCCTAAGGACTGAACGTGGTGCCTCAAGTTTGACAGATGGATATATCTAGGAGATATAATGAAGACCGCAGCAAGATAAACACTTGGTATATATATCAATGTGTTAGTGTTTATCTTCATGCAATAAGCTTTGCGAATGTCCTCATACTTGAGATGCTAGCTACCTTGTATGGTACTATTGCTATACTTTGGGTCATTACTATGCACTCATTAATTTGGGGTGCTACGGGTGATTATGGGTATAGTGATGACAGCACGTTGGTAGGCTGAGTAGTCGGAAAGAATCCATCGCTCCGGATATATTAAGGAGTTGTACCTGGCCACTTGTTAAAGTGATGAATGCCATAAACCTCTGATCAGAGTATGTGTTTGATAGAAATGGTTTCTAGTCAAACACACTATAGTAAAAGGCAATATACTTCGGTAACAAGTAAATAACTGGGATAGCTTGGAGCAACCTCGCTATTAGTGGGTTAACACTTTAACCGAACCCAATAAACCAGATGGTACTAATATTAAAGAATGGGAGGAATTTATCGCACTGGATAACTATTCCATTAACCAGGATTAAGTCATAAGCACAAATGACGTTTCGAGTAATGGGGAATGGTAGACCCTTGCTAGAGGCGTACTACAGTCGTTTAAGGTAATCAAGTTCTATTCACGGTCTAGAACATCGAGCCAATGGTTCCATTAGAACAAGGGTTGGTTAAGCCTTAACAGCTCAATACTTCGGGATCCGATAAGGTCACACACATTGGACCTTCATCGGGCTAAGTAAAGAACTAATAGATTTATTCTATTACAAAATATAACATATAATAATTGGATTATTATTTGATTGGTTAAAATTGATTAGATCAATTTTGGATAGACCAAGGAATTTATTTTGACCGATAATTAATTAATTAGAGTCTTAAATAAATTATAATTGATTAGATCAATTTTGGTTGGACCAAAGTTATTTATTTTGACAGGTAACTAATTTATTAGAGTCAAAAATAAAAATTTATTTGAAAGGATTTAAAAGTGATTTTGCATTGACAAGTTGGAACCGAAAAGTATCAAATATTTTGTACAAAGTTCGGTTGCCCGAAAAATGCACAGCCCTTATTCATGGGTTGCACAAAGGCAGCCCATGAAAAGGGGCGGCTGTGTGTTTATTATATATATATATATATATATATATATATATATATATATATATATATATATATATATATATTAATGGGATGGGAGTAATACTCCCATCCCACATCGATGAAAGGGGGAGCATTTTTGCTCCCCCAAGCCTATATATAGACTATTTCCTTTCCTTTCAAATTGTACCAAGCTCAAAGCATAAACCCTAAGCGAGATAATTAATCTCTCGGGTACTTGAGCAAGTTATTTTTGTGGAGCCTGAATTTCTTCGGGCACCACTAGCTTATATTTTGGGTGGGGCTTCTAGAGTGGTCTAGCAACTACTCGAGGCTTCTTAGTTCTTCCTCCTGGGGAGGTTTTGGTTGGTAGGGTTTGTGTGGATACTGATAGAGGCTATCCTACCATTGGAGGCTTATGCAAGAAGGTCCTACAAAATCACGCTTCAACTGGTAAGTTCTTTTTCTTTCTCTTTTAATTATTAAGTCTTTTTCTTTAAGTGTTTTTAGACTTAATAATTATGCGTAGGTTATTTTTACATGCTTAGTTTATTTTATGCTTAGGTTATAACTTAGAGTTATAATATGCTTAGTATAAAATAAATATGCTAGGATATAATTTGGAATTATGGTATGCCTAGTCCTTTAGCATGCTAACCTAGGTAGAGAATTATTTAGTTAAGGCTTTATTTATTTTATATGCAACTAATAGGAGTTCCTGGGACAGGGACAAAATTTTGAATTTCCGTCATGCCTCTTATGCATGTTCAATTTGACTGTTAGTTCCCAACAGAATTGTGTTATCAACTATAGAAGTTACTTACCACCAATCCTAGCATCCAGTAACCTGCACTGCCAGTTCAAGCAACTAGGGAGGGGGATTGGGTCCCTGAAAACTTTAGTATGCCTAACATAGCAAAGTATAATGGAACTGATCCACCTCAATCCCACATCACCACCTATCAGAGGGTTATGAGAATAAGGACTCATCGAGATATTCCCTTGCACCTTGGAAGGTCTTGCTATTGAATGGTATAATATTTTGTCAGATGAGGTAACTGGAAATTAGGAAGCTTTATCTGAGGCTTTCATTGAGCAATATGGTTTCAATGCCACTATTAAGACTACCATACAGAATTTGGAGGCAATCAAATAGGCTCCTAATGAGAAATTCAAGCCCTATTTTGAAAGATGGATGGCCAGCCAAGTGTTCTTGAAGGATCGCCTGAGTCTCCCCGAGATGATCGTAATGCCCGGTTATCGTAAGGTTCTCGGTATTGATAAATTCTCTAGCTATGTAGAGGTCTTTAAGAAGGCAAAAAAATGGGAAAGGATTGAGGAATTGGAAAAGGTGAGAGTGCCTGCCAATCCTTGGTTCAAGAACAATGACCTATCAGTCCCAGCCGAGGCCACTAAGCCAAGGTCTAGCTCGGATCCCGAAATCGCAACCCTACAAGATGAAGTTGCAGTAGTTCGTACTATTAAAGACAGTATTTCCCCTTGTAAGGCATCCTTGCCCACCATCTTCACTAAGTTGAGGGCACTTGGTCTTCTCCAAAGTGTCAAAACCCTATGTTCCACCCAAGCCTAAAGATAGTGTTAAGTTTTGTGCTTATCATGTTAGCAAGGGTCATCGCACAGGTGCCTGTAGGGATTCACTCAAAGCCATTCATGGCCTGATTAGAGAGAAAAAGATCCAGGAGCCCTAACTAAAGCTAAGCACCATGAACAACCCCCTACTAAATTTTAAGAAATAGGTTGCGGCTGTTAAGTCAGGACTGCATTCCCATCATGTCTTCAATATTATCACACAAGCTAATCCTGTGGTCCACTCAGCAGTGACTTTAGCTGATGAGCTGGTCCCTATTGACATCAATGCATACGAGTTAGAATGTACTTATGATGAGGAAGCTATGTTGGTTCAACTGGGACCAATTGACATTGATGCCTATGCATTAGAGATTGATGACCTTAAAGGACCAACCTTGTTAGTAGAAACCTCCAAGGGGAGGAGTTATACTGAAAATGGGGTGTTACATGTTACCCAAAGTGGAAGGTTCCTCCTAATGTCGTCCTAAAAATAAGAAGAGGTAATGATGTAGACATCCGAGTAGTCCCAAGTGTTAATCAGGGTCCGACCTTTACACCCGCTATTGAGGCTCAAACCCCGATTGGTACTAGAAAGAAAGATTTAAAAGGCACCCCTCATATCCAGCAATTACAAGTTGCACCAGCTAAGTACATCATTTGGCAGCTTCTTATTGACTCTGAAGATAATCCCAGGGGTTTGATAGAAAAGTTACTAAGCATAAAGGCTACACCTTCCACTCCCTTGGTTGAGGTGTTTTCAGTCATTGGAGGGTCTCCTTCCAATCAGGCTGAGCCCATTATGTTTTATCCATCGGATCTCCCATATGAAGGGAATAAGCATAACAAGGCACTTTTCATCAAGGTGCAAATCTCTGATCATTCTATCCCATGTGTTATGGTGGAAGATGGTTCCACCCTTAATCTCTGCTCTACCAAGATCCTTCCTTGCTTAGGGCTAGATGATTCCGTGTTGGAGTCATCCAATACTATTATAAGGGAATATAATGATATGAACATGAGCTTCATTGGGTCTTTGAAGTTGAGGTTACAATTGGGGGAATAAAGTCTAAAGTCATATTCACTATCCTTGACATCCTCGTCATTTACTCGTTATTATCGAGTTGTCCTTGGCTCCATGCATTAGGGGTTGTCCTTTCTACAGTCCACTAGAAAGTCAAGCTCATCCATAATGGCAAGCTAGTGACCATTGAGGCTGATAAACCATCAGTTATAGCAACTATGGAAGCCAAGGAAAAGGAATCTAAGGTGGCTGTAGCTCACCAGGGTATGAAGATTTTGGCTAGGGTATACATATCTCTTAAAATCAAAAAGATTATAATGAAGTAAGGCTATGTGAAAGGAAATGGGCTCGGGAAGAATCTTCAGGGCATGCTGGAACCCATTTTTCCTCTTCTGTGGCCATTCAGACTTGGTTTGGGGAATCGCCCAGGTGCTAAAAAGTCTAAGCCTCAGTCTTATCTTAAGATAGGGGCTGAGGTCAAGAAGAAAATATTCACAGGTGAGGAAGAACCCATTGAGGTGAGGGGCAAGAAGGTCCCTAGTTTTGAGATCTTTAATGATGTATTGATTTCAAGAAAGGCTTCATGATTGAAACCTCAATTTCTATGGAAGTATGTGGGCATGCTGAAGAAGATGAGGTGAGTGAAGTAGTTGAAGCCTTAGAGGTACTTATAAGGAAGAATTGGAAGGGAAATGAGAAAGGGAATCCCATCAGTAAGGCTGTCAAAAAATTAGCAGGAGCAGTGGCAGAAGAAACTCGAGCGTGCCTACGCACCGAAACTACTAGTTCTACTGCCAGTATTGTCCAGGCAGATCATTAAGGCCCTCCATCTGTGGAGGATGATTCAAATGATGTACTTTTCAATGTTGCAAACATTTTGATGCAAACAATGCCGCTTATGAGGCATGTCATGAATAAATTGTAACATTAATCCCCTTTATTTAAAACATGTCATGAATAAATCGATGCATCTCTCATTCACATTTTGCTCGAATATTTCATTCTAATGGCATCATGCACTCATAACAAGAACATTCTTAAAATATCATCATATTTATTAATGAAGTTGACTTTGAATACATCGCAATGGTATGAAATCCAATGGTTAAAACCTATCACCAAATAAAAGAGAGATAATAAAAGTGCTTAGCAAACATGATAACGATATGTCTTAGTCTTTCTTTCTTTATGAAGGGGGAAAAGGGTACGAGGGTATGCATCATCAAGAAAGAAGACCAAAAGACTCATTCCGACTATAAAAGTACACCTTGGGTTACATCAATAGTAGGCTGGCTCTGGTTATAAAGAAAACTTTAGGTTACAAAATGATACTCAAATCCCTCAAAAACTCTAAAGGGAAGTTGATCATTTATAAGTCAATCAAGAAGATCTTGTCCAAGACAATAGCTACCCACAGGGATTGGGCTGATAAACTTCCAGTTGTAGTTTGGGGGTATAGAACTAGTATAAGAACACCCACTAATCAAACACCTTTCTCCTTGGTATATGGAACGGAAGCCGTGTTACCGGTTGAAATAAAAGTAACATATCTAAGAGTGGAACTTGAAGCTCGGCTTAAAACGTTAGATTAGACAAGGGTTAGATATGAATAGTTAAACGCACTAGATGAAAAGCGGCTCAAAGCACTTGACCACCAACAGATGTACCAGCAACGCATTGCTCGAGCTTACAATAATAGAGTTAGATATCCAAAGCAGCCTCTCAAAGCTGGTGATGTGGTTCTTAAATAGCTACGCCAGAACAATACTGATGCTAGGGACAAGTTCAAGTCTAATTATTGTAAAGAATGTCCTTGGTAAAGGAGGAATCAAGCTTATTTATATGGATGGAAATGAGTTTGTAAATCCAGTGAATTTAGATAGGCTTAAGCATTATCATGTCTAAGTCGAAACAATTAAATCATAAACAAGCAGTATAACGAATAAAAAGAAATAAAGAATAAATCACCCAACGAGTGGTCCTCTACTAATCGTGTAAAAATTAGGGTGCAACCCACTGATCGGTATTCTGTAAAATGGTCAGGCAAAAATTAGGGTACTCCAATGCAAATAAAGCCCACTAAGTGGAAAACCCGAACAGGGTGACTTAGGTAAAAGTTGGGGCATTGAGAGAAAAATGTCAGTTGCTTTCTGTAAAAGACCAGTAGGCAATAGGAGTTAACCATTGCCTATGTACTCAAATTAATCTCATCAATGAACATGTTATGATATCACTAAGAATCTTGGTCCTATGAATGCATGCATGTCATTAGGTGAAATAATCACATGTGTGTGAGCATCAATTTTTTTCTATGCATTTTATACAACTTTGTTATCATCTTCACTGCACATATGTTGTCCAACAAAAGATAAACATACTGATGGGTCATAAAAAAAAGCCTGCTGGATCAAAAACCTAAAAGGGTGATTCAGGTAAAAATTAAGGTAAAGAAAAAGGAAGACAAGTCTGCTAGATTGAGCTGCCAAGGACAATTTAGGAAAAAATTAAGACAATCTGCTGGATTGAAAACCCGAAAGGGCGGTCTAGGCAAAAGTTAAGACAAAGAAAGAAAAGCATGCTAGATAAAAAACCCGAAAGGGTAGTCCAGACAAAAATTAAGGTAAAGAAAAAGAAAGAAAAAGCTTCCTGGATTGAAAACCTGAAAGGGCGGTCCAGGCAAAAGTTAAAGCTAAAAAAAAGAGAAGTCCGCTGAACTAAGCCATGAAGGACAGTTTAGGCAAAACTTAGGACAAAAAGAAAAAAGCACTAAATGATCAGTAGGTTACCTTACGTCGAATGGCCTATGCAAAACTAGCTAGACTTGGTCTCGATGTTAGCTCAGAAAAAGAAAAGTTCAACATGCGTAAAAGTAAATGTCAAAAGTACTAATCCAGGTTTACATCAAAACAAGCCACGCAGAGCCAAAGATATCAAATATTCAGAAAGCAATGAAATGTGGTCTAATCTAAGCTACTGGGGGATCCACTCCCTAGTGATCCTCTGGAGTCTAGTCCTGCGTATCCACCAGCAGATAATCCATATCAATTATCACATGGTCCTCAGCTCTACCAGTACCAATAATAGGCAGGTCGGGGACCCTAGTCTTCGTAGTCCCTGTAGGACCCTTAGTAGCAGCATCCGCTCCCCCAACATGCTGGTCCACCTCCCATTTAGCTCCGCCTCTCTTGGTCACTGTTGGAGCCACCCAATAAGAGAAAAGGACATCCTCAGAAACAAAATTAAATGGCTCCAGTGTCTCTTTATCCTAGGTCATCCGTGCCAGCTGACCCCTCAACATCTTAATCTCGGCCCTTGCCCGGGCGGTCTCAACTCTAGCCTGGTCAGCCTCAGTAGTGACTGCTCACAGCTGCCCCTCTAATAACCAGCTCTCTCCTTAGAAGCATCCAAGTCCTTAACGGACTTGTTGTTCTCCATGACTAGTAGAGTCTACAACAGAAATTATATGATTAGTATACATATATAAATTTCATGGCATGCATAATGCATAGTTTGTTAATTTTCCCAAGTTAAAGAAAATTATCAAGGCTAGCATACCCTGAGCGAATAGCAGATCCTGAACGAAGAAGTAACCCCTGGCAATCCTCTCGGCCTCATATATGGTCACCTGAAAGAGAAAGTCACATCATAATCGGATATTCTAGGAAATTGTTATAAGGATAAGGCTAAAAGAGAGGAATTCCTTACGTGAGTGGAGCTGGAAGTGATAAAACCAATGGGTTGGACCAACTCCTCGAGCTCCTTGATAGCTCACTTCCCCAAATGATCAAGGTGATGAAAGAAGGTATCTAGCTCTGCTCGAAGAACTCCCTTTCTCATCGTTCTCCAAGCACGGGACTGCTTCGTCAGCGGCTCAGGGCGAGTAGGGGCAGCAGCAGTAGGCCTCTTTCACGTGAAAATGGGAGGCTACAATAATAAAATGTCACACACAGAGACACAATCAGTTTTAAGAAATAATAAGGTGTTCACAAAGGCTAAGTCAGGGAGATACCTGAGAAGAAGGGGTAGGAGACCTAGTTGGGCCCTCAGTACTACGAACTATAGAGAGGCCACCACGGTCGACCCACGGTCCATCCTCATCATCATCGTTGTCATCATTGCCATCATTGTCGCTCCGGTGGAACTCGATGGGGACATCCTTGTAATGAATCCTCTTACAAGGAGGAAGGAGAGAAGAATTGATGAACTCAGCATAGGAGCCCTCTACTGACAACACCCGAGCCCCCTTGCCCAATAAATACAAGCCCTGATCCATCCCTGGCATTAGATGCAGCTAGAAGACTCCTACTAGGATCGAGGGAGGGATCAGTCTCTCTAACACAATACTGGTCCTCCACCCCTAGACCCTCTCACCAAAATACCACTCAAAGGAGAGTGGTAACTCCAGGATGAAGCGGCGGTCATTCACACCACCCCGCATTCGCACAATGCCCCTATATACATCCAACCCTTCCCATGGGTCTCGGATAACCTATAAAAAGTAAATGCATTGTAAGTGTCACAACCTCATAAATATAGTTTATACTAATGGTTTGTTGAAATGGAAGACTCAGGTTTAGTATAAAGAACTTTACCTGATCTAAGCACAGCAAGCGAAAGAACTCCCGATAATGCACTATAGTTAGGGCCTGACCTTGCCAAGGCCCCATCTGCTTAGAAATGATATGAGGTGTCTCATGCTGCATGGGCAAGCCTAGCCTGGGAATCGGCCTATAATTGAAGGCCCAAATTTGAAAGATAAAGTAAAGATTAGCTGTAGCATAGTTTAAATAAAAGGTTAAAGCACAAGAGATCAGTAGGATCAGGTGGCAGATCTTGAGCTCGGACTGCTGACCCCGAATCCTAACGTCTAACCCATAATATAACTATGCTAGGATGGCCTGACACTAATTCTTGCCTGGCACAGCAGCAAGATCCTCGACAGCTGAGAGCAAACCATAGTTGAGGTTACTTGAGAAGACCGATAAGAAGATGGCGGTAAGGAATGTTAATAAGAAAGATCGGGCACACTAATCTCTCATATCCGTAACAATGGGATGCAGCTGCCTGATCCAGTAATCACGCAATACCCTATACTTGAGCTTGTCTATCCTTCCAGGACGGAACATAAGAAATCTCTCAATATAGGCCTTCACCTCAGCTCGGGAATACCATCTATCGGTGGAGACATCAAAATGGATGATGCCCCCGCTCTAGTCTAATCCTGTTAGAGCACACATGTCTGAGGGGGTGACGATGACTTTCTCATTCGATAAATGAAAAGAATGGGTCCTCGCCGACCTCCTCTCCGTAAGAGCTGAAATAGCACCCTGGACTAATGTCTTGGAGCCCGAGGGATGGCCTTAAGGATATCACTGAACCCCAAAGAATCAATACGGGCTAGTAGCTACGTGTCCCTTGCGATATGAATCTCCTCATATCACTTTCTGTAGAACCTCAAGACTCCTACGGTCTTGTACTGAAACTGCAAAGATGAAGTCATAGTTCAACAAAGTTAGAATGCAGCGGATAAATAAAAAATCTGAGTAAAATTGCAAAAAAACATTAGGTTAATGCTCTGTCCCTGAGGACATGACCCGTACGGGTCCACCCTACCAGTATAGGTCCGTACGTGGCTCTCGTACCAAAAATAGTACGAGTCCCTTATCACCCGTATAGGCCCCTTATAAATAGTAACATCGCGCAAAATATTCCCAAATATCCAAATTCATCCAATTTCAACCAAAGATCATTCAAATCAGTTCCTAAAGCATCCTAGGATAAAGTTACATGCATCAGGATCTATTTCAAGGTATAAAACACCTTAAATCATGCCAAAAACCTAGAAATTCTGAAAAAACTCAAAAATAGGAAAAGGAAGAATCAAGTGAAATACCTGGAGTTTAGAGGCATGGGTATTAGGGGAAGGGATCAGAGGCACTTCAGGAGTGGGAGTGAGCCCCAAAAATGAGTTTTCTCTCAAAAAAGCAAACCCGACCAAAATCGGACATTCACTAAGCTCCAAATCACCTAACCGGGGCAAATCCTCGTGCCTAACAAAAAAGTGGCCGATCTTGGGGATATTTTTATACATTTTGATTGATTTTTGAAAAGAATTGCTAGAAAATTGCAATATGGGAAGACTTGGTATAAGGCGGGATGTGAGGGGTTTGTTCAGTTTTTAAACTCCCCTGGACCAGGACCTGTACGGGTCCCACCCTACCCGTATGGGTCCCTTCCCTCCAAGTCACCACTCATATAGGTCTTACCCCATCCATACGGGTCCCCCTTTATCATCAGCAGATAGTTTTAAATCAGAGCTCTATAAAAGCATGAAGGGCGCATCCAGTCCAAGCTTGGAGCCACCCCTACTTCTCTTAAACTCCATATTTCAGTTAAATATGGGGCAAAACCCCTAGCTCACCTTGATTCTTGATTGAAGGGGCAAATATTTTTGTCTTTGCAAAATCATTTGAGAATCAAAGTGAGCCACTCTTGAATTTGTCACTAATTGGGATGATTTTCATATGTAGATCCCCCCCGAGCGTAGGAAATTTTCCCCAGCAAACAAATCTTGAAAGGAGGGACTTCACCAGTAGTAAAGAGCCTGCCATAGGATATTACTCCATTCCCCAATAATGGAATCAACCTAAGGGACATTCCGTAGTATAGTCACCAAAGAGGTGTCTTTCTCTCCAGCAGAGCATCCATGTCAAGATAGTCCATTTTCTAGCAGCAGAATTATTCAATCCAGGGGCATCCCCTTATTTCCCAGTAGCAAAACCCTTCAATCTAGGGGCATCCCCCTATATCCCAGCAGCATAAGCAGCCAGTCAAGGGGCATCCCCCCATCGTCGAATACCCTAAGGGAACCCACCTTAGGGGCATTCCCTAGTAATTGAACTAATTAAGGGGCATTCCCCTGAAAGGCACCCTCCAAGGGACATTCCACCCCCAGGAAATTAGGCCAAACCCAACATTTCATGTAATTGATTTCAGATTATTCAGAGGCCAACTCTCATCCACATATCTTCATTCTTGATTGAAGGGGAAAAAATTTGTGTTCATCACATAGTCAATTAAGAATAAAGATATGTCTGTTTAGACAATGACTAACTCAATGTTTGATTATTGTCTTGTTATAGGTTATTTAAAATCCCCAGTACGAAAGTCATATGCCTTAGGAAAGGGATACACCATCAGTCAGGAGAGTCATCCGCCTTAGGAAAGGGATATGCCATCAGGAAAGGAAAGTCATCTACCTCAAGAAAGGGATACGCCATTAGCGAAGGAAAGTCAATCGCCTTAAGAAAGGGATACACCAACAGTCAGGAGAGTCGTCCGCCTTAGGAAAGGGACACAGCATCAGTAAACGAGGGTCATCCGCCTCAAGCAGGCCATATGCATTAGTCAGGAGAGTCATCTGCCTTAAGAAAAGGATACACCATCAGTCAACAGAGTCATCCCCCTTAGGAAAGGGATACGCTATCAGCGAAGGAAAGTCATCCGCCTTAGGAAAGGGATATACCATCAGTCAGGAGAGTCATCCACCTTAAGAAAAAGGATACACCATCAGTTAGGAGAGTCATCTGCCTTAATAAAAGGATACACCATTAGTCAGGAGAGCTATCCGCCTTAGGAAAGGGATGTACACACCTTCCCTAGTAGAGTCGCTAGGGATATGCATTGGCAAGGAAAGTCGACCGCCTCAAGAAAGGGATCCCCAGGAAAGGAGTTCGCGTCCAGAATGGAACTTACCAATATCATCACCTCAGGTAAAATTTCTAAATCCTCACTCACATTGTGAGATCATACAGATACATATCTGCAATGATCCCACTAGAGGCAGTCAGTGAGCACTGGACTTTGACGGTCCTTCTCACCAAATAATGATGAGAGCTAGATAATGTAATCTTTTACAAGTGTTATCCATCAGAGGTGTTCCTACTGCTGTAGAGTAAAGTTTGGCCAAAGTTTGGAGACCTAGACTGCCCTTAGGGACCTGTTCGGGTTCTGCCCGATGGTACAGATCCATCGGTGGGCCCGTACAGGTCATTTCTTCCCATACGCCTAGAGGGGACCCGTACGGGTCCTATCATTGCCTTGTTAGCACAGGTCCGTTTTGACCCGATGAGGAATAATGCTTATTTCGTTCAGTGATCAGACAAAAGAGCCAAAAAGGACCGAATTGTCATCCAAAATCCAAAATTCAAAAATCCACTTTCCAGGGAAGCTCCGATTTAGCATTTTCTACTGAAAAATCAAAAATTCAAAATTTGGTCAAACCTAGGTAATCCTCCTGTCGGGTAATTACCTATCTATAGTAAAAATATCAAATCTTACCGAGATCTGGCAAAATTTTATGGGATAATCTTGATAGATAGGTAATTATCCATCCGGCTAATTACCTCCCTATTATATATATGGGTCAGCCCCCCTCATTTCAACAGTGATGCAAATTTGTAAAATCCCAAAATTACCTTTATGTCCTTTCTTAGTTTTGGGAGTCTTAAAAGCCCTAAAACTCTGTCAAAACACTTCTAAATTCGAGTCTTATCACCGACTCTTGGTATAAAGTCATATTTTAGTCTTTTTAAATCAAGTTCTTATAGTGATCTTCGGTCTAAAAATGACTCAATTCCCCCACGAAATTCAGCATTTTCCTTAGGAATAATCCAAGATTATAGCCATAACTTGGGTTAAACCTATTTTTAAACCAAATCACACTCTCTGACAACTTCAATCCCGCACCGGCTCTCAAGTCATTCTAGACAGATGAAAAGTTAAACTAAGGGTAATCGGCTCTAAGACCAACTTTCAAGTTCATTAAAATTGATTTTCACTGCTTTATTATTACATATTGCATTTCATTTCTCTGGTTAAGTGAGCCACTGGAGCCACTTCAACTATAATATGTGTAAATAAGCTCACAGATATGGATGAAACATCTAGAATGAGAGAAAACTTTATCCGAGTTTCTGAGCCAAAACTCAAAAACTTTATCCGAGTTTCTGAGCCAAAACTCAAACACTGCCATCACTGTACCAAAAATTTGGTGGAAAATATCAATTTATTATGCCGCTATAATGCCCGTTTTATTTATTGAATTAACTTCTTAAAAAAAGCCATTCTAATGCCAAAATTACCATAGATTCCAAAGTTTCAAAATTTATTCAAACAATTTGAACAATATGAGTTCCTATCATGTCTGAACTTAGAATCTCAATTTCTTTTTGGTATAAAAATCCCATTTTGGATCAGTATACCACAATTCCCGATGGAGCTGAACCGGGTGGTGACTCTATTTTATTTTTAAATAAAGTAAAAATGCTTTATTGTAAAAATATATTTTCTTAATAAAATGTGTAAATATATTTCTCAATATAATTACATTTTTGGCCTACAAAGCCACACGCATTTAAGCAAACAGGATTTTCATAAACCGAACCAAACACCGTAGTTTCCTCAAACCGCACCAAACCGAATTGCGCCCCGTGCACTGTACCCCGTGTGCAATCCCTCTAAAAACCCCTCACCCGCTCATAGTGGCAACTCCGCCGGGGACTCATATTATTTTTATAAAAACCTGATTTTTATAAAAATTCTCTTTTTGACATGATAATTAAAATATTGTTCGAATTAAATTTTGGAACTAAGGAATTTGTGATAATTTCTGCGTTACACAAATTTTAGGATTGTATAGCATCTGCATTCTTTACCCTTAAACCAATTTAGGTGTCTTTTGGTGTAGTATCTCCAAGTTTGCTTAGGGCTTGAGGGGTATGGATCCAATCACACCCCTTGCGTAATGTAGGAGGACCTTGCTCGCTTAAGGGCAAGACTACCTACATATATTACATGTGGAAAAGTTTCCTTTGGTTTGCTTAGGGCCATTGGGACACGGTACACAAAGGCGCAGGGTACCCCAAATTGCACCCAATCCTAAGACCTAAACCCACATGTAGATGACCCATAGATACTTCTCCATAGGTTTACCCAAAAAAACCTCTAGTGCACGCGAGCACACTTTGCTAAGTCCCCCGTTGGCTCTAAAACGAAGTAACCCAATAGAGTTAAAAGGGCAGTAGGCACGATCTAACTATTTGCTACTTGTGCACGTTTATTAAATATAAATAAACTGAAAACGGATATCATAAACATCATGATAGTGTGTAAACTAACCACATCTTTATACAGCCATAACATTTGTGTATGGCATCTCATTTTATAACCGAGACCAGTGAGTCCACCTAGGATCAACCCATGAGCTAAAATAACCAAGACCAGTGAGTCTACCTAGGCTTAGCCTATGAGCCGAAATAACTGAGACTAGTGAGTCCACCTAGGCTCAGCCCATGAGCCAAAATAACCAGGACCAGTGAGTCCAGCCAGGCTCAACCCAAGAACCGAAATAAACCAAACCCCTTTAAGTGACCTGAGAGTAAGCTCACCCCTTAGACCAATGAGTCAAAACCCCTTTTAGTGACCCAAGAGTCAACTCATCCTTGGACCAATGAGTCAAACCCTTTAAGTGACCCTAGAGTCATCTCACCCTTGGACCAATGAGTCAAAAACCCTTCGAGTGACCCGAGAGTCTGCTCACCCCTTAGACCAATAAGTCAAAAACCCTTTGAGTGACCCGAGAGTCAGTTCACCCCTTGGACCAATGAGTCAAAACCTCTTTGAGTGACCCGAGAGTTAGCTCATCCTTGGACCAATGAGTCAAAGCCCTTTGAGTGACCCTAGAGTTAGCTCACCCTTGTACCAATGAGTCAACCCACCTTTAACTAGTGAGTCAATTCGTCCCCGGGCCATCAAGTCTAATTTGACTCAAACCCTTAGTCTTTGGACCGAGCGTTTGTGATGTTCCATGAATATCACAAACTATCTTCTCCAATTGCTCCTCGAACGATTGGCACATACCCAACCCCCTTAATATTTATACATATCTACTCATTCGTTTTCTCACTCAATCATTCATCCATTCATGCATCCCGACGGGCAGAGGTAAATAAAGCTTAGAGCCACCTCCGGTGCACTTACTAACACTTGTTCTCTTTCATTTTCACGATGGAAACGAGAAAAAAGGAGGTTAAGATGTGTTATCGGAAGCCCAATAGTCACAACCCTACACTAATTGAGTCTCTGGCCGGATTTTTCCCCAATCTAGAACCTAAAATTACAATGGCAAATGATGATGCGCTTGGACAATCCCTTAGGAGAATTATTGATGCTCTGGAATTTCATAATATTTGGGAAAAGAAGAGCACTGCTAATGCTCAGAAAACTCAAGAGCAAGAGACTGAAATAGCATCATTAAAGGCAAAAATGGAAGAAATGGACAAGATATCCCTGGCCAAAGATAAATCTGTTGCTCCCTCCATCGAGCAGTATGTTGATATCGACCAAATCTTTCTAAAGGAGTCAGAAGCCCTTTTGGTTAGCTTTGTAATTCTATACATAGCCTCATATGCTGGTACTAGACCTCCTAATGCACATGTGGAAGGTTATCTTTGAATCATGACTAGCACGAACATCCCTATTGTTCATATATTCAATATGTTCAAATCCACTTTACGAGGATCCACCTCTGAGTGGTACATGAGGTTGCCAACGGACATGAAATCTGATTAGAGAAAGCTATGCTCGGTATTCCTGGAGAATTATGCCTTCAATCTGAAGGTCAAGACTACTTTAAAAGACCTTGAAAGAATCAGACAACCGCTAAATGAGTCCTTCAAAGAATTTTACCTGAGGTGGATGGCTGTTCGTGTACTTGTAACTAGAGCACGTGACTAAGACGCCCTGATAGAAAAGCTTATTAAAGGCTTTAGCCCGAAATACCGGGATGGAATGAAAATGAAAAGATTTGACACTTTCAACGACGTAGTAGACTATGCCAAGAGGCTTGAAAAGCATGAGGAAGAAGATCGGGCAAAGAAGCAAGAACATTAAGCTTATACTAAATCGCGATATTGGGAAAACGGCGGATCCTCCAAGCAAGGTAATTCTGAGTCCCCAAAGGCTCCAGCCAAAGTCATAGCCGCCATTCAGGTGTAGACTCACCAATCTATCTCTATATAGGTGGAATTACTATCACAGATATTCACCAAACTAGGAAAATCTAACCAACTCCAGAGCATCAAGCCATTCACTCTGCCTGCTATGACAGACAGCGATAACTTCCATGCTTATCATGTGACTAAGGGGCATCATACTAAATAATGCGCCCAGCTACTAAAAGATCTATAGCTAATGATAGTCGATGGGAGAATGAAAGAGCTTGAGAATAAACTAAGCACTCAGAATAATCCTCTACCAAACTTTCAAGCTACAATGAAGCCATCGGTATTCATGTATAGGCCGATGAATATGGTATCAATGTAATGAACAACTTTCGGCATGACCTAGGATGGGGGGTGTGAGCCAACGACCCCTGATCCCCCCGCCCGCACGGTAAGCTTTAATGCTCTTCGGCGTAGGGCGGAGAGACAACGAGCGTTATAAAGGGTGCTTAAGGGATGATCCTTATTTTAGCATGATTAAAATGAATAATGAAAGCAATGTTGAAGTTGAAATTTAGTTCAATTTACATGTTAAGGGATACGAGATTTAGAATCCCGTATTTTGAGATAGAGTCGCCACCCGGTTAACCTCCATCGGGAATTTGGGTATGATATTCCCACAGGGTGGTTAGACCGTACCTTAATACAGAGATTCTAAGTTTGGATGATGTTGCTTACTTTTCAATTTTTAAATCAAGTCGATTATATTTTAATAAACGTGACCTTAGTTCTTATGTGATTTAATCCGATAATTCTTTGGTGTTTTCGATTTATATGCGATACATCACACGAAAAGCGATAAATAAACAAAGCAAGAAAATAAAATTATTACAAGGCTTTATAAATACCTATACATTTTTCTAATGTGAGGAAATAAATAAAGCGATAAAGAAATAAACGGACGAAACGTATTTTTGGATTTTTAGGGACAAAAGTGTAATTTTTGGGCATTTATTAATTATTTAACAACCCAAAAAGGGTGAAATAAATTAACTAAATGTCCTAAAATCAGATTTAATATGTACAGAATATTTGTTGGATTTTTAATCGGCGCAAAACAATTTATTTAGATTTATCTAGCAAAAACGCTATTTTTAAGCCATTTAAATGCATATTAAATCAAATAAAAATAAAAATAAAATTTAAAAATAGAATAAAATGAATAAATACATCTTTAGATTATTTGTGAATTTTTTGAATTTTTTTGGGTTGAAATCGGGGTTAAAAACGCAAGAAAAAGGTGAAAAAGGGCTAAAAACAGTTTTTAGCGGCAAAAGGCTCTGGCGACAACCTTAACCGCCACAGCTCTAGCCTTGGCCGCTATAGTGGCAGCGGTGAAGGCTATAGCGGTGGTGGTGAAGGCTGTCGCTATAGCCTTTGTCGTGCCAAACCAATTTTAAAGGGGGAAATCGGTGTTTTTGCATCTATAAACTCGAAATCATTGAAGTTTTAAGTCGTAATCAACTATATTTCAATAGATCTAGACTTAAAACACTCAAATAATGTTGATTTTATGGATTTGAGTAAGAAAATACCCAAAAATCGCAAGAATTAAAGGGACCTCTATAGGGGTGGAGTTCACCTCCATAGTTATAGCCTTCACCGCTATAACAGCAGCGGCAAAGGCTATAGGGGTAGAGGTGAATGCTATCCCTATAGAGGTTGGACTATTTTCTGACGGTTTTCCAAGAACACCAAGGAAAAACTAAGAAATAACACCAAAAGCACCAAAAAATAGCAACAATAGACAATAAAATGAAATAAAAGATCAAAGGAACTTAGTTTTGTTACCTCTAGGCCGTGAATCTAACACAGGAGACTCGAATCAGAGGTTGGGCAAGCTTTTGATGATTTTCTGACAGAAACAGCGATGAAAATAGCGACAGAAATAGTGACAGATTGTTTTGGGTGGTATTTGAAAAAAAGTCCCTAAAACCTTATTTAATCCGTTTTAACCTATGATTTTTAAGTGTTTTTAGCGTTTAAGCTATGAGATCCAGCCTAAGAACTACTGAGAATCAAGATTAGGAAGGATTAAACCCGGATTCTAGCTTTTCTTAATCTTTCTCTCTCTAGTTCTTCATTTTATCTCTCTTGTTCTTTATTTTTCTCTCTAAAATCACTTCTCCCTTCTAAAAATTGAAAAGAAGTCCCCTCTCTCTCTATAAAATTAGTTTAAATACCCTCACACACAAAAGTCCACCGACTTAAATAAATTTTCAAGAAAAACACATGGGCCAATCATGAGAGGAGAGAGAAAAAAAGAAAGTGGGTCGTGCCAAGCCAACAGCCATTATCACGGCGGTGACCGCCATTAGAGTAGCGGTCATCACCGTGATAGCAGCGGCCACCGCCATAATGGTAGCGGTGGCTACTGCCATGGGCAGCAGGGTGGCTATAACGGGGGTGGCCACCCCGGTAGCGTTCACCGCTATAAAGGGCAATGGTGAACGCTACCACGGCAGTGGTGACCGCCACAAGAGTGGCGGCCATCATCACCGAAGGGTAGGCTGCCACCGCCGCCGCTGCCATCTGGGATTTGCTGCAATGTGCCTAAGGAGACTGTTGAACTAGACTCATTGTGCCTGATATGTGGATTCTTGAACTGGTTGTCTTCTGGGATTGCCATAGATAGACCTATCATGAATAAAACTGACTTAGATTCGGTCTACCTGTTAAGAGAGACTTAAGGTTTGCCAAGTGCGGGCTTGGGCTTTTGAGGCTTTGCCAAGCACTAGCTTGGGCTTTTGAGGGTTTGCCAAGCACGTGCTTGGGCTTTTAAGGGTTTTACCGAGAACGAGCTTGGGCTTTTAAGGTTTGCTAAGAATGATCTTGGGCTTTTGAGGTTTGCCAAGAATGAGCTTGGACTTTTGAGGGTTTTGCCAAGAACAAGCTTGGGCTTTTGAGGTTTGCCAAGAACGAACTTGGGCTTTTGAGGTTTGCCAAGAACAAGCTTGGGCTTTTGAGGTTTTTGCTAAGAATGAACTTGGGCTTTTGAGGTTTGCTAAGAATGAGCTTAGGCTTTTGAGGGTTTTGCCAAGCATGGGCTTGGGCTTTTAAAGGATTGCCAAGAATAGGCTTGGGCTTTAGAGGGATTGCCAAGAACGGGCTTTGGCTTTTGATGGATTGCCAAGAATGGGCTTGGGCTTTTAAGGTTTGCTAAGATTGATCTTAGGCTGTTGAGGTTTGCCAAGCATGAACTTGGGCTTTTAAGGTTTGCTTAGAACGAACTTGGGCCTTTGAGGGTTGTGCCAAGCATGGGCTTGGGCTTTTAAGGGATTGCCAAGAACGGACTTGGGCTTTAGAGGGATTGCCAAGAACGCCGAGGGTTTCACTGAGAAATGCCGAGAATTTCTAGCGAGGTCGGACTGGGATTTGCTTGGCTTAAATCTCATGCTGGGAATATCAAATGAGATCCCTAGACTTAAACACACAGTAAGAACTAAACTGGGAGGCGTTGAGCACTTCTAATGAGGTCGGACTGGGATTTACTGAAAAGCGCCTAAGGAGGCCCGTTAGAATAAATGCATTGTGCCTACCACAGAAATTTTGAGATATTAGAGAGAGACATGAGCTACACTTTTGTTGTTTAATTGATTTTGCCGAGACAAAAATTTTTTGCCCCTTCAATTAAGCAACCCAAAAGGAAGAATGAAACTGAAATAAAGTTGAGATTTCTGGGAGTCCGAAGAGACTATCGAGGCCGAGCACCGAGTCTGGTTGATATGCCCCTGGGTATTTGCATTAAGGTGCCCCTAAGTATTTATATTGAGGTGCCCCTGGGAGAAGCTTCTGAGTTCTGATTTTAGAATCCATCGGGTTGGTCATCCTTCTGAATTACCCCTTGGTGTGCCTGTCAAGAAGGCTTTAAAGCATTAGTAAGCCATATAAATCGTGTTTTTATTGCTTAATTGATTTTGTGGAACAAAAATTTTTGCCCAACAAAAATTTTTGCCCCTTCAATTAAGCAATAAAAATGGGAGAAAAAGAAATAAGAGTTGAGATTTCTGGGGAGGCCGGAGAAAATGCCAATATTGAGTATTGAGAGTAGCTGATGTGCTCCTAAGAGAAATTCTGCCTTTGAATGTGGGACAGACGATAATTTTTAGATGCCCTTTGATACAGGCTCTTGTTTTTTTTCCTGTGGAATTTAGTATAGAATAACAGATATGAATATTATGCATGATGTATGGATGCATGAGAAACTCGGACTGGTCATCTTCAAGTTGACTGATTAACTTGCTCGATCGACTTTGCTTAATCCGAGGAAAGATCGACTTGGTTGAAAAGGGAGGATACATGGAATTGCTTTGCGGTACTGACAAGATAAGAATGCTCCTAGAGGAGGATGTTGTGCAGATTTGGTGAGAATGCCCCTGGTGGAGAACTAGGGAAGCCGCAACAATTTGACTGCAAATTAATTACTGGATCAGGCATGACGGAGACAAAGGGGGTGCACAAAGCAGAGCTCAAGATTCTGGATAATGAATGACTGGGCGCTATCACTACAAATGAATTCTACCAAGGATGGCTCCATAGGATTAGGATATTGTGGAATCAAGATGCTTGGCTGCAGTCAAGAATTGATCGGACATGGGCAGAGGATGAATTTAGGTCCTTGGAATCTATTAGACTGACAAATATATCCATGCATTCGGACGCTGATGGCAATAATGCAGATATCTCGATGTGATCGATGGTAGTCAGTAATCTTCGTTCAAATTGTCTTAATTTTTGCATAGACCTAGACATTATGTCGGGCCCATCAGACTTATTCATATTTTGCTTTTGAGTTCTAATTTTTGCCTAGACCTCCTTTTCTGGGTTTTCGATCCAGCGAACTATCCCGGCTTTCACATAGACCTTGACTCTTTTCAGTCTATCAGGATTTTTGCCTTTTATCTCTGCTTTTCTTTCTTCTGAGGAATTGGGTTGACCGTACAGAACCCTACGTTTGACTTATCTATTGCACTTCGCCTTTTGGGCCTAATAAATTCGTTCAAGCACAAACATAAAGAATTCAGTAAAAGTGACATTTTAGTTAAATGAAGTAAGTTTGAGTACATGATGATGATAACCGTTTCTATTGACCCAAACTCTGGTGTTAACTAGCCTATGAAGGTTTTCTAATCAACACACTCTCATGGCTCACTTTACCCTGACTTTTGCCTAGGCCGCCCTTTTCGGGTTTTTAGCCTAGCGGGTCATTTCACACCCTAAATTTTGCCTGAATGGTTTGTAGAATATCAATCAGCGGGGTACACCCTAATTTTGCCCGAGTAGTAGAGGACCACTCGTTGGGTGATTGATTTATATATGCTTTTTATATGCTACTTTTCTGGATTTGATTCTTTTGGTTAGACATGATAACGCTTCAACCTGATTTGATTGATAAGGTTTACGAACTCATTACCATTGATAATCATGCCCTTTGGATCGAAAATATTTTTGAATACACAAAGTCCTACCCAATCTAGCTGGAATTTCCCCCTTAGGTTGGTTTTGGCAGCCTTTGCTTCTTCGGAATCAGATCGTTGGCCTTTGACGGTGCCTCTGGCGCTTGACTCAGTTGTTAGGTGCCTTCGCCATACTTTTGATATATCTGGAGACCACTTAAGCTACTCAGGCTGCGGCTCAATCCATGGTGGTCCCTTTGACACTAGGTTTAATATGACTCTTGATTTCAGTTGTCCCACTAGCTTATGGGCAGTGCGATGAAGATTTACGGGGCTCGGACCTAATTTTTGATCAATCAGGGGTTGCCCCTTGGGATTAAAATCCATTATTCGAAATGACATAACGCGGTAGGTTATACTGAGGGAAGATGAGTTTCTCAACAAACTTGGCCTTCTTTTCGGCGGTAATGTCGATGAAAAGGGTCAACTTCCCCCTACGCTAGTGGGGGTCGAATCTTGTCGATCCTACATAGGCTTATCTTTTCTTCGGTAGCTTCAAAAATTGGTCTGCACATAGTCGCAAGGCCGGCGATGGAGCGAATGACATATTGGATCTATCTAAGGAAGGACTGAGCTTCTTTCACTATTTTAGTCATGGAGACGAGATGATCAGGAATCTAATGATGAACCCTAGGTGTTTAGGCATGACTAGGTGAAAGCGTTATCATGATCTCTAAGCACTTGTTATCTCTCATTTTTTTCTAAAGTTTTGGTCATTAGAAAGTGGTTACAATTTTAGATTATCATCTGTACTCAAGCTTATTTCAGTTAAAGGAATGTTATAAATACTAAACACATTATGCTTATGACCAAAAATGAATGCATGGACCCATTAGGCAAAACATCGAACAGATAAGCGAAAGTGAGAGTTTTAAATTAAAGTGCCTTAGAGGCAGAATTGTTCATATTTAAACACTAGAAACATAAAGGAAGAAAATTACATCACAGAAAATTCATCCTCCACAGGTGGAGGGTCTTGATTGGTAGAGCCGATAGACTAATCATCCTCGATAGCTTCCATTAGGGTGCCGCCTAGGACGATGCCCAAAACCTTTGCTTGCTCGGCTGATAACTTGTCTCCTTTATCCGCTAGAGACCTTACGGGATTCTTCTCAGAGTCGACGGTAGAAATGGCTTCCATAATGGGGTTGGGTGAATTAGAAAAGACCATTGCCAACACAAAATCCTCAGGGAGACTAGAATTAATAACGCTCACTTCATCATCAGAGCCCAGTGATGGCTTTTCCTCAGTGTCGGTCTTCCTTGCAGACTCATCCACTTTTCTTTCTCTTACCAAGCGCCAAATAGCCATACCTAAAGGCCTACATTGATCTGTTGTGTGCCCCTTTTGAACATGATAGCGACAAAAGTTCCCTTTCTCTTCACGCATAGGAGAACGGTATTCACGAAGAGGACTAAGCAGGCCTTTCTCTCATTATTTAGCAAATATAATATGAAGAGGGAGCTTCCATGGAGATACGAATGCCCTCTGACTAGAAGCCTGAGTAGGTATGGTTTGCACTATAGAAACACTCTCTTGATCGATAACTAGAACTGTGGGTGTCTTCTCCCCAGTTGGGGCTGAAGTAACTTTGAAGGATTGAGAGTTGTTGCCCTTGAACCAGGGCTTGCCACTTGGCTTTCTAACCCTTTCCTTTTCCTCCCAGCGCTCGATCTTTTCAACTTTTTCAAAAACCATTTGATAGGACTCGAAAGAGTCGGTCTCCATCTCTTTTTGAAGGAACGGGAGAGCCCCATCAAGCAGTTTTGGGATCATTTCTTTAAGGCTGAGCTTTTGTTTTAAGAGCACTAAAGTGGCAATCCATCGATTAAAATAAGGTTTGAAAGCTTCGCCGGGCTTTTGCTTGACTGCCTCAAGATGTTGAAGGGTAGTCTCCATTGTGGAATTAAATCCATAGTGGGCAACTAAAGCTTCGGATAGAAGTTTCCAATCCAAGATTGTGGACTCCAGAAGAGTATTGTACCACTCAAGAGCAGGGCCTGAAAGGGTACATGGGAACAACTTGGCCAGCACCGTATCCCTAATCTTTTGGACTCGCATGATTCGCTCATACATAATTATATGGGACTTAAGGGGGCCTTTGCCTGCATAAGCATCCATTCAGGGTATTGAGAAATTTTCAGGCACCCAATCATCACTTCTTACCTCCTCCCTATCCTCGCTCCTATTCAAAAACTGCCTGAAGATAGCCGCCATTTCTGGCATCATGCTCGGAGGTTGCGTGACCTGGTTGCATGAAGATGACCTGAATTGAAAGGGCGAAGGAGTCGAGGTTTTGATATAGGGGCAAGAAAAAGGATTTTGAGGGTAAGTGGCCTCACAGGGAGTGACCACAAAGCTAGGGGGTGTGAAAATAGTCAACTGTACAGGAGGAACAATAAAGCCACTCGAGGGTACTGTCATCTGAGGAGTAAATCCCCTTGAGAAAGTAGGGAGAATAGGAGATTGAGGAACAGGACTCGAGTGTATAGGGCGATAAAAATCGAAGGTTGGTGGAGCAGATGATAAGGGCAGCTGAGAAGAGCTTTGTCTAAACTGAAATTTGCTTTGTTGGATAGGACGAACTGGAGGGAGCGGTGGTACCAAAAACTAATTTTGAACTGGTGAAGACCGAACTGTCTCCCCTAGATCTTGAAAAATAGGCCCCACTGACCTTTGAGAATCTCTTTCCTCCTTGAGAACGGATCTAACCTGCTCTTTAATAATGGCCTGAAACATATCCGATTGCAAGAACATAGCCATAGCATTAGCCAATTCAGATCCCAACTGAGATTGGCCTTGTCCTTGACCCTGATGAGGGGGAGAAGGAGAAGGGGAAGGAGTTCTCTCCTGAGGTGCATTAATTAAATGTGGATCAGACATGGTCGAAAGAGTAGATCCTGGTACTGAACTTAAAATCGAGCTTAGGCCCACAGAATAGCGAACTAGATAGTGATCGAATCTAAAAGGAGCGGTACCTTGGTCTGACTAAAGAAACCAAAAGATGATCAGCCCGAACTGAACTATGATTAAGATGGATGATAACATAAATATTCAAGTGATGAATGTTATACATATGGGTGGTTTAGAGAGGCAGAGGGTAGAAGAGCTTATGATGCGAAGCTTATCCCCAAAATACGTGAGACGTCAAATTCCTCGCTATTCCTAGCGAACTAGGTACAGGTCATCGGGACTCAAACAATCTCAGACATTTTGTTAAATTCCCCCTTTTAAATGAGGGGGGAGTAGAGGTAAGCGAAAACCAAACATAAAGGTCGGCCACAGGCAACCTATGCGTGAGCTTTGCATGAATGAGCACAACATAAGTAGCACACGAAAGTAAATAAACTTTTTCTAACCTTATGACTCCCGCGTAATTCCAATTTGTAGTCTGGGGTTAACTCTAGCACCAGGAAACGGTAAGAGAGTATGCGACCTAAATCTATATTATTTTGGTGAGCCTAAAGGTAAGTTGCTATGGCTAGATTTATCATGGTTCATAGTCTCAAACTGCTAGTGTTGTGGAACGACACTGTAGAAGGGTCTCATTTACCTTGATTCCGTGTAACTCAACCACTTCTCAAATGAGTGCAGCTGCGAGAATTACACGTTGGTTGAAATAAGTGTTCCACCCACAAATATCCCCAATTCCTGGCGGGCATGAGGTATACAAGCGAGCATCACGGGGGTGATAAAATGGCACCTTAAAATTTAGAATCTAACTAAAGTGGTGGATCAAAAGGCATAAGAAATAAAGTGTTGATTTAAAAATGATTTAGGCACATCATCAAAATCCATTAACCAAAGTTTGAAAACGGGAGCGATTTTCAAGTTTTAAGTTAAAGGAAGATCCCCAGCAGAGTTGCCACTGTGAGCCGACGATCCTCGATCCCCCCGCCCACACGGTAAGCTTTAATGCTCTTCGACGTGCGACGGAGAGACAACGAGCACTGTAAATCGTGCTTAAGGGATGATCCTTATTTTAGCGTGATGAAAATGAATAATGAAATCGATGTTAAAGTTGAAATTTAGTCCGATTTACATGTTAAGGGATACGAGATTTAGAATCCCGTATTTTGAGATAGAGCCGCCACCAGGTTCAGCTCTATTGGGAATTTGGGTATGATATTCCCACTCGGTGGTTAGACCGTACCTTAAGACCGAGATTCTAAGTTCGGATGATGTTGCTTACTTTTCAATTTTTAAATCAAGCCGATTATATTTTAATAAACGTGACCTTAGTTCTTATGCGATTTAATCCGATTATTGTTTGGTGTTTTCGATTTATATGCCATACATCACACGAAAAGCGATAAATAAACAAAGCAAGAAAATATAATTATTACAAGGCTTTACAAATACCTATACATTTTTCTAATGCGAGGAAATAAATAAAGCGTTAAAGAAATAAACGGACGAAACGTATTTTTGGATTTTTAGGAACAAAAGTGTAATTTTCGGGCATTTATTAATTATTTAACAACCTAAAAAGGGTAAAATAAATTAACTAAATATCCCAAAATCAGATTTAATATGTATAGAATATTTTTTGGATTTTTAATTAGTGGAAAATAATTTATTTAGATTTATCTAGCAAGAACGCTATTTTTAAGCCATTTAAATGCATATTATATCAAACAAAAATAAAAATAAAATTTAAAAATAGAATAAAATGAATAAATACAGCTTTAGATTATTTGTGAATTTTTAGAAATTTTTTGGGTTGTAATCGGAGTCAAAAATGCAAGAAAAAGGCGAAAAGGGCTAAAAACAGTTTTCAGCCTCAAAAGGCTCTGGCGACAACCTTAACCGCCACTGCTATAGCCTTGACCGCTATAGTGGCAGCGCTGAAGGCTATAGCGGAGGCGGTGAAGGCTGTCGCTATAGCCTTTGCCGCGCCAAACCAATTTTAAAGGGGGAAATCGGTGTTTTTGCATCCATAAACTCGAAATCATTGAAGTTTTAAGTCGTAATCAACTATATTTCAATAGATCTAGACTTAAAACACTTAAATAATGTTGATTTTATGGATTTGGGTAAGAAAATACCCAAAAATCGCAAGAATTAACGGGACCTCTATAGGGGTGGAGTTCACCTCCATAGCTATAGCCTTCACCGCTATAACAATAGCGGCAAAGGCTATAGGGGTAGAGGTGAACGCTATCCCTATAGAGGTCGGACTATTTTCCGATGGTTCTCCAAGAACACCAAGGAAAAACAAAGAAATAACACCAAAAGCACCAAGAACAGCAACAATAGACAATAAAATGAAATAAAAGATCAAGGGAACTCAGTTTTGTTACCTCTAGGCCGTGAATCTAACTCGGGAGACTCAAATCGGATGTTGGGCAAGCTTTTGATGATTTTCCGACGGAATAAGCGACGAAAATAGCGATGGAAATAGTGATAGGTTGTTTTGGGTGGTATTTGAGAAAAAGTCTCTAAAACCTTATTTAATCCATTTTAACCTATGATTTTTAAGTGATTTTAGCGTTTAAGCTACGAGATGAAGCCTAAGAACAACTGAGAATCAAGATTAGAAAGGATTAAACCCAGATTCTAGCTTTTCTTAATCTTTGTCTCTCCAGTTCTTCATTTTCTCTCTCTTGTTCTGGATTTTTCTCTCTAAAATCACTTCTCCTTCTAAAAACTGAAAAAAAAAGTCCCCTCCCTCTCTCTCTCTTAAAAATTGGTTTAAATACCCTCACACACAAAAGTCCACCGACTAAGTAAATTTTCGGGAAAAATACATGGCCCAATCACGAGAGGAGAGAGAAAAAAAGAAAGTGGGCCGTGCCAAGCCAACAGCCATTGTCACGGCGGTGACCACCATCAGAGTAGCGGTCACCATCGTGATAGCAGAGGCCACCGCCATAATGGTGGCGGTGGCTGCGGCCATGGGTAGCAGGGTGGCCACAACGGGGGTGGCCACCCCGGTGGCATTCATAGCTACAAAGGGCAGCGGTGAACGCTACCACAGCGGTGGTGACCGCCACAAGAGTGGCGCCCACCGTCACTGGAGGGCAGGCTGCCACCGCCGCCGCCGCCTCCACCGATGATGGTGGCAGCAATAAGGGCTGTTAGGGGTTTTTTGGGTAATTAGGGTTAGGTTTAGGGCAGATTTAGGGTTTTGGCTTCCAATGCCTATATCTTTAGCTACGGTTATCCGATTAAGGTGATTCTTAACATTCTGAAAAGATTGGAGATTCAAAAATCCAACGGTATAAACAAGGCTTGCTGAAAATGTTTAGCTCTTATAGAAAATCACCAAACAAATTACTATGTGCGAGCAAAAGGAAATGGCTAATCCTAAATGCATGCAAATGATATATAAGCGCCGCTAAAGGTCTGAAATCATAAAAAAAAAGTACTTTCCAAATGTGATTCAACCTTCAAAGAATAGAACAACTAGACCATACGAGGTTAGAGCAATAAGTCATCATCATTCTAAGGGTAACCGAAAAGCCCGTGCTCACAGGGGGACAGTATGATCTTAGATAACATGGATATCATCTACATGGTTGACCATTATGTCCTGAGAAATAGAAGAGAAGGGCTGGATCAATACCAAGTGCCACCACGCCTCATATACCGAGAAGACTCCAACCCAAATGAACATATGGAGGAATTCCTTCGATTTATGCACGAATAGGGAATAGCTATGATTGATTTTGTGCCTTAATTCCCCTGATTCTTAGAAGGTCTAGCCATAAAGTGGTACGACACGATGCCATTCGAAGGACGTTGGAACTGGTACTTTATGGAGAGATCTTACCTCCACTTCTTTAGGGCATCTCAGCTATACCTGGATGAACATTGCTGGTGGATGGCACCATAGGTAGACCGACATAATATCGGCTGTAAGGATATCCCTCCTCCACAACCTCCTATGTACACTCCCCCGGATTACATGACTCCAAACTATATCGGAATGAGTTTGTTTGAATTTGGAAGCTCCTCTGGAGTAGCTTGACTAAAAGCCTAAGAACTATATGATCCTGAGCAGGCGTGGAATAGCAACGAAGACCAGCAAAGGTATCTCAGCCTAAATCTGGATGAGGGTATACAAGACCCATTTGGGGGAATTCATGCCGACCTTACAGCATATGGTACCCATGTAGAGGAAACATTCGCTAGTATATGAACCATGGTGTCCAAATTCCTTATAGCCATCGCAGGAGTCGAGGCCAGAATGAATCCTGAGGAAGATCCCGAAGAAGATCCTAAAAAAGACCCCGACGAAGATCCTAAGGAGGAACCTAAGGAGGATCCTAAGGAATATTTAGAAAAAGACCCCGATAAGGATCTGAAAGAAGATTCTGGCAATGATATCCCAGCTCGGCATGCCCCAAATTGGGTCTTTGAGGCACAGCCATTCAAGGATTCGAATGTGGAAGTAGAAGAGTTTGTGGACTCGAGTGATTCAAATCACAAAGATGAAAGTGAAGTAGATAATGAATCAGAAAAATTTTCAAATGATAAGCTAAATCACTCACCAGGAGATTTTGAATACGAGGCTCCCTTCCCCAATGGCATGATGGTCTATTACGATGGTGCTGAGAGATATGCCTCATCTTTAGAGCATGACTACCCGGGTGCCTTATGGTCTGTATCAAGTGATGATTCAAAGACTTTACGGACTTTAATGAGGTAGCGAACATATCATTAATATGATTCAAGATGAGGGACAAGAACCCTCTCGGGGGTACATCGTGGAGAGGATTCGTGCCAAGAATGAGTTAGCTTAAGCCAATTATCAGATCTAGAGTCCGGACTTGAGGGAAGTTTATCCCATATTTCATGATGGAAATACAAGGCCACGCCCTTAAATCCTTGAATTTGTGTAAATAATGAACGACGGGTACATTCACTATGACCATTAGCCTAAAAGGTTCTGCTGGACTCTCCAAGAAAAGGCAATTGTTTGATATGAAGGGCTGGCATTTTACCAGAAATCATTCAAGAATATTTTGGCTAAGCAATTCATTGACTACTTCATATGGGTAGACCCGCTAAAAAACTCAACCCCTGAGTTAGACAGGCATGGGGATCCCTTACGGTAGTGGGAGTGGGAAGCAACCAACATTATCTATCCGACGTCAATAGAATTAGCCAGGGAATACCCATGGTACATGAATAAATATAACGACAAGCAAATTGCCTACGACGATGCACCAGATATGCTTGATGGAGGGAATCCAACTGACAAAGCCTCCTCGTCCATCCATATGATCAGACAGGAATCCAATCATGTCATATGCCAATTCCTCTAAGAGAACCCCATCATTCCAGAAAAATAGTCTAAAATGATTCCCTCCATAGAATGGCCCTTCACCGCCAAAACCCCATCTTTTGCAAGCAAACCAATTGACCTAGAAGAGATACCACTTGATGAGGATTTCAACGAGTTTGAGGTCTTTGAAACAACAAACACACCAACTCAGGTTGTTAGCCCTATCACTAAAGAAGGGAAAGTCACTGGATCAGTAGCCCCAGCTGCACCAAGAGCTGAGCCTTTGACACCTCCTACTTTTGTTAAGCCCTCAAAACAGATAGAAAGCCCAATTATGGATCAGTTGAAGGCCACTTCAACTAAGATGAGTATCTCAGACCTTCTCCTTGGTTCTCAAGAACACAGGCTTACTATCACCAAAAAGTTGATGGAAATCAAAACATCTCCCCTGGCATCACCTGAACAGGTCTACACACTACTTAATAGCAAGACTAGCACTGTTATCCCTGACATCATATTCTCGAGCTTGGATCTACCCGATGAAGGTATTCACCGTAATAAGGCTCTCTCCTTGAAAGCTAGTGTCTTTGGGTGCATCATGCCCTATATAATGGTTGATGATGGTTCATCGCTGAATGTTTGTCTTAAGGATATTCTGCCAATCTTAGGACTAACCGAGAGGGAATTGAAGAGATCCACCATAGTCATTAAAGCCTACGATAACTCCAAGAGGACTGTCTTTGGCACGTTCGAAGCTGAAGTTACCACTAGCGAAATATCATCTATAGTACTTTTCACGGTCATAGATATCCCAATAACCTTCTCTATGCTGCTCGGACAGCCATGGTTCCATGCTCTAGTAGGAGTTCCATCCACTCTTCACCACAAGATCAATATCCCATTCTACAGAAAGATTATTACTCTAGAGGCTGATGAGGCATCAGTAGTGGTAGTACTAAAAATGGAAGAAAGCCATATGAAAGGATTACCACAACCATAATTGGGCAAGAATCAAACAAGTAATCAAAGGTGCACTAGGGCCTATAGATTCAGGGATACATGAACACCACACTCCTAGCAAGGGACTAGGTGCCCATGAACAGGGAATGCTGACCTTTAATATAGGGGTAAGAGAGTAGAAACCTGTAGGACTCGGTTATACAGACCCTAGAAGAATCTTCCATAAAATGGTCTTTCAAAAGAAATCGCAATAGCCCTATAATAGGGTACCCGAGCCTGTTACTCACCAAGGAAAGACGGTTCTGAGATTTAAGATTTTCTCAGACATAGTCAGCTACGGCAAGCATGGTGGAAGTTCAATAACCTGTATATTGAAAGAAGCAAGTCATCAGCCAGATGGAAGGGCAACCCTAGATTAGATAAAGCTTGATGAATAGGTACACCTGAAGAAGGTCAAGAAGTTGAGTAGAGAGGAGGGGATCCTCAACACCCTAGCCAAACACCTTCAAGCACAACTCAAGATAGTGGAGGAAGCAAAGAACAAGGGAAGCAACTTGAGCCAAACCATCATGGACAAGGTTACAACCTTGAAAGGTAAGGCGAAGGTACAAGAGGAAGACAACGAGGACATCCTGTTGAAACCGACAGTTATAGAAGAATCATCCACTGCCAAGCCAGGCCCTACCAATCAGGATGAGTCTTTTGTTTCCATTTCTAGTTTGCTTGAAATGAATAATGTACTTTATGATAATAAGATGAAGAACTTTGCTTATTTGGATTATGTTTTGGATTATAATTTCATGCATCCATTCCAGCATTCATCTAGCATCTTTAATATCAATAATAATAGTACAAAAAATATAACTTAAATACGGAAGATGATCCAAAAATTGTATACATTTCCAATCAATTAACAATCTAACAAGAGAGAGTGTTGATAAAAGTATTGAAAAATCATGTTTTAGCCTTCGCTTGTTCTCACAAAGATATGCCAGGACTTGATCGACACATCACCGAGCACAAGATCCCCACAGACCCAAAAATTTAGCCGATAAAGCAAAAGATGAGAAGAATGTGCCTAGAATGGGCCGAAAAGGTCAAAACAGAAGTGGCCAAACATATCGAGGCCAATTTTATCGAGGTCCTCAAATACCCCACTTGGTTGTCCAATGTAGTTCCTGTACAGAAGAACAATGGTGATGTCTGAGTTTGGGTTGACTTTAGGGACTTGAACAAGGCTACCCCTAAAGATGATTTCCTACTACCGTACATTGATGTTCTGGTAGATAGCACGACAAGAGAAGCCATGTATTCCTTTATGGATGGATTCTTGGGATATCACCAGATCCTCATAAATGTAATAGACAAGTTCAAGACTGCGTTCATCTCAGAATGGTGACCTACTATTTTAGGGTAATGCCTTTGGGACTCAAAAATGCAGGGGCAACTTACCATTGACCAGTCATGACATTGCTACATGACTCGATCCACAAAAAAGTTGAGGTCTATGTAGATGACATGCTTATAAAATCCGCCATGCTAGAAGAGCATCCGATAGTGTTGGAGCGATTCCTCACGAGGATAGAGAAATAAAATCTTCATCTCAACGTAAAGAAATGTATATTCGGCGTCATGTCAGGCAAGTTACTGGGGCACTTGGTTACCAAAAGAGGCATAGATATGGATCCTAATAAAGCTAACACTATCAGGGAAATGCCTGTATAAAAGACCGAAAAAAGAAAGAAGTTTCTTAGGGCCCATACAGTACGTCAGTTGCTTTATAGCATGATTGACCACCACATTCGAGCCTATCTTCAAGCTCTTGAGGAAGCAGCAACCAATAAATGGAATGACCAGTGTCAGGAAGCCTTTAATAGAATTAAAGCTTACTTAATGAACCCTCCAATGTTCAAGCCACCAATTCTCGGAAAGCCGCTTATTCTCTACTTACCAATAGAAGAGACATATGTGGGGGCTATGTTGGTTCAGGAACACAAAGATAAGAAGGAAACTGTATTTTATTACCTCAGTAAGAAATTGCTAGAATAGGAAACCCGATGAACCATCATGGAGAAAACTTGTTCCGCCATGGTCTAGCTCACCAAGAATCTCAGACACTACTTCCAATCATACTGAATCTAAGCAGTCGTGAAAGTGGATCCAATGAAGTATTTATTCCAGGCTCCCTCGCTAACCAGAAAGCTGGCCAGATGGCTTTTGTTACTGTTAGATTTTGATATCAAGTGTGTAACAAAGAAGAGCATCAATGGTAGGATAGTAGCCGAATTCCTAGCAAATCAGCCACTCGGGGAAGGAGAACAGGAAAACTAGAATTTCCTAACAAATGCTTCGCAACCACTACGGAGAATCCTGGAAAATGGACCATTTTCTTCAATGGCACTGTTAATAAGTGAGGGGCTGGTTTGGGGGTCATCATCATAACGCCCGATGGAGCACTCATACCTCTATCAAAGCGGATGGAGTTTTTCACTACAAATAATCGGGCAGAGTACGAAGCCTTTTTATTTAGGATGTCCGCCCTAATTTCTCTTAGAGCGGATAAGGTAAAAGTCATTAGCAATTCAGCTTTAGTCATCGAGCATGTCACAGGCGAATGGGAATTAAAGGAAGAATCGCTCAGGCCTTACTTAGAGGCTGTAAGGAGAAAAGCCACAATGTTCAGCGAATACAAATTTTGCCACGTGCACCACGAGGAAAATCAAATGGAGGATGCATTGGCCACTTTGGCCTCTATATGGGAAGGGCCCCAAAAGTAGCCAATCAAGCCTCTCATTATGGAGACAACTTGATCCCCATATTACGTCCACATAATAAGTGATGCCATGAGAAAGGAAGAACCCTGATACTTTGACATTGTCAAGTTCCTCAAAAATGGTGAATTTTCGGCTGAGGCTACGGATTCCGATAAGAATACATTGAGGAAGCTTGTTGTGCAATTCTGCCTTATTAAAGGAGATTTATTCAAGAGGTCCTTTAATGGCCTATTGTTAAAGTGCTTGGCCCAACAGAAAGCTAAAAGAATAATGAAAGAGGTATATTCAGGAAACTGTGGTCCATACATGAATGGTGTCATGATGGCAAAGAAGATCCAAAGAATGGGATACTTTTGGCTAACCATGCTGGCAGATTATATTTAAGAAGCAAACACTTTACATGTTTGTCAGATATACGAAGATGTGAGCCACTTACCCCCGACAACATTGCAAAGCTTAACAACACCTTAGTCATTCTCAGCTTGGGGCATCAACATCATCGGCGAAATAAAACCATCTTTGACTAATGGCCATCGCATTATTATAATGGTCGTCGATTTTATTTTCTAAATGGGTTGAAGCAGAATCATACACGAACATCACCGCTAAGAAGATGGCCTGGTTCATTTAGCGACATATCCTCGCCAAATATGGGATTCCTCACCATATAGTAAGTGACAATGGCATACAGTTTAAAGGAGAAACAACCGACCTTAGTGAGAAGCACGAGATTAAGCACCATCGCTCTTCACCCTATCACCCTCAAGCCAATGGAGTTGTAGAAGCGGCTAATAAAGCAATTAAGAAAATCCTCTCTAAGATGATCTCCAACTACTGGGATTGGGTTGATCATTTGCCCTATGCCTTATGGGGGCGCAAAACTAGTGTTAAAACCCCTATAGTTTAAACTCCTTTCTCTCTCGTCTATGGGATGGAAGCGGTATTGCCCGTTGAAATGGAAATTAAATGTTTGCGCGTAGCTCTCAAAGCCAGACTTCCCAAAGATGAATGGGCAAGAGCAAGACACGAAGAACTGACTCTGATCAATAAAAAATGATTAACTACACTAGAAAATCTACAGTTGTACCAACAGCACATGGCTAGGGCTTACAGCCAACAAGTCAAGTGGCAAGATCGACCTCTAAGAGTGGGTGATCTGGTCTTAAAATAGTCTCGTAAAATGTACACGGATGCTCGAGGCAAGTTCCAACAAAACTGGGAAGGTCCGTATGTAGTAAGAAAGACTCTCAGTAAAGGGGCAGTGAAAATCTCAAACCTAGATGGCAATGAGTTTGTGAATCCAATAAATTGTGATAAGCTGAAGCGTTATCTCGTGTAAGGAAAAGTATAATAAAAAATAAAAAAAATACAAAGGTATGTCAAGAGCTAGTGAGGGCTCTTGGGAAAAAATAAAGACCCCAAAATAAAAGAGCGAAGTTGCAATACCCATTAAAGGAGTCGTTCCCCATCAATGACCTATTTTACCATATTTCGAATTCAATGATCGCTGACTCTAAGGTGCAGAGTATGCCCATATAATGAAAGATCTTAAACTGATAATATCATATGAGAATTCATGGATATCTTCCAGGGAACTATGCTAATTTGCCAAATGGCGCTCTTGCACCAAAGATGAATGGGACTAAGCGATCTGCCGAAGCTGTGGGATGTAAAAATGCATTGGTAGGGGGCCCACTACTTAGGAGCTTACGGTTTCATGTTCTATTTCACTCCCTAATGGGGGTTCTTTTCACCCTTCCCTCTTAGGTAAAATCCATTTGGAACCTTACGCAACATTACGCATTTCTTGGGAATAAATATCATTTACCCTTCCTATTTAAATAATATCTTTAGTAGTAATATGTTCATGTTAAAAATACTAAATAAGCTCATTAAATGGAAACTGTGAATTGTTTAATGAAACACGCATCCAAACAACATCATTTCATCTTTATTACACATAAAAGTACATTACAAACAGGAAATAGAAGTGACAAAGATGAACAACGAGGCCTAAAGCTTTTATTCTCCCATGGGGAACGAAAGACACTTGATGGAAAGCTCAAGGACTATCAAGGAAGCTGCAAAGTTTCTACGTCTCAATAAGCCTCTCTCCAAGAGTAGGAAGCCCACAAGTACTAGCAACCCAGATGCGCTAAGCCTCGGAAGGATGGACACCAAAGGGGATTGAGTAGTTCATCTCTACCTGAGTGCGACAAATGCATCTCACATTATGATGATAGACCAGAGTATAGGAAAACTTTGGGCCAATCAGGGTACACAAGGATACAGGGAACCCCTAAGAGTGGTCGTATTGCCTACACAAGCAACCAAGAGAGTAGATAACATCCTCAAAAAGGCCGATGAGGACCACACAGCATCTAGCAACGTCGGTAGTTACGTACGTGATCCCTTACCAAGGGCAAACCCAATGAATATCCTCAGCAGCTCTGCTGCTCAAAAAATCAACTACCCCTCGATGATGAAATCTCTATGCGGACGATTGTCGATGAGAACTATAGAGCCCCACGACCAGTAGGGCCACCCTCGGATGGTAATCCACGCTTGTGGGAATAGACAACATAAAAATCTTGTCCCAAAGCCAAAGTTACAAGGGAAAACATAAAAAAAGAAAAATATGGCCTGCTGGATTGAAAACCTGAAAAGGCGGTCTAGGCAAAAATTAAGGCAAGCCTAATGAATCGAAAACCTGAAAGGGTAGTTCATATAAAAATAAGGGCCTAAATAAAAGTTACCTGAAGGAGAAGCCTACTGCCCCTGGTAGTAGCTTCAGTCCCATTTCGGGAAGAACACATAAAGATCAGTGTCTCAGCCAAACTCACCACAGTGGGAGATTTCCCCTCTAACATCTTATCAACGATAGTCAAGAGGGCAAAGCTGCAAATCATAGTGGGAACCTCACAAAGGAAGGCCCCTAATAAGAGCAAGTAAATGAGAGGAAGCCAACTCGCATCGTTAGGAGTAAGGCCCCTGACTATATCAAAAGCCTCATCCAACCTCAAACCCTCATCACAAATCAATTAACGCTTGTCAAATCATTGTAGCTAAAAGTGATTCATCAGCAAATCGGAGAACTCAAGATGATGCGCCAGAATGGCTGGGGGCATATCAGCTGTAGATATTAGAAGCCCATAGAATTCCTCATACATGGGGCATAACTCATGCTCTCCAAAATGGAACACATTGTCAATAAGATCCTAGAACCTGACAATAGCTTGAATTATGTTATCCTTGATAAAGATGCAATAGTATTCCTTCATATGCGCCAGACCGTAGACCCCGAGATGGTCCCAACCATCGAAATTCTTCAAATAAATGTTCAAATCCGCACAAAAATAGATACAGCCCTCCATGGCAAAATTTCACAAGGGTAGCAGTTTGCTATACGTAGTTTATGGGGCAATCTGCCAATATCTGGCAGATTACCCCGATAAACTCGATCAAATAACAAAAGAAAGCACAAAGCGAAGGAATAAAGAAAAAAATTTTATTCACATATAAAAATGTGTTCATACAAGAAAAGGCACTGCAAAAGGCCCAAAGAAAATAAAACAAAAGAAGAAAAGCCTATCTACTACTGAGGAAAGAATCCAGGAGGATCGCCTTATCCCTACTGAGGCTGCTGCTGTGGGTCATCCACCTGGAGCATCCCCAATAGACCTCAAAGCTGTCAGATCTCCAGCTGCAACATTTTAACGTAGATCATTCATATCCATTTCATGACATGCCATGCATAATCATTAAGATAATAAAAAAATGAACATACCGCCATATCAGAATTTTAGATCATCATGAACCACTGCTGCCCTTGAATATATCCCCAATCAGAGATGCTGTCAGCGATGGGCACCTACAAGAATAAAAGATTAAGGGAAAATCAGAACCATTATGATCCGAGATTCTAAATAAAAAATAGAAGAAAAGGCAAAAGAAGCTCACATGAGTGGTATCGGCCAGATGGAAGGGCACTGGATGCGCATGATCCAGATAAGGCGGAATCACCAGAGTATGCATACTCAGGTTGGGATAGTACATCAGAGACATGGGTGGCTAATATTGAAACCCTTGATGTCCCTCTACCATCGCCAGACCTTGAGGCAGGATAGATGACGCCGAAGAGCTACCTATGTGAGTCGTAGGTCGCTTCCTACCTTGGTGATCCTGCAAAGACAACAAAACAAAATCAGCACATTAATAAAAATAACAAGGGAGAAATCCAAGTTGATGTAGAAGGGGTACCGACATCCGGACAACCTCAGGCAATCCTGCCTGGCCACTAGGGGCAGTAGTTGAAGGGCCATCGCCCTTAGAAGGGTTATGAATATCCCGCTCATGCTTGATGGGAACATGGTCCGTCTCCGGCCATCCAAGCAGCTACGAGTGGCAAAACTCCTCGTATCCTCCAACCCACTCTAGGAAAGCTCTGGGCAAATTGCCAGAGGCTAAATGCGCGAAGTCAAGCAAGCTATGTGGCCAGAAAATCCACTGAGGTACCTTTAGAGGGATGGAACGTGACTTAGGAGGAAGATGCCAACCCTGAATGCTCTCTCCCAAATACCACTCTAGAGAGAAAGGAGTCTCTATAATTAGTCAGCTATTCACAAACTCCCCAGCACACCTCCTGACCTCTGGCTAGTGAAGAGCATGACCCCAAGGCTACATCTTTATCTGTAAGAAAAAAAAGACCAGACGATGATAAAATAATTGGAGTAGATATAGCAATCAAAGCAAGTCAAGGAATCCTAAAATATACCCTCTTCGAAGATAGGTTGCAAAGATGAGCGGAAAGCACATACCGAGACTCCATCTTCTAACCATGCTAATAATGCGGCAGTCGAGGGCAAAATGGGTAGCTACCGTCTCACATAAGCTTGGTCGCTGAGAGGATCCTTATCTCAAAAAACTAGATCTATAAGAAGACAAAAGAAATCAGAGCTCCAAAAGACAAACCAAGGATACTCATAAAGAAGAAAAAGAGCTAAGTCCTTACGTAGACAATCTGGAGGCAAGGATTGAACTTACCGATTCTATTCCTCACACACTGATTGAGGGCCTAATACAGATGACCCAATGCAGCTCGGCCCTAGGCATACTTATTAAAATGAGACGGGTCAGTCAAAGCCAGCAGGATATGGAGCTTCACATCGAACCCCCAGTGAGAAAACACAGACATGATAGAGTAGAGGCCATAAAAGCTCTAGCCCCATAAGCGGAAGTCAAATGCCTTCTATCCCCAGTAGTCCAGAAGGTCACGAGTTTCTTGCAAGACATTTGCCCGGGATTGTCCCCAGAATAGCAAAACAAATCCTTGATGGTCTCCACATTAAAGTTATAGAAAGTAAAACAAGCGTTAAAGTGGATCACATTACCGTGGAAAGGAAGACCTGTGATGGCGCAATAATCCAATGGAGTGATGGTATATTCCCAACAATGGAAGTGGAAAGTATGGATAGTGTCAGACCACCTGCTTAGAATGTGGGTAGAAGTGCCGGCTGGAATGTATGGATACTTGCGAGATCTCGAGTACCTACAATTCCTCACCATCCTCCCCAAAGACATCTCATCGATGGCCTTAGCACCGGGAGATAGCACCTTATACCACTTATAATAGAGGGTAATGCTAGCACCCTTATGCTTGGTTACCAGATTCAATGCATACACACGTGCCACACACCAGTTCCCAATAAATCATATGATTATCAAAAAATCATTGCATTAAATAAATCATTGCATAAAATAAACAAGTAATAAAATGGATAAGTTTTTGCCCGAAATAAAAACAGCAGTAAGGGTTACTAGAATCCAGGAAAGATGATCTGAAGGCTTCAAAGCAGGCAGAATAAAATTCCCCAGATGAATCCCACGATACATCCAATTTGGCGGGAGCCCATACAAAGCATCAGCGGGAACCTCGGATAATTCTACTTGCTGACCGTCGATGAGCACGTTCCGAGTAGTCACTTGAACGGCTGGCAGATCCAAGCAGATATTGTAATGCTTGAATCACATGGAAACCCCGCAAAATCTAAAAAAGGGGCCAAAAAGGGAAAAAGATGAAGGAAATCATTGTTGGAAATAGCTCGGAGGCAAAAAATTTTGAAGAAGAAGAGCAGAAAACGCAAAGCGAGAAGAGAGAATTTTTTGGTGTGGTGAAAATGGGAGCCAAGCTGCTGGGTTTATAGACTGCAGGTAATTAGCCCGCCGATTAATTACCTATCCAGCTGTCACACGTTTACGCATCCCACGCGTTTAAGCGTAACGGCTATAAAAGTTACCGTTACATAGGTAATTAGCCCACCGGCTAATTATGTATATTTTGAAATTTTTGCAATTTTGCATTTTTCATCCATTTTCTTCATTGTTTATAAAACGAGCGGACCTAAAAGTTGTTTTTACACAGTCACTCATGCATTAAGCATCCAAAAATATTAATTTCGACCCCCGGTCAATTTTAACCTCATACAACTGATTAATAAATTTTTAATCGAAAGGGCAAAATATATTTTGTTTCAAAATTTATCGATTTAAAATATTTTAACTCATTGCATACCATACGCGTTGTTTTGTTTTTTTCGCATACGACAAAATTTCTAGCACGAAATTTATGTAGGCGAGGGGCAAACTATTAGCACAGGTCCGTTCCGGCCCGATGAGGAATAATGCCTATATCGTTTAGTGATCAGACAAAAGAGCCAAAATTGTCATGCAAAACCCGAAATTCAAAAATTCACATCCCAGGGAAGCTCCGATTTAGCATTTTCTACTGAAAAATCAAAAAGTCAAAATTTGGTCAAATATCCTCCTGCCGGTAATTACCTATCTGCATTAAAAAAATCAAATCTTACCGAGATCTGACAAGATTTACGAGATCTGATGTAAAATCTTGTCAGATAGGTGATTAGCTTACCGGTTAATTACCTCCCTATTATAAATACGGGGTCACCCCCCCTCCCCCCCCCCCCCCATTTCAACAGGGACGCAAATTTTGTAAAATCCTAGAATTACATTTGTGTCCTTTTTTAGTTCCGGGAGTCCTAAAAGCCCCGAAACTCTGTCAAAACACCTCCAGATTTAAGTCTTATCACCGACGCTCGATACAAACTCAATTTTTGGTCTTTTTAAATCAAGATCTCATAGTGATTTTCGGTCTAAAAATGACTCAATTCCCCTCAAAATTTAGCATTTTCCTTAGGAATAATTCAAGATTATAGCCATAACTTGGGTTAAACCTATTTTCCAACCAAATCACACTCTCTAACAACTTCGGTCCCGCACCGGCTCTCAAGTCATCCTGGATAGACGAAAAGGTAAACTGAGGGTAATCAGCTCTAAGCCTAACTTTCAAGTTCATTAAAATTCATTTTCACTACTTTATTATTACGTATTGCATTTCATTTCTCTGGTTAGGTGAGCCACTGGAGCCACTTCAATTATAATATGTGTAAATAAGCTCGCAAGTACGGATGAAACATCCAGAATGAGAGGAAACTCTATTTGAGTTTTCGGACCAAAACTCAAACGCTGTCGTTACTCTGCCAAAAATTCAATAGAAAATATCAATTTATTATGTCGTTATAATGTCTGTTTTATTTCTTAAATTTACTTCTTAAATAAAGCCACTATAATGCCAAAATTACCATAAATTTCAAAGTTCCAAAATTTATTCTAACAGTTTGAACAATATGAGTACCTATCATGTCCGAACTCAAAATCTCACTTTCTTTTCAGTATAAAAATCTAATTTTGGATCAGTATACCATAATTTCCGATGGAGCTGAACCGGGTGGCGACTCTATTTTATTTTTAAATAAAGTAAAAATACTTTTTTTTAAAAATATCTTTTCTTAATAAAATGTGTAAATATATTTCTAAATATAATTACATTTTTGGCCTACAAAGCCTCACGCATTTAAGTGAACGGGATTTTCACAAATCAAACCAAACACCACGGTTTCCTCAAACCACACCGAATAGAATCGCGCCCCGCACACCGCACCCCGGTGTAATCCCTACAAAAACCTCTCGCCCGCTCGCATGCCTATATAGGCTTTTTGGAAGGAAATTCTTTCTATTTTTGGGAGAAATCAAGTCCTAAATGCGATTTATTGCATTCAGACTTAATTTCCTCCTATAAATAAAGGCCTTTCCTCAGCTTTTTATGATATACAAACAAGATACAACAATAGATACTATAGAGAAAATATATTCTGGCAGTTTTTATAGGTATAGAAAGGGTATAGTTGAGGTATAGGAGGTATAAAATAGGGAGAAAACCCATTCCTTGAGGTTTTGTCCACATTTTATTCATTTCTAGCTTCATTTATTATGATTTGGGGGAGGTTCCGTCCACACAAATACTCACCTAGATAGTCCTATTTCAACACTTACTTTGGCTAGACTTTCTCTCAGGAAAGGGATCGCCTCAAAGTGGATTCACATCGTAAAGGTACGCTCCTAAGTTTCGAAGAGACTCACATATCAGTCATTTTATCACTATTCTTTGTCTCTCCTATTATATCTACTCTTTTATTCCTATTTTGGGTCTGGTCCTAACCTATATGAGCCTTGTTGGCACCTTTATATCCTTAGGGATATTAAACTAGTGCACCATACTCATACGGAAGGAAATCCCATTTTTATTTCGTTTCTATTCTATAAATATGCTCGTTAAATTAACTAGAGTTTCTACCTAAGACCAGACAGGACCCATACGGGTCCCCCATACCCATACTGGCCCCCCTAGTAGCCATATGGGTCCCACCCCACCCATATGGGTACTGGCCCCAGGCAGAACCCCGAGTTCTCTTTTAAACTGGTTAAAATCAATCAATTCACCATTTGCCATGATATCATTTTCACTAATAATCTAGTAAATCAACCAATAAAAATTAAAATGTATTTTTATAACAAAATACGTTGAAGACTCATTATTTCTCTCCGACCCTAGAAGCCACCTGGGCACTATTAATCATAAAACTGCCACACTAATATAATCACATTTTTCCCAATAAAATGTTGACATATGATGTGCTATAAACTGTGCTAATCTCTGTGGATGCAGGGGAATTTATTTCATATTGTTTTATAACTTAGAACAAATGTATAGGTTCTTTCGCAATTCCCCTATTTTCCCCCTGTTGTAAATTTTATTCCCCCATTTATTGCTCATGCTTTATTGTAATCTATAAATGCATGTACTGAGTGTGAAAGAGTGTAAAAAATAGGATTTCTATGATAATTCCTTAAATGATGAAAATAAAACGGTTTTACGCGGTGAATGTAATTTTGAATCAACTAAATGAGAAATAAGTGACTCATCTGATACCCGAATCTCTGATCCAAAAGGTATGAGTCTCCCGTCCAATGGGAACCAAACCAAAACTCTTTCTCAAGTAGACAACTTGGGTGGCGATTCTATCATTTATATCAAGATTTGGATCTTGATTCTTTTATTCTTGAAAATTGGCTAATTATGCAAACTTGAACTAAAAAGGTTTCATCACGCCTAAATCTAACCAACACCCAATGGGCCCCGCCTCTCAACCAGGCACCGAGGGAGACCCACACGTCATCGATACCTCATAACTGGATGGAAAGTAGAGTTGTGAACATGCCAGTCTTGATCATACACTTCATGAGGCAACACAGAAACTCCCATAGTGCTCTCATCTGTAAAATCCTACTAGAAAATGGAGTGAATCTATCCGAAGATCTATCCCTTCAAGGGAAGGAAATTTTAGAAAAGAACTTCAAGAAGCTCAATTTTGGTGAGACATGGAATGAACCAAAATCTATTAAGTAAAGAGAAGAAAAGAGAGAAAAGAGCAAGGTCCTGAAGGCCGAAACCTTGACTGAGAATGCTCCAAAAGCTAAGCGAGCCTAAACCATAAAATCTAAAAATCAATAGAAGGTTAATCTGAAACCTATAATAGTGGAAAAAGAGGAAGATATCGAAGATCAATAGACAATTACACAAATCTTGGCTAAATCCCCAGCCAAAAAGCCAAGAAGGAGGCTTATCAAGGCTGTTGATAAACAAATTAAGCCTATAAGTGAATTGGAGTCTACTAGAAAAATTACAGTAGCAATTGCTACTATTAGGAAGGGGTGGAAGAAAAGGGAAAAGACCATAATAATTGACATCCTAGAAGGGGAAGACAGATCTAATAGTGAAGAGAATAGGGATGGGGAGCCTATCTCAAAAAGGCAGCTTATAAAAAAAGGATCAACTTTCAATCAAGCTCTAAAGGCCAAAAGGATGAAATTGGCTACCAAAAAGCCAATTGCTGGTATCACCATCAAGGAGCCAACCCCAAAGCTATAACCCCAGCAGACTTAAGTAAAGGCAAGGAGCTTGTTGTTTTTATTGAAAAGCCAGTCATTCCAGACAATATGAATCGAGAGGATCCCTAATTTAATGAGATGATGGCTGCAATTAAAGATAATATAAAAGCCAATCAGCTAACCAAAGAGGGACCCAGAGGCTCTTTTGGAACAACCACTGATTCAAATCCCTCAATCCTCATTGCTTCAACAAATCTAGCACTTCTTAAGGAGGCTGAGTATCCGAAGGAAGACTTATTCCTATTCAGAGATAGAACTACTACCCTTCTGAAAACTCATTAAACATGGAAGTGGAGGTGGTTAAGTTAGAAAGTCCTACAAAGGCAATTAGAGAGGATGGTGAGGACAATGCCACCATTCAGGATGAGGAAGTAGTAGTAAGTCCTGTAAAGGCAATTAGCGAGGAGACTGAGGATAATTCCAGTCTTCTAGATACTGGGATTGAAGAACAAACTGAAGAAGAGCACACAGATCCACAACTAAAAAATCAGGTAATCTTCATCTCAAATACTTCAACTACCGATGTTGTGACTGATGATGGCATTGAAGGACAAGACAACTTAGATGCAGAAATCCAAACTGCATCTAATGATAACTAGTCTATCCTAAAGCACAATGTTTCGGAGGAGGGACATGGTTTGAGATCCAATTAGCACACTTCTAAAGTGGACTCAAAGGGCAAGACCATTCGGGAGGAAGAGTATAAGGAAGAAAATGAGAGTAGTCAGAAGGAGGAAGAAGAATCCTCAAGTTCAGTAGAATCCCGATACAGCTCTGGGTCAGAAGAGACTTTGTCATCTAAAAGCGCTCCTAAACAAAGAACTTCCAATATGAATCCTCGTAGAGTTAACAAGCTAACCACTACACTAAAACTAATATTGGAAGTTCTTTGTTTAGGAGCGCTTTTAGATGACAAAGTCTCTAGGAAGTTTCAATTGAAAGGCATGAAGAGAGCTACATTAAGAGGAGTCTCTGGAGTATCTGTGATCAGCTTAAATCTATAGAGAATCTTGTGATGGATAAATTGTTAACTCCAGATCTTAAAGCTGAACTAGGAGAAATAAATGAGTTAGTGCAGACCATTGAAAAGTAGATAGAAGGATTCCCCTCTGCTGACCTAATTGCAGAAGCATCCCTTTCCAAAATCACTACGGTGCTGGAATAGCTCAATTCAATTATTGTAGGAGCAAATCGCTCTGCACATCAAGCTCTCACTGGACTTAATAACAATTGTGCAACACTCATAGGTCAGATCACCTCCTCTTCCACAGAAGTAACGACTGAGCTAAAAGAGTATTCTGATCGCAAGTTTGAAAACTTGGAAAAATTCATTCCCGGAGCTATAATAGAAGGAAAAGGCATTATCTTAAGCCTCACTTTATTGAATGAGGAACATCAAGCTGCCAAGAAATTTTAACTAACTTTGTTGATGAAGGACTGCCCAAACTTCTGAAGAAGCACATGGATAACATAAGTGATGATTTTGAAAGTCATCTATCCGGAACGGATAAGGTCATAAAAAATCTGAAAGATGAATTTCACAAGGATATGACAACCTTCAACTCCAGTCTTCATAAAGTCCGGAGAGACATCGTTAGGGAGGTTGAGCTCATTAAGTCAGGAATGGCTAATCTTACTGTAAATGCTCCTTCTACATCCTCCGGATCATCATCTACCAATCTGATCACCCTTCTCCTCCCCATCTATCAGATCCTTATCTAATCAATTAGGGACATAGGATTCTTTGGGTATAAATGTAGCTTGACAATTCTCAAGGCACTCTTCCTATTTTTTGAAGAAGCAGACCAGAAGCATGCACTAAAGATGATTCCTAACATGGTCAAATCTTACAAACACCTTAGAGGACAAGTCAAGCCACTCCATCTCCTTTCGGATACTATTGAAACCTTCTTGGAAAAGCGCCTGAAAGGGAATGTTGACTACTCAGTCTACTCAGAGGCATGGCAGAAAATTTAGGACAAAAGAACATATATGGTTACTGACCCTCAATCTGATGCAAACAATAATGGGGAGAAGAGCACAAGTAATGAAGTGATGCTATGGAAGAGTAGTAATAGTTAGCTATTTTTACTTGTAAAAATCTTTTAATAGCTAGCTCTGTCAATTTTTCACTTATATATATTTCTGTAATTTATAATCTGGAACTACATGAGGTTAACTATTGTTAATAATAGAAGTGTATACAGTGAAAACAAATTATACTCAAAAATTACTTCTAAGTACAATCTGTAATTATACTTAAAAAACTTAGAAGCTAGAATGCTTAAATTATGAGGGAGTAAAATTGTAAATGACTAAGTATCAAGCATCATACTAAGCTCATAAAACCCCTTTACTTATGCTTATATATGCTTAGTTTTTAATTCTATCAAATAGGTGAGATTGTTAGGAAGCAATGATCCGGAAGAACTAGCCAAGTAACTATCCGGATCAAGTTTGAAGAATTTAAAACATAAGGAACAAAAACATGTAATTTCCTCAATCCAAATTGGAAGGATTAGATCTAAGACATACATTGAAGACTACAAATACCTAAGCACATAATGGAAGCATCCGGTTAAAGTTTTGAAAGGAAATAAACTTTAAACCACTCAAAATCAGCATCCGAAAGAGGACTGATTGAATAGTAGCCAGATATATCAAGACTAAGTCATCTGGAAGATAAAGCTAACAAGATAAAGGGAAAAGTTTCAAAAATACCTTTTCCTCCCTATTGTTGGATATGTTGTATGCCCTTAAGGCAATTAGGGCGATATATCTTAATTACGTAATAGTACGAAAATTTTGTTTAATCAGTAAAGGCATTTGATCTTTTATTTCTATCGATGTGTTTATATATATATATATATTATAGCTGGTTAAAATATTTCCATTGATGTATGTATTCAAAATTCCTTGACGTATCATAGCATGAAGTCAGAGAAATTATAGTTGGACTATATTTGGTAGAACCTACTTTATGTGCAATTATGATTATGTCTAAACTATCCCTAGTCATAGTTTCATCAAGAAAGGATATTGATGAAGCGGAAAGACTAGCATGTGGTTAACTTTCTTGGAAAGGGTCCAAGTAGTCAATCTCCTTCAAACTGAAGGTGGTGCCTTAAGTCTAACACATAGATATATATAGGAGATATATTGGAGACCGCAGTAAGATAAACACTTGGTAAATATATCAATGTGTTAGTGTTTATCTTCATGTAATAAGCTTTGAGAATATCCTCATACTTGAGATGCTAATTACCTTGTGTGGTACTGTTGCTACACTTTGGTTCATTTCTATACACTCATTAATTTAGGGTGTCATGGGTGATTATGGGTATAGTGATGACAATACGTTGGTAAGCTGAGTAGTCGAAAAGAATCCATTGCTCCGGATATATTAAAGAGTTGTACCTGGCTGCTTGTTGAAGTGATGATTGCCATAAACCTCTGATTAGAGTATGTGTTTGATAGAAATAGTTTTGATAGAAATAGTTTCTACTCAAACACATTATGGTAAAAGACAATATACTTTGGGAACAAGTAAATAACTAGGATAGCATGGAGCAACCTTGCTATTTGTAGGTTAACACTTCAACCGAACCCTTTAAACCAGATGGTACTAATATTAAAGAATGGAACGAGTTCATCATATTGGATAACTATTGCAATAACCGGGATTAAGTCATAAGCACAAATGATATTCCGAGTAATGGGGGATGGTAGACCCTTGCTAGAGGCGTACTACAGTCATTTAAGGTAATCGAGTTCTATTTATAGCCTAGAAGCTCGATCCAATGGTTCTATTAGAACAAGGGTTGGTTAAAGCCTTAACAGCTCAATACTTCGGGATCCTATAAGGTTACACATATTGGACATTCATCGAACTGAGTAAAGAATTAATATATTCATTCTATTATGAAAATATAACATAATAATAATTAGATTATTATTTGATTATTTAAAAGATGATTGGATCATTTTTTTAAAGGATTTATTTTAGACCGGCAACTAATTTATTAGGGTTATGAAATAAATATTTGATTGGAATAACAGTTTTATTCATTGACTGGTAACTAATTTATTAGGGTCATTAAATAAAATATTATTTTAAGGAGACCCAAAATCGCATTGCCAAGGCGAGGGTTGGACCTTACACACATATGCCCCAAGGGCCCGAAAGGACTCGTGGGGACTATAACAAAAAGGGCCACACGAGTGCATAGTGCACTCGTGGGCTGCATGCCATTCAAGCCCAACTTGCGTGGGCATGCGGCTTGGGCCCAAAAGGGCCTCCGTGGGTTGGTCTCACTGGACAAAGCAGGCACATATGAGCCTGCCTTGCTTGCAAGCAGACCTGACTTGCTGAGCAAGCTAGGTCAGCTTGGGGAGCATGCGGAACCACTAGGATCCGCTTGTTCCTTAAGGATGGGATGGGTATTTACCCATCCCAAATTAATTACATGGAGCCTTTGCTCCACCTATAAAAGGGGGCACCCTTCTCCATTCCAAGATGCACCAAATTCAAGTGGATCTTGAATCTTTAGAATATATAATTTCGGGTGAGAAATTTGGGGTGATCTAGCAATTGCTCAAGGTTTTTCGGTTCTTCCTCATTGGGAGGTTTTAATTGGTGGGGTTCGTGTGGATACTCATAGAGGCTATCCTACCTTGGAGGCTTGTGTAACGAAGTTCTACTAAAACATGCTTCAACTCGTAAGTCTTCTAATTTCTCGTTTAATTATTAAGTCTTTTTCTTTAAGTGTTTTTAGACTTAATAATTATGCTTAGATTATAACGCATGCTTAATTTATTTATATTTAAATTATAACTTAGAGTTGAAATATGGATTAAATATTAAATTATTGTTGGGATATAATTTAGAATTATGGTACACCTAGCCCTTACATGCTAACCTAGGTAGATAATTATTTAGTTAAGGCTTTATTTAATTTATATGCAACTATTAGGAGTTTCTCGGGACAGCGACAAAATTTTAAATTTCTGCCATGCCTATTATACATGTTCAATCTGACTGTCAGTTCCCAAGAGTGGAATCAGAGCCTTCCTATTTAGTGCATAATTAAGTTAGACGCAAACTGAATATTAGTTTCTATTTGAAATGATCTGTTTATTTAATTGTTTGGAACAATATATATGAACTTGTGCCTTTCATTTCAAGGTTAGAAAATGGTTATGAATAATTTTGATTAAGCCTACTCAACTTACTCAAATTATACAAGTGTTAATAATTTATTTAAATTACATGGGTTATAGATGCTTCCAATTTACATGAATTTGAAGAACGAAATTTATTAGTTCAAGAGAATCCATTGGTCTTTGAGTTTGTGCCCGTATTTGTTCTAGCTAAGGATTAGACTTGGTGTCTACTCCTCACAAGGCACCTCTCCTACCTGGGAACCTATATCGGTGTAGCTTGAATTGACCAATCAGGGATTAAATTTGGACTAATTTATTTCTCGATCGTGAATAGAACTCGATTACATCAAACGACTATAGTACGCCTCTAGCAAGGGTCTACCCTCCCTCATTACTTGGAATGTCATTTATGCTTATGACTTAATCCCGATTAATGCAATAGTTATCCAATACGATGAACTCCTTCCATTCTTTAATATTAGTACCGATTTAAGTGTTAAAGCTATCCCAGTTCTCTACTTGTTCCCGAAGTTGGACTATATTTGGTGGAATGTGCTTCATGTGCAATTATGATCATGTCTAAACTATCCCTAGTCATAGTTTCATCAACAAAGGATATTGATGAAGCGGAAAGACTTGCGTGTAGTCAACTTTCTTGGAAAGGGTCCAAGTAGTCAATCTCCTAAGGACTGAAGGTGGTACCTTAAGTCTGACACATGGATATATATGGAAGATATATTGGAGACCGCAGTAAGATAAACACTTGGTAAATATATCAATGTGTTAGTGTTTATCTTCATGTAATAAGCTTTGCGAATATCCTCATACGTGAGATGCTAGTTACCTTGTGTGGTACTGTTGCTATACTTTGGGTCATTTCTATACACTTATTAATTTAGGGTGTCACGGGTGATTACGGGTATAATGATGACAGCACGTTGGTCAGCTGAGTAGTTGGAAAGAATCCATCACTCCGGATATATTAAGGAGTTATACCGGGCTGCTTGCTGAAGTGATGATTGCCCTAAACCTCTGATCAGAGTATGTGTTTGATAGAAATAGTTTCTAGTCAAACACACTATAGTAAAAGGAAATATACTTCAGGAACAAGTAGATAACTAGGATAGCTTGGAGCAGCCTTGCTATTAGTGGGTTAACACTTCAATCGAACCCTATAAACCAGATGGTACTATATTAAAGAATGGAAGGAGTTCATCGCATTGGATAACTATTGCATTAACCGGGATTAAGTCAAAAGCATAAATGACGTTCCGAGTAATGAGGGAGGGTAGACCCTTACTAGAGGCGTGCTACAGTCATTTAAGGTAATTGAGTTCTATTCACAGTCGAGAACCTCAAGCCAATGGTTCTATTAGAACAAGGGTTGGTTAAGCCTTAACAGCTCAATACTTCGAGATCCTATAAGGTCACACACATTCGACCTTCATCGGACTGAGTAAAGAATTAATAGATTCATTCTATTATTAAAATATAACATAACAATAATTGGATTATTATTTGCTTATTTAAAAGATGACTGGATGATTTTTTTTTAAAGGATTTATTTTTGATCGGCAACTAATTTATTAGGGTCATAAAATAAATATTTGATTGGAATAAGAGTTTTATTTATTGACCGGTAACTAATTTATTAGGGTTATTAAATAAAATATTATTTTAAGGAGAGCCAAAATCGGATTGCTAAGTCGAGGGTTGGACCCTGCGCACATAGGCCCCACGGGCCCGAAAGGAATCTTGGGGACTATAACAAAAAGGGCCACAAGAGTGTATAGTACACTCATGGGACGCATGCCATGCAAGCCCAGCTTACGTGGGCACGCGGCTTGGGCTAAGCAAGCGCTTGCCCAGACCAAAAGGGCCTCCGCGAGCTAGTCTCACGGGACAAGGCAGGCTCATATGAGCCTGCCTTGTGAGGTAAGCAGACCCAGCTTGCTGTGCAAGCCGGGTCAGCTTGGTGAGCTCGTGGATCCACTAGGATCGACGTGTTCCTTAAGGGCGGGATGGGTATTTACCCATCTCACATTAATTAGGTGGAGCCTTTGCTCCACCTATAAAAGGGGGCTCACTTCTTCATTCCAAGATGCACCAAATTCTAGTGGATCTTGAATCTTTAGAATATATATTTTCGGGTGGGAATTTTAAAGTGATCCAGAAATTAATCAAGGTTCTTTGGTTCTTCCTCATTGGGAGGTTTCGGTTGATGGAGTTCGTGTGGATACTCATAGAGGCTATCCTACCTTGGAGGCTTGTGTAACAAAGTTCTACTAAAGCACACTTCTTTTGGTGCATTTAGACTTAATAATTATGCTTAGGTTATAACGCGTGCTTAATTTATTTATATTTAAATTATAACTTAGAGTTGCAATATATTTAATATAAATATTATTGCTAGGATATAATTTAGAATTATGGTATGCCTAGCCCTTGCATGCTAACCTAGGTAGAGAATTATTTAGTTAAGGCTTTATTTAATTTATATGCAACTATTAGGAGTTCTTGGGGACTAGAACAAAATTTTGAATTTCCACCATGCCTGTTACGCGTGTTCAATCTGACTGTCAGTTCCCAACACCTTTGTGGTCTAAGAATTCAAAGATCCTTTCCCCTTATGCAAGACAAAATAACAGCTAGCATGCTTTTCAGAAAAGGATAGAAGGACTAACACATGAAAGAGAGAAGGTAACAACCTTTTCTACCTAGACCAATAGGAAAGGCATATGGAGCTCACATACCAGACTACTACCATAAAAGTTGGTGTATCACTAAAATTCAAGGAAAATGATCACTGACAACTTTTTAGCCTCAATTTCGAGGATTCAAATGGGACAATTATTCAGTTTAATGGATTGATCAATGGCTCTGGAAGCATCACATTTTACCTAATCAATGGTGAAGATTCAATTCAACCTCAATGGCTATATTTATGATCCAAGCCTATTAAAGGGAAGCTTCACAAGTTGAGAAGGTGTTGGTTGATTTGAGAAAGCGAAACATAAGAAATTTCGCTATTATAATCAGTAATATAATCCCTCCAAGAAACAAACCATTCCAAATTAGTTTGTAAGAATTCTCAAGTGAGTTATAAACTTGATGAATTCATAACCAAAACCATTGAGAAAAACAGTTGTAGAGATCTCATACTTGGGTGGGTATTGAGATTCGAATATAGCTTAGAGTTGGTGCTTTAAGTGGGATCTCCCTGTAGGACTCAGCTTAGGTTTGCGGTAGAGATCTAAGTGGTATATCCAGCTAAAGACAAGAGGACTCAGCTAGGAGTTGGTGCTTCTAGAGTTTTACCCTACATCTGAAAGGGGTTACCATCCAGAGACAAATTATAAGGCTTAATTCTTACCAGTTGGAAAGGAATCCACTAGTAGAAAAAGCTCAAAGTAAGGAAACTCTGAGGACTGGATTAGGTGGGGCTAAACCAGGATAAAACTCTGTGTTTGATATTCTAACTCTTTACTTTAATCACATAACAATTCATGTTTGCATCATCCAGATTAAATATATCTAGAACATATCAAACATGCTACACAAAGACTTTTTAAATTCTGTTTAATTCCGTAAAAAGTGTCATTCACCCCTCCCCCCCCCCCCTTTGACCTTATTCAGATCCTCACAGTGACCAATAGCATGAATTCGGCCTAAACTCATTTAAGAATGTTTACTCAAACATACAATCATTAAAATATTCGAAATAAGGTCTTTACATACTTACATCTGAGGAAGTCTTAACCTGCCTGGGAAAGGCTCAGATTGCAGATAGACTACTTCAACATATTAAAAAAAATACCATTTTTTTTTAGAAAATTAATTACAAAATGGAATCCCCTAAAGGGGCACACGTTTATCACTACAGAAGATGGGTATAAATGCACATCAAGTGATAAAGATGGAAAAATAAAAGATAATAACAAACCTAATTAATCCTAAACTAGAAAAGAAAACAAATCTAATAAGGAAACGACTCTAAACTTGTCTAACAAGAAAATAACTATCTAGGAATAATTAATTGATAAAATCTCTTCTTTTTCTCTTTAGATTTCGTCCACATCAGCTCCTAATTAAGTAGTTGACTTGAATTGTGATTCTTCTGCTGTTTAGTCTCTTTTTCCTCAAATTTCCCATTTAGCACGGTGTGCTAGGGAGGTCTTCCCAATTCGACAGAAAACCTGAAATCGTGGCAAAATATAATATAAACTTATTTATTTTAAATCAACTAAGCATGTAAAAATCACAACATTTCACTTATCAATTATTGTAAAAAAATCAGCTTCTACCCTTGATTTGAGACAGTCTCAAGATTTCAGCAGAAAAGACAAGCTGGAAAAATAGAAAAATTTGATGGGAAAATGAAAGCCAAAATTGGGGGGAAGTAGACCTGAAATTATGGAAGAAAAGAGAGAGTGGAGCCAATGTGACGTGTACTAGACGAGGAAAAGGGGGGAATTGAAAAGTTGACAACTCTTTTCTTACCCATTTTCCACAAACTTGCTATGGAAGCTTTAAGCAAGTGGGTAAAGTTGGCAAGTTGGCATATTTTAGTATTATAGTTTATGGATATCATAATTTTATGTTTTCTTTTTATTTTTTTTTGTAATATATTATTAGTTTCTCTTTTCCACCTTTTTGGGTATAAATACCCATCTTCTTCTTCAATTATATTTGTTCCCCTTTATGGGTTGCCACTTCTCTCGTAATTTCTACTATTTTATTCTGTTTTTAGGCTCCATTTGGATGTCATATGTATTTCTTCTTTGTAATTTTCATCCATCAATGTAAGTTTTTGTTTTCTTTATGTTTTTGTACAAGTAACTTATCTAGAGGGGAAACCTTTCCCGAACAGGCTGTCTGAGCCTTCCTCCAGAAATGTATGTATTGTTAGCTTGATATTTATTACTGATTGTGTGTTTTGATGCTTAATCTAAGTGAGTTTAGAGACCAAACCCATTCATAACTATATCAATGAGACCTAGAGGAGATTTGGTATGGTGGAATCACAATCACACACATTAGTAACTTGATACCGATATGAGATTGCGCTAGTGCTAAGGGTTTTAGACTTTGTTTAAATGCTCAACTAATCTTAATGTAATGTTGTTAGCTTAAGGAGACCGAGAGGTAAGCTAGGGGAAATTAGGTTAAGATACATTTGATCTATATTCTGAAATAGGTTATGTGTACATTTGTTGGGAGAAAAACCTTAGACTATTTATGGGTAGGGAAAGTTTGTGTCTATTTTTGTTGTTTAATTTACATTTCTGCATTTTTTATATTATTACCACATAACCTCAAAAATTAAAGAAAACCTTCTGAACCAATCTATTAGGGAAATATCATACCATTTAAGACTGCTCCCTATGGATATGACCTTGTACTTACCATACTACATCGACTATAGTGCACTTGCTAAGTTATACCTTTAGGTAGCAACACCTCCCTTCCCCATCAACGCCATAGAGACTTGGCCAAAATTTATATACTTGGCCATCAACACCTCCCTTCCCCTCTGAGTTTGAAAAATCAACATAGAGAAATTGTCCATAAGACCGAGGGAGACCTTGCTCAAACTACAGGAGAATCTTGCCTAAATAAAATAAAGCCCATTGTGTTGGTCCATGTGCATATGTATTTAGGGTTAGAGGGGGTGAATGACCCTTTTTATGGAATTTATAAACTTATAAAAAGTCTTATGTAGCGTGTTTGATTTTAGTCCAGAGTTAATGAATCCGGATTATACATATATGAAATATAATGCAATAAATTAAAATGATTGAAGAAAATCAAACACAAGGATTTTATACTGGTGCCCCAGCTCGTGGCGCGCCCTATGTGCTGCGCTTGCCTTTCGGTGCACTCCCGTGCACCCGAGCTTGTACAAAATATATTTGTACTCTCGGTCTTATTTAACTCATAAAGGCAAAATTCCCTTTTAATCCTTTTCAAATAAATATTTTATTTATGACCCTAGTCAAAATAAAATCTCTGGTCTAACCAGGTAATGGTCTAACCATTCTACTATTAATATTCTCATAATAAACTAGGTCTATTAATTCTTTACTCAGTCCAATGAAAGTCCAATGTGTGTGACCTTATAGTATCTCGAAGTATTGAGCTGTTAAGGCTTAACCAACCATTGTTCTATAGGAATAATTGGCTCGAGGTTCCAGACCGTGATTAGAACTCAATTACCTTAAACGACTGTAGTATGCCTCTAGCAAGGGTCCACCATCCCCCATTACTCAAAACGTCATTTGTTCTTATGACTTAATTATGATTAATGCAATAGTTAACCAATACGTTGAACTCCTTTCATTCTTTAATATAAGTACCACTCGATTTATTGGGTTCGGTTAAAGTGTTAACCCACTAATAGCATGGTTGCTTGAAGCTATCCCAGTTATTTACTTAATACTGAAGTATATTGCCTTTTATCATAATGTGTTTGACTAGAAACTATTTCTATCAAATACAAACTCTAATTAGAGGTTTATAGCAACCATCACTTTAACAAGTGGCTAGTGTTGGAAATAATGATCCGAAACACAAACAATCTAGATCAGATTTGAAGTAAACAAAACACGTATGTATAAAAAGACCTAAGTCACTTATTCGGACACATATCCAAAATATCTAAAGTCCAAGACAAGTGAAGATAATTACCTAAGCATATATTGGAAGCATCCAGTTAAAGTTGGAAAAGAAACAAACTTTGAACCGCCCAAAATAGCATCCAGAAGAACTGATTGCGAAAGCATCCGAAACAAGTCAAATCCAGAGATATTAATGTCTGAAGACATCCGGAAGATTTTAATATTTCAGACAAAGGGAATAATTCAAAAATTCCATTCCCTCCATTCTTTTGGTCTATCAAGTCAAAGATTCTTTTCCCTAAAGCAAGACAAAGATGACAGCTAGCACTTTTCAGAAAAAGGACAAAGGACTGATAGTGGATAGGAAAAAAGTAACAACCTTTTTCACCTAGACCAATATGTAGGCGTGTGGAGCTCACACCAAAAAGCCACTGGCATAAAAGTTGGCAAGACACTAAAATACAAGACAAACGATCACTGACAACTTTTCAGGCTCAATCCCAAGAAATTAAACGGGTCAAAATCTCTGTCTAACGGATTGATCAACGGCTTCGGTAGCGCCTCATTTTACCTGATCAACGGTGAAGATTTAATTACAGCTTAACAACCCATAACGGCTACATTTCTGGTGGAAGCCTATAAAAGGGTAGTTTCACAAGTTGAGAAGGAGCTGGTTGATTTGTGAAAAGCAATTAATAAGAGAATTCGCTAAAAGCAATCAGTAAACTCATCCCTCTAAGAATCAAACATTTCTAAATTAGTTGTAAGGATTTCCAAGTGAAATTATAAACTTAAGGAAGTCCAAAACCAAAACCACAAGAGAACTCGCTAAAAGCAATCAGTAAACTCATCCCTCCAAGAATTAAACAATTCCAAATTAGTTGTGTGGATTCCCAAGTGAAATTATAAACTTGAGGAAGTCCAAAACCAAAACCTTTGAGAAAACCAAAGTGTAAAGATCTCTAACTTGGGTGAGTTATGAGATTGGGATACAGCTTAAAGTCGGTACTTTGAGTGGGATCTCCCTGTAGAACTCAGTTTAGGTTTGGGTAGAAATCTAAGTTGTATATCCTGCTAAACATGAGAGGACTCAGTTAGATGTTGGTGCTTCTAGTGGTATATCCTACATCCGAAAGGTATTACCATCCATAGCTAAACTGTAAGGCTTGATTCCTGCCAGTTGGAAAGGAATCCACTAGTGGAAAAGCTCAGAGGAACGAAACTCTAAGGACTAGAGTAGGCGGGGCCGAACCAGGATAAAATACTTGTGTTTTATTTTCTTACTCTTTACTTACTTGCATAATTATTTATATACATTTGCATCATTTGGACCCATAATATCTGGAACATTCAAACACACTATACAAGACTTTTTTAAAAGTCTATTATTTCCACGAAAAAAAGTCATTCACCCCTCCCCCCCTCTGACCTTATTAACATAACCACATGGACCAATAGTTAGGTACAACTCCTTAATATATCTAAAGTGATGGATTCTTTCCTACTACATAGCTTACCAACGTGATGTCATCATTATACCCGTAATCACCCGTGGCACCTAAATTAATGAGTGAATTGGTATGACCCAAAGTATAGCGATAGTACCACACACGGTAACTAGTATCTTAAGTATGAGGATATTGCAAAGCTATTGCATAAAGATAAAAACTAACACCTTGATATATATATATACACCATGTGTTTATCTTATTGAGGTCTCCAATATATCCACCAGATATATCCATGTGTTAATCTTAAGGCACCACCTTCAGTCATAGGACATTAACTGCTTGAACCCATTCCAAGAAAGTTGACCACATGCTAGTCTTACTACTTTATCAATATCCTTTCTTGATGCAACTATGACTATGGATAGTTTATACATAATCATAATTGCACATAATGCATATCTCACTAAGCATAGTCCAACTATGATCTCTCTCTTCATGCTATGATATATGTCAAGGACTCTTGTACGCAGATATCAATGAATATATTTTAACCAGTCAAAATATATATGGACACATTAATATAAATAAAAGATTAAATGCCTTTATTAATAAAATGAATTATTCGTACCACTACATAATTAAGATATATCGCCCTAATTGCTTTAAGGACATATATCATATCTAACAGAATGGGGATAACTTGGACAAGCTCTCCATTCAGCTCTCCATTCAGTGATAGAGCATTCGGCAATGCTATACAGGCTATCACAGCTTCTTCAATCGTTACTGAAAGCTACTGGAATAATGAAAGCTAAAGCTCTCATCTGATCCACGGGGTTTCCATTGAGATTCAATGGATTGATTAATGGGTTCCCAAAAATAATTTTTCGTTCGACAACCCCTCATTCGGCAGCTGAAACTTTTTTAGTTTGAAGCACAATGGAGACACTAATATCTTTAAATCAGAGCTCTGTCAAAACATGCTACCTACGAGATCAACAACTTCGTAATACTCAATTTGTAATTAAGCCTTTTTATTCAATTAAATATGCTTGTGATACATATTTGACATAATTGCAACCTAGATATTATTAAATCAGCATTTCTACATTTGTATGTAGAATTTTTTATCTTGTGATCATGCCCACATTTTATATGATTTGCATATATGAAATACAATATAATATTTTCTCACTTTCTTGTCATATTGGAATTATTAAGAAATCTAGATACCGTCGATGCTTATGCCAACGCTTGGTTTCAAATGTGAAATAAATACCTGAGTTAATTTTCTACTTTTTGTGTTTACCATAAATGGTTTCTTTTAGCATATGCTCAAATGCTTCATTTGCTCTCATAATTACATCTCACAAGAAAGACTTAGTATTATACTTATTAAGCCACCTGCATATGCTTATGAAACAAGTGAATTAGTAAATTTGCGCGCTTACAATAATCTGCTTATTTGAGTTATAAGAGCTCTGTTATTCCAGTTTTGTATTGATAAAATTTGAACTTAAATTACATGTCATTCTGAACTTTTTTGCTTGATGTCTTGATACATGGAGTCGTATACTTCTCTTTCTACCCTGATGAAATTGCAGTTGCACTCAACTATATTAAGGAGTATGACCTACTTGACCGGTTCAGTACACAAAAAGTCCAAGAGGCTTGTGGTATGAAAAGCAGCACCGAGTGAAGCTTACATTCTCACAAAATGCCGAATAGAACACCAATTGTATGACGAAGTAAACATTGTGAAGATGCTCAAGAAGACCAAGTGTTGAGCCAATAATCTGCACCGTGTCCAACGACTAGGTCCAAACAGAAACGCGAGTAAAAAAGACATACTATGAACAGAAGACCGAGTGTTCACTCAGATAAGGAGAACTATGATTTCAAAAGCTTTTTTATGAAGCTCAAACATGCATACAAGCTCACACGACATCCAAAAGACCCTACACACGAGAATCTCATAAAAAAGACCGACTCACCTGTCGGCATACAAAATTAGTCCTAAGCTGTGTAATGACAGCTACAAACTGAGTTAAGCACCCACTAGAAGACCGTAGTTAAAACTAAGGAACACATATATGATATCGAGGCATGACATAAGACCTCTCGCATGTTTGAAGACCTTAGCTAAAACTAAGTAACACAATTCTTCGACTTAACACTTACCGGCTCAACTGAATTCTACAAAAAGGCCAAACTTAAAAAGAATAGCTACTACGAGAAAACCAGGTGTTCACTCGGATAGCAAAACCTTGCGTGTTAAAACTTCCTAACACACACTAAAGCCCACGTAACATTTACAAGGATCCCATACATGGGCATCTATTGAAGACCGACTCATCATTCGGTATGAAAATTAAAGCCATAAGGTGTGCAACATCCAGAAGATCCCACATATAGACATCTATCGTAGATCGGCTCACCAGTTAGCACACAAAGTAAAGACATAGGACATGCAATAGTCTAACACTTGGCAAAAAAAAGTCGCAATCTGAACTGAATAGACCCTTAGGGACAAAGTGGTTGCACTCTTTTTCCCTTGCCATAGATCTTTTCCAACTGGCCATTGGGATATTTCTAAGCAAGGTTTGTAAAAAGTCAACACTACCTAAGCATCCCTTTTTCCAGCAAACTTGTAATCCCGGGTCACTTGTGCATCTTAGAAGTTCTAATCAAACTCTCTAGCATGCTACCCGACCATTGAGTTAGCGTTAGACCGGCTACGCACACCCGGCTCTACAAAAAGTCCTAGGCTACTTAAGCCCTACGGCATATTAAAAAACTCATAGGCCACACTTGAGCCCTCAAGCATAAAAAAATCCTAGGTTAAACTTGTAAGACAGCAGGCGTACCAAAAATTCCTAAGCTACTCGTAAGCCCATAAGCATGACAAAAAAGCCTAAGCACCATAAGCTTTCAGGCATATTTTGTAAGACCTAGGGCCACACTTGAGCCGCCGGGCATATTAAAAGACCTAGGCCATCCGTAAGCCCGCAGGCATATCTAAAAGACCTAGGCAACCCATAAGCCCTTAAGCGCCTAAAAGACCTAAGCAAAAAATAGGACTTACGGCACTACAAAAATATCTAAAACATGTCATTCATCACTAAGACCGAATGAAAGAGTACAAGGCATAATACATTCGAAGAAAAATCTTAAGTTGAACCATTTATCCCCGAGACCTAGTGCAATATACTCAACAAAATCTCAAACCAAAAGTATTCATCTTGCATAATGAATAAAACATCAAAGAATTCATCTCTAAGACCGAATGAAGCTTCATCAAACACACTACACACTATAAAGCTTCTTAAGCTAATTCGTTCGTCCCCAAGACCGGATGAAACACGCTTAGAAAAATCTCAAAAGCATTCATCACAGAGTGAATGGGTACATATAAAAGAAGAAACTTATTCACTCATCCTAGAGACCGAGTATAAACACTTAAGAGAAATCTACAACAACCATCCTTGTGATTGAATGTAAACATTCATTCATCCTAACGGATCATGCGGTAAGAATATAGCAGAAATATGCAGAAAAAAAGCAAGGAAAATCATTCAGCCCGAGAAACATAAAGAAAACTATCCAAAACACATCATCCATCTCAGTGACTGAATGAAAAAACATAATACATGCGTACAGAAATCTGAAGTTAAACTATCCAGCGTATAAGCAGAATGAAAAATGCAAAGCAGAAACATTCAAAGTAAAATTCAAGCAAACTCAGTTGGCGTTAAATTAACCTCAACATCTGGAGCACCAGTCTTAGAAGCTTCCTGGTCACCAGCCGGAGCGTCATCTTTGGCAACGTCTTCCTCACCCGACTTCTTGCCATCAGAGACTTCTACATCAGCAATAAGGGCAACTTGGTGTGCAACAAATGTAGAGTATGAAGGGAACTTAACCTCCTCCAACATTCGGCTAATCCGGATGAATAGATTAGCAGGACCTCAACACAAGTTCACCGTATAGATAGCCACAATCAATCAGCTTATATGTCACGGTGACCAAACATCTCCTTAAGCTTGGCTGCCTCAGTTTGAGCTTGCGATAACTACACTATCAAACTCACTCCCTTCGTCATCATCGTTTCTTGAATCTTTTGGGCTACTTTCTCCCCATCTTCGTTCACCCGGCCGTTCTGAGCCAAGGAGAGCTTCCTCTTGGCTTTAGAGCAGGCCCGCTAGATGAGCTCAAAACCACTTGACATGGATCATGAAATAAAGAAAAAACCTAAGTACAAGAGAAAGAGTCAAAGCTGGGGCAATATGTAAGACCCTAGGCGCAATAAAAGACATTCACTAAAGCTAATGAACGCATATAAGATCGAGGCACGACATAATACCTCAAACACTTTTGAATATCTTAGTTAAAACTAAGAAACACATAAAGTTGAGGCACGACACAAGACCTTGGCCATACCAAAAAGACCTTAATTTATAAGGAAAAAAAGTAAAGATCTTACATAACATTAATGGATGGTGAAGACCTAGCCTTACAGGTGCGCTATTTATTTCCTCAAACAAATCATACAGACAAGAAGTCCTATAGGAAAGCACAACCGACTTAGCAGTCGATACGAAGTAAATATGATTGACTCAAAGCAAATCAGACTCATGCAATACATTGATCCAAGAACAACTCAAGTATCAATGGATTTGAAAGCCCCTACCTCGCAAAGGAGTTCAAGGTCGTTACATTTACAAGGCATTTAAACCGACTACTCACTCGTCTTACATTATGAGACTCTTTTGTTAAAAAGAAACTAGAAGATTTCACCCTCGCTACAAGTACCTTGCCTCACACCGAGAAGATTACTCTTTCACCTAACTCGACATTCATCATATGTCCGAGCTTAAATCGGATAAATATCCAACCCTATAAGGCTTGAACCAAACTATAAGAATATCATATGTGGCGATGACTCAACTATGCATGATCATCTATGGGATTACATTTGCATGAAGACCATTTGTAAAAGAAATCAACATCAAAATTTAAGCTTAAAATCCAAGCACGTGCGGCAATGTTCCATTACATTAGATAAAGCATTTGGATGTAACTCGACCAATAAAATCTACATTCTTGAAGTAACCGGATGACCACTTGGCTAGCCGAGACCATCATACAACATTCTTTTAGCCAAGTATGTATTATCCCCTTATTAGAGATATGATCACTGTGGGTGGAAGACACCGCGTTCTCCACACGGGTTCTCAACTTCCTCCCTCTATGGCTAGAAAGCATTGAAGATGACGAGTGAGTGAGTTTTGAAAAAGGATGTTGCTCACTCATTCCCCCCTCTAGATTGAAAGACGTATTCACCTACACCCCTCAACATGCAAGATGCCTAAAAAAGCTTGCACTAGTTATAACAACAATAAAAGCCTAACAATATATCATCCAAAAAGCTACGGAGACATAGGATTAACATTCTCCACGGCCTCATTTGGGACTTCATTAATAGTCTCCCTAATTTTTAGCTTAATCTCTTAAAGAACTGGCCAAATCAACTCCATTATATATGAAAGATTTACAGGCACACCCTAGAATGAGCCACTCATACAGATAGCCGCGATCACCTTAATCTGTAAAGGTGATGCAATCAACTTCACCCTCAAAGGGCCTTACTCGAACATCTAGCTCCACCTCATGATCTGCAAGGACTTCTTCCATCTACTAGCAACATCAACAACTTAACCATTTTGGAGAATTTACAAGAAATCTAGAAGGTTGAGGAATTCAACAGAAAAAAGCAAACTTTAAAAGGTGCAGGATAAGTGGCATTTTTAATACAAAGTAAGAAGAAACACTAAGTGAAAAATGCCAGTGTTGCAAATGTGTCTGAAGAATAAGAAGAAGTTGAAAATGGAGCAAAGAAAATATAAAGTCGATAGCATACCCAAGAATCAAAGAAGAATTTCGCAGTAAGAAGAAAGAATGGAGAAGCTCATTGAAACTTTGAAGACCACTTAGAACAATGGCGACCATTGAAATGGCTTTAGAGGATGCAGTTTCACATGATATTATCACTGACGACAAAGCAAATTTTCAACCCTAAAGAGTTTCACTAGACTTGTCGGGGGACTTCTGTTAAATCGGTAAATAAATATTATTCACGTGTCATGTACATACGGTCTGACAACTTGGCATTGACCAAAAATGATAATCATTTGGCCAGCCGCATGGAGCGACTCTAGTAACCATTCATGAGCTAGAAGAAAGAATCCATCTCAAACTACTTTTATATTTGAACAAATAGGAATATTATCACTATTCCAATCAGATAAATAGGAAGAATGCCACTAGAAAGGAAACACTATCTATTTAAGGTCCTTGACCATCAAGGAAACCTAACTATACAGGAATACTCTCCTAACAAGGAAACACATGCTATTCTAAATAGGACTCTCTTTCCCTTATATAAATGGACCTTCATCACCATCTAAAGTACCTCATTCTTAATCTCTAATCTCTCTTGCCTCCTATTTACACCCCGTGCAGACTTAAGCATCGGAGAGGCTACGCCGGTCATCCGGCTAGTTTCTCTAATGCACTTTTGTCTTGCATGTACACCTTCTAGCTAAGACTGTCTACAACTCGATCTCAAAAGATTGGCGCGTGGAACACACTTTGATTTACCAATCTTTCATTATATTTTATTTTAAGTGACATTTAGTTTTTGCCAAATATTTTTAGTCAATACAACGACAAAAAATAACATGTGTCACTAGAATGTTATTGGATGACAATTGAATATTGTCACTATTTACAATTTTTTTAATATTTATGTGTCAATTTACTAAGAAATACCATAACAACTTTAACACTTTGTCATATATATATATATATATATATATATATATATATATATATATATATTGTTGGGAACTGATAGTCAGATTGAACATGCATAACAAGCATGACGGAAATTCAAAATTTTATCCCTGTAAGCCTTAACTAAATAATTCTCTACTTAGGTTAGCATGCAAAAGGACTAGGCATACCATAATTCCAAATTATATCCTAGCATATTTATTTTATACTAACCGTGTTATAACTCTAAGCTATAACCTAAGCATAAAATAAACTAAGCATGCAAAATAACCTAAGCATAATTATTAAGTCTAAAAACGTTCAAGGAAAAAGACCTAATAATTAAAAGAGAAAGAAAAAGATCTTACAAGTTGAAGCGTGCTTTTGCATAACCTTATTGCACAAGCCTCCAAGCGTAGGATAGCCTCTATGAATATCCACACAAACTCCACCAACCAAAACCTCCCAATGAGGAAGAACTGAAGAACCTAGAGCAATTGCTAGATCGCTCCAAAATTCCCAACCAGAAATATATATTCGAGAGAATCAAGATCCACTTGAATTTGGTGCACTAAACAATGGAGAAAGGGGCCATAATATATAGGGGGAGCTAGGGCTCCCCGCATTTAACGCGGGATGGGGGAAAATCCCCATCCCGTCTTTGGCAACACGCAGATCCATAGGATCCGCATGCTGCCCCTGCCGACCCGACTTGCTCTGCAAGTCGGGTCCTTACAGCACAAGGCAGGCACTTGCGAGCCTACCTTGTCCCGCGGGCTAGGCCTCGCGGGCTCTCCCGCTAGCCCATCTCGCGGGTGCCAAGGGCTGCACAAGGCAGGCTCTTGCAAGCCTGCCTTGTCCCGTGCGCTGGGCCTCAGGCTTGTGGGTACTTTTCGCCAAGGGTCCAACCCTCATTTTTCTTGTAGTTCTAGCTCCTTCTCCAATTCAAATACTTATTTTACGACCTTACTAAAATAGTTACGGGTCAAAATAAATTCCTTGGTCTATCCTAAATTGATCCAATCAATTTTAACCAATTGAACAATAATCCAATTATTATTTATATTATATTTTTGTAATAGATTAAATCTATTAGTTCTTTACTTAGTCCGATGAAGGTCCAATGTGTGTGACCTTATAGGATCCCAAAGTATTGAGTTGTTAAGGCTTAACCAACCCTTGTTCTAATGGAACCATTGGCTCGATGCTCTAGACTGTGAATAGAACTCGATTACCTTAAACGACTATAGTACGCCTCTAGCAAGGGTCTACCATCCCCCATTACTCGGAACGTCATTTACGTCTATGACTTAATCCCTATTAATGGAATAGTTATCCAGTGCGATAAATTCCTTCCATTCTTTAATATCATCTGGTTTATAGGGTTCGGTTAAAGTGTTAACCCACTAATAGCTTGGTTGCTCCAAGCTATCCCAGAAGTTTACTGGTTACCGAAGTATATTGCCTTTTACCATAGTGTGCTTGACTAGAAACCATTTCTATCAAACACATACTCTGATTAGAGGTTTATGGCAATCATCACTTCAATAAGTTGCCAGGTACAACTCCTTAATTTATCCGGAGCGATGGATTCTTTCCGACTACTCAGCTTACCAACGTGTTGTCATCACCATACCCGTAATAACCCGTAACACCTAAATTAATGAGTGCAAAGTAATGACCCAAAGTATAGCAATAGTACCACACAAGGTAGCTAGCATCTCAAGTACGAGGACATTCGCAAAGCTTATTGCATGAAGATAAACACTAACACATTGATATATATACCAAGTGTTTATCTTATTGCGGTCTCCAATATATCTCCCAGACATATCCATGTGTCAAACTTAAAGCACCACCTTCAGTCCTTAGGCGATTGACTGCTTGGACCTTTTCCAAGAAAGTAAACCACATGCTAGTCTTTCCGCTTCATCAATATCATTTCTTGATGAAACTATGACTAGGGATAGTTTAGACATAATTATAATTGCACATGAAGCAAGTTCCACCAGATATAATCCAACTATAATTTCTCTGACTTCATGCTATGATATATCAAGGACTTTTGTATACATACATCAACGAATATATTTAACCAGCTATAATATATATACATAAAAATACATTGATATAAACAAACAAATGTCTTTATTGATTAAATAAATTATTCGTACTATTACATAATTAATATATATCGCCCTAATTGCCTTAAGGACATACATTATATATATATCACTATTATTTTTTATAATGATTGTAAATTGTCAATATTTATAATTAATTTTATAATATGATATTATTTAATTAAACAAAACACTGTAACTTAGATTTTGTCATATCTGGGTTCCATTTTCAAAAATTTAGGTAACTGTATGATTACTACGATCATAAAACTTGGATGCGTGCCTTAAAATCAATTTTAATGTATTTGAGCCAATAAGTCCATATTTTTTTAATTTTCTTTATGTATGAATGGTATTTTTCGTTGGGTTTGTAAGACGATTTTATTAGTCTTTTATAGTGAAAGACATCAATTCATTGTTCTTTCGGTTAGTGCATTTAAGTTGGAAATTGTGGTTCTTAAAAACTTGCATCTATAATAATTATTTATATTTGAAATATGACTACAATTTGAGAGTTTGAAATTTTAAATAAACACTTTTTATATTTATATATTTTTTTTACTTTTTTTGAGATTATAAAATATTTTATTTATATAATAAAATAAATATTAACGACAAATTAGTAAAGAAAATTCATGGAAAAATATTAAATTACTAAATCCTAATTAAATCTTAATATAATATATTATAAAAAAAACCCATATCAATAATTATTAGTGAAATAAGTTACCTTTTTTAATAACTAACATAAGTAAATAGATAATAGAAAATTGGATTTATAAAAAACATACAGAATTGGAAGTGGATAAGTTACCTCTACACGTTTATTTTATGGATTTGGATTGTCTGAAGTTTAAGCTCTCTAAAGTTGAATATTTCACTCAATTTTAATCATCCGTTGAATTTTAATGGTTTAGATTTATTGAACTGTGGACCCCACTGTAGACCCACAAACTACTAAAATTAAATCTGAATCATTAAAACTCAATGGAGGGTTAAGATTGAGTGAAACGTACAACTTTAGAGAGTTTGAGCTTTAGAGAATCCAAATCATTATTTTATTTATTAAAACGCTGCATTTAGTTCAATTTGATGTATATTTTAGTTGGGATGGATGATTTGGCGGTTGATATATTTTACCTTGTCTTATTCTATACAACAAATTTTCCTAAAGAGATTCTAACTAGGAAACAATAAACAATATAAATGTAAAGATAACTTGGAAACAATAACTAAATAGATATACCGAAAATAATTAATTATAGTGCAAGAATAAAAGTTGGGATTCCTTTACTAACACTACTTCATCTTGGAAATAATAACTACACTGGTGTATAAGAAATAATGAATTGTAGTGTACGAATATGTCTAGTATTCACTTAGAGTTCGTCACCATAGTTTACATTTTAGATGACAAAACATATGATATGTCATATAAATTATAAATTTAGTGACGAAAGTTGGTATAAAATGTCAATAAAATATTAATAGAATAATTAAATAATTGTCACATAAATAAAAAAAATTACAGTGACACATGCTGTGATGAAGCCTGCAATGATGATTTTTCATCACCTATTATCTATGGTGATGAAAAAACATGTTTTCATGAAGATTTTGGTGCATCACGAAATGCTAAATTTCTTGTAGTGATGTAAAAGAAAGCAAAAAAGAACACTTCAGGAGCATCGTGCCCTTAAAGAACATTAACTCAGAAGCTTACAAAACTTATGTAGATTAAATAAAGCGAGTTCCTGATATAGTAAGGAAGCATTGCATATTAAAGAGGCTGGGACTTCCAGAATTTGAGAGACAAAAGAGAAACTGGGAAAGGAACATGACTCGATCTTCTGCCACCCCTATGTTAATTGACTACTCATCTGATGATATCAATAAGGGGGAGAATGGCTCAGCAAAGAGAAAAGCTTCAAAAGTCTTCTTAGAAATACGAGAAGATAAAGTCAAAGAGCAGAACTGCCAGAAGAAGGAATAATTGCCAGAAAGAAGCAATAGCTAGTTTAGAATAGCCAACTTTTGTAATAGTTCTAGATCTTTCATGTACTTGTACTAAATGATGAGTTAACATATTGTTGACTTTGATATGTGTAAAAAGATCTAATTAATTTTTAGTAGAATCACTAATTGAACTTTTAAAATCGACATAAATTATGGGGGAGCTAATATCTAACATTTGCCTTTGTCAAGATTGTGTTTTATCTATGCAAGTTTTTGTTATCATCAATATAGGTGGGATTGCTCGATCTAGCTCAGAGAAGGAGTCTCTCAAAAGTTAGGATACTTAGGATAAGAGTTTTGAAGATAACAAAAGATAAAGATCGCACCATATAATTAGAAGATACACAAAGCTAAAAGACAAAGAAGATAAAAAAATACTCTAAAGATAGGAGTCATTCATCAGATCAACTAAGGTTGAAGCCATCCCTAAGATCCTCTCTCGTCTCAAAACAAACCCATAACATCAGAAGAAAAGAATCGATAAGCAATCACTTAGAAATAAAGGAAGATTCATGCGCTAGAAGGACAAATTCAGAAGACAATGATTTTAACCTAAGAAGACTCAAGCTCACAAGATCAGTCAGCCTTAGAATGAAAAGGAACTCAACACTTACAAGCAAGAAGTACAAAAGGAACTTCAGAGTTTGAGATCATAAAAAATCTTAAATCTTGAAGCATGACACCAAGGACAAACAAAGTGGTCAAAGAAATCTGTCAAGAGAATAAAGCATCATATGATAGTGCAAAAAAGTCACACCAGAAGAAAGCAGTTTTGTTCTCAAAATCAATAGTGCCAAAAGGTGCATAACAAATTGATATCTTGTCTCAAAGGCTAATCACCACAGTTGAAAAACATTCAAGCTAAGAAGATCATTACTCTGAGGAAAAGAAGATTCTTATCACGAACTTTCTCAGAAGCAACTAATATTACTAAGAAATTAATGATCCCTAGGCAACTCACGTGACCTCACTTTTCCAAGAATGGTTGTCTTAACCTCTACAATCTTACAACGTTAAACATCTGACTTTCACTAAAAGAGATAAGACGGTGAGTTGACATGAAAGGGAAAAAATGTTACTTTTAGCCACCTAACACGCAAAAGTAAAAAGTACCGGAAAGATGTATATGCTAAAGTCAAACAACAAAGGATAGAATGGACAAGTTTTGGATTCATCTAACAGGAAGATTAACTACAGCCTGTCATCAAATCCAACGGTTATCAAGAATGGAGCTATTTAGAGACAACAGAAATAAGTTTCTCAAAATTGATGATTCTAAGATATTTAATTGTCTTATAGCAGCTGTAAAAAAGAAGACTCTCTCTCTCACAAGGCATGAATCAATGGTCATATTCAAGATAAGAGAGTATAAATAAGTCTCTATCCATTACAAGAATATTGTCGAGCAATATATTACAACAAGCACATTCCATTTCATCAAAAGTGCAAATTAATAAGCAAACACATTTCTCTTTATATTAGTTTGTAAAATCAAAAGCTCGTCAGAACAAAAGAACAATTGATTCAAAACCTATTGTAAAAAGTGTCTCTTGATAACAACGTACAAGAATACTAAAATTATCATCAATCCACATGTGATTAATGATTAGGCAAGTGTATCTTGGTGAGGTTGTTGATTTATATAAAAGACTAGGTGTGGGTGCTGAGGTCTTCATCCTAAACACAACATGGAGAAGTTGGGGCTTTAGAAGAATTCAAGAGAAGGGTACTCTTGAATTGCGGAATCATAAGCAACAAGAGGAGGGTACTTTATGCAGGCAACATGATTCCAGATTGTAAAGGTTTATCTGCCTCAGAAGGAGCAATCGATAGTAGATTTAAGCTCGAAGGAGGGAACTCTAAGGGCTGGATGTAGGCATGGCCGAACTAATATAAAAATTTTGTGATTGATTTATTTATATTTCTTTTATTTACTCCAAGTTTTTATCTCGTTTATATCTTGCTAAAAAGTAAATAACTTAAAATTAAAAATAATTCATCAATAGACTTTTATCTTCCCACAAATATTAAAATATTTGATTTAACAAATCTATTGTTTCACATCAAAACGAAAAGGAGTCAATCACCCCTCTCTGACTCATATATCACCCTTACAGGGACTAATAAGTGGCATCAGAGATTATCTCATTCAACCTTAAGGCCTAATAGTCTAGAGTTTAAAGATCTCAACGGGTGATACATGTGAAAGACTCCTACCAAGAGTAATGAACCAAACTACTCAAGTCCTACTATAATGATTGAGCATAAACAAGCATCTTATGTTCTTTGGCCAGAACTATGCCTTTCGAAAAAATTGTATGATACATTTCATACAATCCAAAGACATATATGCATGGTTAGCAATAGCTAACGGGGCCCTATAGAGCAACTATAGTTAAAAAGAGAAGAGTGCTCTCTAAACCGGAAGAAAAAATGGAACACACACACATACCCACGCATGCACGCACTCACGCATGCATACACACACACACCCACACACACACATCCACATACGCACGCCCGCACACACACACCCATGCATACATGTATGCACGCACGCACGCACATACACACACACACACACACACACACACACACGCATGCACACACACATACACACACGTGCACACACACACACACACACACACACACACACACCCACACCTACACACACCCACACACACACCTACACATACATCCACACGCATCCACACACACACACCCACACCACACCCACACACACACCCATACACACACCCACACACGCAGACGCACGCACATACATATAGATGCACGCGCACACCCATACATACAAACACATACACGCACACGCTCGCACACACACCCGCACACACGCGCAAACGCACACACACATACACACATATGCACACACACACACACACGTACGCGCATACGTACACAGACGCCCGCGCGCGCACTCACACTTACACACTCATACATACGCACGTGAACACACGCACGCACACACACACACACATACACACACACGCACTCATAAATACACACACACATGCACGCGTATGTACACACACGCACACACACAAGCACATACATACGCACACACATACGCACACACACACACATGCACACAGATACACACACACACACACACACACACACACACACCATATCATATCATATCTAAGTATGTTATGGATAAAAATTGCTATAAAAAAGTTTTTTTTAATTGTTATTTGCCAAGTGCAATTATTCTTTAAAAGCTATAAGAATGTCGTATAATTTGTAACAAAAACATTTTTACGATTGTAAATCCCATGAAACTAACATAATAAGACTAGTTATATCAACCTTCCAAACAACAAAATTATTATTGTGGCAAAGGCTTGGTCTAGTGATTGAGCATTGAAGCTGTGATCCTAGAGGTCACATGTTCGAGTCCACACTAGGGCGGGGTGGGATAAGGTTTTCCTTTGTCATTATTGTAAGCCCATATGAGGCTATTTTTAAAAAAAAAGACTAGATATACCAACAAATATATGATATAAAATTAATTTTGATGGAAAAACACATAGTGTAAGATGCAAAGAGGTCATAGTTGAAAAAAGGAAAAAGTGAGGTATAAATTATTTCTTAAAATACAGAGAAATACTAGTGAATTTCATCAAAAGTTAGGGAGGTTATATTATTTATTTTTTAATAATTATAGTTGTAAATAATTTTATTGTGTTTTTATATATTGTAATTACAATACAATCAATATTACTAATAATTAAAAAATAATTGGGTGGGAGGTCTGGGTTCAATACCCAACCTCTACAAGATTCGTATTTATCAAAAAAAATAATTATTAAATTTAATCATGCATAATTTATAATAGAAAATGAATTTAAAATATTAGTTAAACTATTTTGAATAATTATTTATATTTATTGATTATTAAATATTTTAATTATTTGTATAACTGTACATTATTATTATACTTATTTGAGGGGTTCTTTATATATTAGGCCTATTAATAATTATTTACCATCACATACTATTATTGGTTATATTTATAGTAATTATAATTAATATTATAATTGAATTTTTATTGAAATTAGTATTTATTATTGTTATTTTTGGTTAATTATTATTATTATTATTATTATTTATTAATAGTTAATTTATATTATTTATTACTATTTTTTATTTCTAATTATTAGTTTTATAATTTTTATATATTTATTGGTTTTTTTTAATTTTAGGGTTATTCTATGGTGACTTTATTTTTATTACTCAACCACCATTGGATTATATTTCACCACACTAATCCAATGGTGGCGAAAGACAAAATAACTTTTACTTTGCACAAAGTCATCATAGTCTTCACCATAATGAACCGTTATTGAAATTTAATCGAGTGTGGGAATCGACCTTGCTACCAAAAATCAGATTCTTCGAATGGCTTGTGTTTCATGGAAGCTTACCAACAAGATCCTTCCTTTTGTGGAAAATGATGAATGCCCCTTTTGTGGTGAAAGCGAGACGATGAACCATGCCTTTTTTCTTTGTCCGCAAAGCTTAAAAATTTGGCATCAGTTATTCCATCTATTCGGCGTGGCAGTTACCATTTCATCATCGTCTTGGGAATTCCTGGAGCTATGGAGATCTTATTTTAATGCAGGACCTAACCAGGATTTTGCCACATTACTATGGTTCGTGGTCACTTGGTCATTATGGAAACGAAGGAACAAAGTCGTATTTGATGGGAGTGCGGGCTCGGAGGACATTATGATTACAAGCATCTATTATTGTTGGTTTTTATTTGTTTGTAAAAAGTGCAATATGGGTTTTGTAGTCTCGGATGTCTTTACTTTTCCACAACATTTACTCGCATGTAACTGACATTATTGATCACATCTTGTGATTACTTTTGAATATATTAATACCCAAAATAGCCACAATGGTTGTTGTCGGGTATCTTCATTCAAAAAAATTATTATAAATTTCAGTTAAGTTCGGTTTAGTGTAAGTCCATTCAATTCCGTTCAATTTTATTCAATTAACTTTTTTTAAAAAATCGTCTCATATGGGCTTACAATAACAATAAAGAAAAACCTTATCCCACCTCGTCCGAGTGTGGACTCGAACTTGGGACCTATAGAATCACAACTTCAGACTTAACCACTAGACTAAGTCTTTGCCATAATTTTATTCAATTAACTTAATAGAAGAGAAATACAACAACCTTACTAATATGAAGAGAATACTTTTCGTTGGGTATTTTTATTTTATGATCATTAATACTTGAGTTGATCACATAATTACGTGAGTTAGGGTAAAAGTAACCAGGACAGCTAAGTCATGCATACAGTAATATTGTAATCTTGATCACATAAGATTCTCGTCTCTTCCACGGTAAATAAAGGGGTAAATAATTATAATCTCCATGTATTTGCATTAATACAATTATACCTCTTTAAGTTTTTTCAATACAATTTAAACTTCCTTATATTTTATTTCCATCCAAATAAAACATTATTCCATTAAATTTTACAACTTTTCATCCAAAAAGATGACATGTCATTTTGTGTTGACATAATTACCCCTATCTTTCTTTTTCAAACTTCTTTCCTTGGTTTCTTTTATTCTCATCCTTTTTTGGTTTTTTACCATGGGGTGGTTTTGGATGGGTCTGGGCGGTCATGTCCACATCCAGACTAATCCCTGATCACCAATTTGTAGGTGCCTCAAATGGCAGGACGGCTGGTCCTAAGATTTAAGGTTGTTCCATACACATCCAAGGGTTTGATCCCTGATAAATGCTTAAGAATGGACTAGTCCCTACCACTACACCATACCCTTGGAGTTCTTTTATTCTCATCCTTAATCCTACTTATGATAATTTTTTATTAGAAAATTAATTATTTAAATTTATCTTCTTTAATTCTTTGATAATTATTGAAATTTACTGTGTTTGTTTAATCAATAAATCGCGGAAAAATTAGGCATATTATGAAAGAACTAATTAACATTTAGAAGAGGATTCTATTTTCTTTGGTGAAATTTGTTAGGAGTGAATCTCACATTGCTTTCGGAGGATCCTTTGAGTTTGTATATAAACAGGGCCCTGAAGGCTTTAACTCAAATGACGCTTTTAAAAGCCGCGAGGTTGGCCGCGAACAGCACCAAAGCGGATAATATCGTTCAAGCTGTTTATAACACGTTATCAGCACGATCGCGATGAGGGGTGTGTTAGGAATGAATCCCACATCGCTCTCGGAGGATCCACTGAGCTTGTATATAAACAGGGCCCTAAAGGCCTTAACTTGAATGACGCGTTTTAAAGCCATGAGGTTGACTGTGAACGGCGCCAAAGCAGACAATATCATTCAAGTTGTTTGTAACATGTTATCAGTACGATATCGATGAGGGGGTGTGTTAGGAATGAATCCCACATCACTCTCGGAGGATCCACTGAGCTTGTATATAAATAGGGCCCTGAAGGCCTTAACTTGAATGACGTGATTTAAAGCCGTGAGGTTGGCCATGAACAGCGCCAAAGCAGACAATATCGTTCAAGCTGTTTATAACACGTTAATAGCTTGATCACGATGAGGGGTGTGTTAGGAATGAATCCCACATCGCTCTCGGAGGATCCACTGAGCTTGTATATAAACACGGCCCTAACTCGAATGACGCGTTTTAAAGCTGTGAGGTTGGCCATGAACGGCGCCAAACCGGACAATATCGTTCAAGCTGTTTATAACACGTTATCAGCAAGATCGAGATGAGGGGGTGTGTCAGGAATGAATCCCAGATCGCTCTCTGAGGATCCACTGAGCTTGTATATAAACAGGGCCCTGAAGGCCTTAACTCGAATGACGTGTTTTAAAGCCGTGAGGTTGGCCGTGAACGGCGCCAAAGCGGACAATATCGTTCAAGATGTTTATAACACGTTATCAGCATGATCGCGATGAGGGGGTGTGTTAGGAATGAATCCCACATCGCTCTCGAAGGATCCACTAAGCTTGTATATAAACAGGGCCTGAAGGCCTTAACTTGAACGACGCGTTTTAAAGCGGATAATATCGTTCAAGCGGACAATATATATATATATATATATATATATATATTCTCTTAAATGATGATGGACCACTCTTGACATTTTTTTATTAGGTTTTAAATATAAATAATGACATAAAATATAATAAATTTAATTACGTTAATCATATAATAACTTAATTTTCTTTAAAGTGGTAAAGGCTTAATCTAGTGGTTGAGCCTTGAAGCTGTGATCTTAGAAGTCGCAGGTTCGAGTCCACACTCGGGGCGGAATGGGATAATGTTTTCCTTTGTTATTATTGTAAGCCCATATAAGACAATTTTTAAAAAAAAACTTAATTTCCTGAAAAAGAATTTTGTTTGTTTCATATCTATGAAAGAACATATATTTTTCTCAAATCAAATGTGATTCTGTGCACAAACAAACGATAATTAGTATATAAATATTAACTTGTTATTATATATTTTATAACTTTTTAAGATGAATTGAGCTAAAGATCATTTGTAGTTGTGCATACAAATCTTCATTGAGATAATCTTGTTCGGAGCTTAGTAACAGTTAAGGCTCCTCACCCCTTCCAACAAGCGTATTTAATGGGATTCGAACCTTGTTCTCCTCCAACTTACTCAGCCTGCTTAGCCAACTAAGCTACACCTTATTAGTATACCTTCTATCTTATGAGTACAAGTAATTATTCACATTTTTTACATTCCATAAAATAAGGACACTTCCTCTTGTATTGGTGGTTTCGTATCTAGTTCATTAAGCTATTCCGATTGGTTGTAAATTATATCGTTTTAACAAATGATATCATAGAAGAATCTTCATCATTTCACATTAATAATTTGGATTAAAAGAAATAAACAAAAGGATAAAAATTATAGAATGGAAAAAGTAAGAAAGACACATGTTATATACAGCATGAAAAAGAAGGTAGATAGACAAAAATGTACGATAAGGGCAATTTCGTCACACAAAAAGTTCATGTTACCTTTTTGGATAGAAATGTTGTAAAATTTAACATAAGGATGTTTTAGTTGGATGGAAACCAAACATAGGGATGTTTAAAATATATTAACAAAACTCATGGAGGTGGTAGTATTTAGTGCAAATTAGAGGGAGGTTATAATTATTTACCCTAAATAAAGCATAAAACACTAGCTACCTCAAACACTCATCATCGACATATATAGCAGGTGCAGCCATGGCAATGCTACCAAACGACACCATCAAATCCATACTCTTATTATTGCTTGTGAAACTTTTGTTACATTTCAAGTCCATATCGAAGTCCTGGTATTCTCTTATCTCTAATTCTCGATTCGTTAAATCACAACTCGGCCGCCTAAAAAACAACCACCCACACTTGCTCTGTGATTACTATGACACGTTTGCAGATCTTGACTTTGCCAAATACGCAGGTGAGATTGTTGAATATTATTCTTCGGGTATAGGACAATTCATACAGCTCGGAGAAGTCTTTACCAATTTAACACTGCATAATCTGTTTTCTCAGCATAATCTCATGGAGCGCCATTATACTTGCTCGGTGATGTGTGCCTGTGATGGATTGGCAATTTTACGGTTTCACCATTGTTATGATATTCAACGGTATAGACCCTTTTATATAATAAGGAATCCATTTACAAGAGAGATTCGTAAAATTTAACCTATGGCTAATAGTGTTTATGGTTCTAATATTTGTTCATCTTTGGGTTATGATTTGGTAAGCAATGATTACAAGGTCATTCGTAGTCCTCATGAATTTGGTTGGATTCTTTCTTTGAAATCCAATACTTGGCGGAGAATTGATTTTGAAGGTAATTAGATGGGCAGACCAGGGATTTATGCCCATGGACATCTTCGTTGGCCTCAAGTACCCCATCGAGATGAAGGGTTTGGAAAGTTCAAGATTGCTCCATTTGACTTAGGAGAGAGAAATTTGTGGGTATGGCAGTACCAGATATTGAAATGACATCTCATGCCACCCGGGAAATACAAGTGAGTATTTGCAACGAATTTCTATGCATATTTGATTTCAGACAGGTGGAGAAAAGGGAAACGTTTAAAGTATGGGCAATGAAAAATTACGGAGATTGTACATCTTGGACTAAAAGGTGCATCAAGATCTCAAGTTTTCCGGGTGAATTTGTCATTCCATTTTATCAAACCGAGTTCAGAATTTGGTTTTCCAAAAAGATAAAAGCGCACAGTGATAAAAGTGATTTTGCCATTGTTGCCAAAATATATATGTGGATTATATGATTTGGAGAAAAGAGAAGTAGCAACCTTTGAGACAATTTATAATGTTGTATATAATGTTAGGCTTCAAACCTTTGTGTTGCATGAAACTTTTTTTTTGAAGAAAAATGGAGTGTATAGATTAAATCTCAAGAGATGAGCAACATAAAGAGGTGGTGAGTTCCAAACCCCTGTTACCTCATCAAAATAAATACTACGAGCTAAAGAATGAGCAATCGTATTCACGGTTCTAGAGACCAAACTAAAAACACTAGAATCAAATAATCAAGACATTGCTCTACACTCCAAGACAATAGAATCCAAATAAGAAAGACCACTTTCAAGATTAACAAGCGCATCGAAAAGAAGTGAGTTGTCCACTTCGATAATAACATGACTATAGCCTATACTCTGCAGCCAAGAAAGAGCCTCTAAAACTGATGGCGCTTCAGCCTCAAGCACCGAGATTAGAGGTGGTAGATTTAGCACGAACAAAAAAACCACCTGCATTTCGAACCACAAGGCCGTAACATACAGAGTGTCCCTCTTGGAAAATGACAGCATCAGAATTACATTTGATGTACAGAATGTGAGGTGGCTCCCAAACGGATTGGATCGCAAAGGTCGCACCTTATTGCTCAGAAACCACAGTACATGCGTGTAACTCTTACGCCTGACCCCGCGCCTGCTACTGCCTTGAGCGGCCTGCAGAAAACGAGCCATTTGTCACAGCAATCCATTGAGACCATGCCGCCATAGCCATTCTCACAACGGACTGAGGTTGTATATGCGTTTGCTGCCACAAAAATTTGTTCCTTGCCGTCCATAAAGCCCACATCAGATAAGTAATTTGCTGCATAAATGTCATAGGTCTATCCCTTAACCATTCGTTAAAAAATTTAGCAAAAAAATCACACACTGGCACTTCAAGATGTGGATCAAATAGCTTCCAAGCATTTCTCGCATAGGAGCATGTAAAGAGCACATGACATTTTGATTCACTTTGCATATTAAAATTGGGCAATGAGCATGATCTACAATATGGCGTTCTAATAAATTCAACCGAACCGGAAGCACATCATTCAAACATCTCCAAATAAAAGCACGAAATTTTAATGGAAGCCGTAATTGCCAGAGTTTGTTTCATAGCAGATTCTGAATCGGCAAAGCATTAGATCTGGCTATGGATAAATTTCTATAGGTTGATTTGACCGAATAAGATCCTCCATTCCCAAGGGGCCAAAAAGAATTATCACTGCAAGATGGTGTTGGAATAGGTGTTTGAAGAATCAGCTCGGCTTCATTAGGAGGAAATAATGCATAGATCATATTAGTTTAGTTTCACCAAATCCAAATAATTTCCCGTGGACTTGTATGGGGAATTGTAGAATTGTTTGAACATTGTAATTCAAAACATGAACGAAACGTGCGGGTAGCTTTTTTTTTTTGGTTTTCAACTAATGAATATATGCTTAATTAGATTATCGATGAAAAAGTGTATTTTAGGCAAATCTTTTAATAAGCGATGCAAGAAAGTACGGTGAACATTAATAAAATAGGCGGGAAATAGGGGAATTGGCGGGAAAGAATTCTTAAGTTATACAATGCAACACTTTACACTTTTATAAAGAGTTGCAAAAAAATATTATAGAAAAATTTACTCCCTTCGTCTAAAATTATTATCTCTTTAGCCATTTTATTAGTTCTCTTTTTAGTTGTCAATTTAGATTATGAATGTATTTTGTACAATTTTTTCTCTAATTTGCCCTTATATTAACTATGAGAGAGATTATGTATTGTTAAATTATAAGTGAGTAATTAAGAAGAAAGAGAATTTAGTAAAGGATAAATTAGTCATTTTGGTTGTGTAATAAGTTTTTTTATTGGTTTTGATGATTCGGTTAAATGGACAATATTTTATAGATCGAGGGAGTAATAAAAGGTATAAAATGGGGATAAGAAATATAATGTACAAATGTAGAAGAACTTGTAGGAAATGTGTGAGAAAGTTGTAAGTTATTTAAAATGTTAGTATAAATGTAGAAGAAATTATAGGAAAATTGTATATTATTTGAAAAGGTGTATGAAAGTTATAGGTTATATATTAAGTTGTATAAAAAATATATAAAATATATAAGAATGTTATATAAAAGTTGAAAGTTATTTAAAACATTTTATAGGGAAGTATGCAAATGCACTAGATTACTTTGTACCAAATTATAGTATAGATAAAAAAAAATTGGGTTCACCGCCGCTAGGGTTATTTTTCGTAGGGCAGCCGCCGCTAGGGTTTTGGTTTTTTCCTTGGGATTCGTCCTGTAGGGATTTTTCTTGATCTAATCAATATTCCTGATTGTATTTCAACGCTTGTTTGCTTATATTATGTCTACTGATGAGTTAGGAAAACGCTGGGCTAACGTAAATCTGAATGATGAATCAGATTGGGAGGACGGCGAATGTTTCGTTTTCGAAGGAGAGGATGTCATCCCACAAGAGACTGATTCGGATTTCTATTTTCTGGTCAAGTTAATCGCAGATAGACTAGTGAGATTTCGGGACTTCAAAGACGAAATGGCAGGGATATGGAGACCTGTGAGACTAATGAGAACTTGAGCCTTTCCTATACTGTCTTCAGCTTTACCATGAGTTAGACGCTGCAATGGTGCTACACGAAGGGCATTGGATATTTGAACAAAAGCTTGTAGTGGTGAACCGCTTCGCCTTAGGTATGCAACCGAATTCAGTCCCTATGTGGAGTGTAGAGTTTTGGATACATGTACTTGATCTTCCGGAATGTTTCTGGACAAAAGGAATGGCTTAAAATATAGGAATTACATTGGTACTTTCATTAAAACAGATGTCAAGTCGTTCGATGGATCATGGAAAGCATATATGCGCATAAGAGTTATGGTTGACATTCGTAAGCCTCTTAAAACCAAGATGCGTTTGAAACAACCTGGAAGGGAGTGGAATTCTATCCGATTTCAATTTGAAAGACTACCAAATATATGCTTTTTCTGTGGCATTATTGGTCATTCTGACAAATTCTGTGATGCAAAATTTAATGAACCAACAGATAAAAGGAAGCTGAAATATGACAGCTCTTTGAGAGTGAATATGAAGAACACAAACAAAGGGCAAGGGGAAAATTGGTTGAGGCAGAATCTTATGAAAGAGGGAGACAGTCCACAACCAGCTGTTGGAGCTCAACTAGATGGCCTTGGGGTTAATATGGAGAATGTTACAGAATCTGAAACAACGAATAACGAAAGAGTTGTAGGCAGCCGTGAGGAGGATAAGATGAAGATGGTGGTGCATGAAAACAACCAGATGTTGATTCAACATACACATAGGAATAAAAGTGGCCAGAAAGTGATAACAAGGTCGAGTAAGCCCATGAATGAATCTCATTTGATTGTGCCCCAAGAAACCACTAGCTATACAACATTATTAGCTTCTGTGGAGGCAGGCGCAGCTACGTACGCGGAGAGTATGGATTGTGTGATGGAGTGTGTGATGGAGTTGAAGAGGAAGAGAATTGAGTCAGACCAAACTTCAGCTACTTTGATTTCTAATACTTCGGTGATTTTAAGTAGCTCTTTTAATCATTAAAGGTGGGTTCTATCGAGGAACAGACATGCCATCACCAATGAGTCTCCTTAGCTGGAATTGTTGCAGTCTAGGCCCCTCTGCAACAATTCAAGAGCTTAAGCGGTTAGTGGCCAAATATCATCCTCAAAATGTTTTTCTTTCAGAAATTAGATGTTCAAGAGCTCACCTTGAAGATGTTGGCAGACAAGCGGGGTTTGATCGTTCCTTTGTAGTACATGGAGTCGGTACAGGAGGTGGCTTAGGTATTCTGTGGCAATCGTCAACTAGCTTGGTCTTATATAGCTACTGCCACTCACATATTGATGTAGGGGTTGCTTTGGGAAGTGGTCTATGGAGATTTAGCGGGTTTTATGGTAATCCTCGTCGACATTTACGCCATTTATCATGGGATTTACTATGCCAACTAGCTTCAAGACACCATTTACCGTAGGTAGTCATGGGCAATTTCAACGAAATTCTTTCAACCCGAGAGAAATGGGGAGCCCCTCCTATTAATCATATCCAGAACTTTCAGTAGGCATTAGATGATTGTATGCTTACGGATATGGGATACACAGGTTGCATGTTTACTTGGGAGCATAGTAGATTTGGGGAGATTGTCTTACTGGAGAGCTTGGATCGTGGGGTTGCAAATGAAGGACGGATTAATAGATTTTCCGAGTACTCCCTATTGCATTTACAAACTTCGTCTAGTGATCATGATTATTGCATTTACAAACTTCGTCTAGTGATCATGATGCCTCATTACTTAAATTGTCTAATATGCCTTGGCAGAGAACTCATTTTTTCAGATATTGCAATGACTGGAGCCTGCGAGTGGACTGTGGGTATCTGGTCAACACCAAATGGCGTGAGGCTGCATGGCTGTCCATCCCTTCCAGGTTGCAGCAGTTGACCTCATGTCTTCAAGAATGGGGCAAACCACATAAAGATTATCCCTTCAACAGATAGATGAGTGTAAACGTGAGATTCAGTTGACTAAACACAGTTTCAATCCTAAGGCTAGTTCTCGGTATTTGCAAGCTCGTGCTCGTTTAAACCAGTTATATAAGGACAGGGAGATTTATTGGAAACAAAGATCAAAAATTCGTTGGCTTCAGCAGGGAGATAGCAACACTCATTTCTTTCATAATTATGCATCTTCTAGGAAGAGAAAGAATAACATTGAATTCCTATTAGATGAAAATGATAATCGTTGTGATTGGGATGGTGACCTTAAGAGGCATATTGTGGATTATTATGAAAATCATTTTTCAAGTACTCCTGACCTGGACCTTTCTTTTGTAAACCACATCTCATCTCAAATCACGGCAGAACAAATTTTGGAGCTATGTCGCCCGGTTACTAAGGAAGAGGTTTAGTCAACAGTTTTTTCGATGCATCCAATTAAATCACCAGGCTTTGATGGGTTCTATCCAGGTTTCTACCAAACTTACTGGCATATTATTGGTGATGACATTTTCATGTATATTGCTGATATCTTGAGATTTGTTGTTTTGCCTGTTGATTTGCATAGTACTACCATTATTCTTATCCCAAAGAAGAATGATGCTAGACGTATTTCTGAATATCGACCTATTTCTCTTTGTGATGTGCTTTATCGTATTATTTCAAAGATTCTAGCAAATAGGTTGAAGTGTGTTTTTCATGGTTTGGTGTCTGAGAATCAAAGTGCCTTCATTCCTGGTCGATTGATCACGGATAATGTCCTTATTGCGGATGAGGCTGGCCATGCTCTTCATAGAAAGAAGTCAGGTCATGAGGGATGGGTGGCTTTGAAATTAGACATGGCTAAGGCTTATGACCGCCTTGAATGGCCTTACGTTAAGGCGGTTCTCTCGCGTATGGGTTTTTGTAGTACTTGGATTGATTGGATGAGTATGTGTGTTTCTTCACTGCAATATTCTTTCTCTTCTAGTGGTTATAAATTCGGATCCATTATTCCTTCTAGGGGACTTCATCAAGGGGACCCTATCTCCCCTTATTTGTTTATCTTATGTTCTAAAGGCTTGTCTGCTACCTTGACTACTCTAGAAAGGAACGGAAATATTCATGGATGTGAGATTGCTAGAAATGCTCCGTCTATTTCCCACTTGTAATTTTGCAGATGATAGCGTCTTATTTTTTTTGCTCAAACCTGATTTAATGTATGTGGGTTAAGGAGTGTTTGATTGATTATGAAAGAGAATCCAGCCAAACGATTAACTTTCAAAAGTTTCCTTCAGTGTTAATTTAGACCGTGTGTACAAGCAGATTATATGCGACTTTGTTAATGTTTCCATGACATCATAATCATCCATGTACCTTAGTATGCTTATGGTGGTGGGTATAAGTAAAATAGCCTCATTTGGCTTCATTAGAGATCGTATTTGGAAGAGAATCAGTTCTTGGAGGTCTAAGATTTTAAGTTAGGGGCTAGAGAAGTGTTGATTAAGTCTGTACTTCAATCCATTCCTGCATATTTGAAGTCTCTTTTTCGCATCCCCATTTCCCTTTGTGATTCTATTCATAAGATGTTGAACTATTTTGGTGGGCTTCAAATAATGGGGATAGAAGAGGAATCGACTGGCAACATTGGGAATTGTTGTGTAAACCGAAGAAATTTGGTGGCATGGGTTTTAGGAATATTATCGAATTTAATACTGCCCTCATCGGGAAACAACTTTAGCGTTTCCTAGTTTTTCCTAACAATCTTGTGACCCGTGTTTTTAAGGCCCGTTACTTCAAGACAAGATCTGTTCTAACAGCCAATCTATCTAACTCTCCAAGTTACATTTGGAGAAGTATTTTTTCGGCCACGAAATTTTTCAAAAACTCAAATGACATGGTCTGGGTTAATTACGAATAGAGAGTGATTCTTAGTGGTCGTGAAGGCTTGCAATTAGAGGGTATGAAGGTGACAGAGTTCATCTTAAACCGAGAATGGAATGTGGGCAAAGTTCATGAATTTTTTAATGACGTTGAGGTTGGCTATATATTGCGAACTTCTTTACCACTTGTGTCTCGAAGTGATGTAGTCTGTTGTCCTTTTGAAACTAAAGTCATTTACACGATCAAATCAGTATATAAGGAATTGTCTAGAGCTTTAGACGCCACTATAGCTACTGCCTAGTTTTGCTGGAACACTGTGTGGAAACTATATATTCCTCAAAAAATTTGAGTTTTTATGTGGCATTTATTAAACAATTTAATCCCGGTCTGTTCTGATCTTGTGTTGAGGCATGTTGTGGATTGTGATAGTTGTCCTACATGCTTTTTAAGTACTGAAAGTGTTAGACATGTTTTCCTTGAGTGCTCTTATGCAAAAATTGTGTGGAAAGACTTTGATGCAAGTCTTACCATACCTGATAATGTCAGTATAACTGATCTTATATGTAGTTGGCTTCGTGATAAATCTTTATTATTTATGCAGTAGGTGTGTTGTTTGCTTTGGGTCATTTGGTGTGCGAGAAACAAAAGGCTATGGCAAAATGTTTACACTCAACCGAAGGCAACAATCCGCTTTGCATTGGATTTGACAAAATAGTTGAGAACACCCAAAAATGGTGCCCAAACCAGCAGCTCCAGTTCTTGGCAAATTGTAGGAGACATTGGCGAGATGAGGAACGAAGGGGTGCAGGCTTTGTTACCGTCAAATGACCAGTTGACAACAGAGCATATTCATGAGCCTGACATAAGGGCACCAACTAGATGGGAGGCTCCATACACGCCATTCTTGAAGTGTAATTGTGATGTGGCAAACTTCAATGATGGCGAGTCTATTTCGTATGGGGCAATTATTCGGAATGCAAGTGGCTTTTTCATTGGAGCTAAAGCTGGCCTTCTTTCAACATATATTTCCATTCTCGAGGCGGAGGCTCTAACGATAAGAGAGGCTTTTATCTTGGATGAAGGATACACGTCATACTCATATTATTGTTGAAACAGATAATAAATCGTTATATGGCATTTTGATGAGCATTGATTTCGGTCATTTTTATGTTGCTAACATTGTTGAGGATTGTAAGAACATAGCTAGACAATTTGTTGCGTGTCTCTTTAGCTGGGTAAGTCGAGATCATAATATAGCTGCCCATACTTCAGCGAGATCTGTCTTTCTAGATGAGGTATCGGGGACTTAGACGTCTTCCCCTCCTGATTGTGTTGTCCATCTATTATAATTTTAATACCATCCTATTTCTTCAAAAAAGTATAGGGAAGTTGTATATTATTCAAAAAGTTATATAAAAGTCATAGTGAAATATATAGAAAAAATTACACGAAAGTAATAAGTTATTTAAAAAATTTTTATAAAAGGTATAGAAAAGGTATAAGAAAGTTACTATAAACACTAAACCCTAAACCCTGAATCTTCACAATAAATATTTATTTCATATATATTTTAGTTAATCACAGTAATCAATATTTTTTATAAATATTTTCTTAAATTTTAAAAAATAAAATTATTTTTCTCTGTATGAAATTTAAATTATTTTAAAATAAAATTAAAATCTTATCATTTAAATACTTGTCAATATGATAATAATAATAATAATAATAATAATAATAATAATAATAATAATAATACTAATAAGAATGTTATTATTGTTATGGACTTGACATGGTTGAACAACATTTTTTTTGTGTAAGCATATCGAAGTAAATTTTTAAAAAAAAAGTGAAAAATTTGTAAGAAAATGGAAAATAAAAGATTTTTTAAAAAATAATATTATTTTTAAAAATATTTTCATATTTATTTCAATTATTTATAAAATAATAATAAAACTCTAAATAGACATATGGTTACCCTAAACCCAAAACCCAAATCCTAAACTCAAAGCCAAAATTCTAAACCCCGAACCCTAAATCTTAAACCTCAAATGAGTGTCAAAATCTAGGTCATAATAGAATAAAAAAGGGAAAATTTTAAAATAAAAAAATTGAGAATAAAAATATTTGAAAAATGTTTTCATATTTTATATCAATTATTTATTGAAAAATAATGCTAAAACTCTAAATAGAACTGTTACCCTAAACTCAATGCCCCAAAATACTAAACCCCGAACCCCAAACCCCAAACCCCAAATCCTAAACCCCACATGAGTATCAAAGTCTAGGTCATAATAGAATGAAATAAAAAAGTAAAAATTTAAAAAAAAATGAAAAATTAAATTAAGAAAATATTTAATTAATTATATTAATTGACTAATTTTTCAATAATATTTTTGAAATTATTTAAATTATTTATCAATATTAAATAATAAAAAATAAAATTAAAATATTAACTATATATTAAACACTCAAATATGAAAAAAGATTTATTGATTAAAGCTATCCACCTAATAATGGATGGCTCTGATTTTTTTAAATATAAGTACATATTATAATTTTTTATAAATATTTTCTCAATTATTCAATTTCATTAATAATATTAGTACCTATTAATTATTACTAAGACTAGTAATAATTAATTTCATTTAATAATACTATTATTATTAGACTATTAATTTTTTAGGTAAACGAGATAAATATGGAATAAATTTGAAATAAAGTGAAAAATTAATAAAAAATAAAAAGGTAAAAATTAAAATAATATTATTTTTTAAAATATTTTTATAGATATTTAAATTATTTATTAAAATTCTAAATAATCACTACCCCACATCCTTAACCCCCAAATCCCCAAATTCCCCAATCCTTGACCATCCTTATCACGGCAGGATTTCCGAATTATTGACCAACCGCGAAGTTTCTGGTTTGCCCACAAATTTTTAGATGGGGACTGGTTTGCTCGTGAAATTTCTGGGCAGATCGGAGGAGGGTTCAGCCATGAGAGCGAGCATGACTTGGCTCTAATGGTCAGTGATCTTCTTGAAAACGGAGGCAGCAGCGGTCCTGATTCCTAGAGTAGCAGCGATAGCGAATCTAGCCACGCCGATCTCCATTTTCTTGCTGATAATATTTTGGTAATTTGTGTAATTAACGCTAATCTCTTCACAGTTGACAAACCAATTTCTTAGAAATTTTATTTTGTTGAATTGTTTCTGGTATTCGAAGTCTGATTGTCGAGAATTGAGCGAATTGGGGAGAGGAATTTCAATTGCAATTCGTCCTTTACATGCACATAATGAACTTGTGGGATCAGAGGAATTTCAATTGCAATTCGTGTTGAATTTTTTCCCCTAATTTTACTTGCACATAATGAACTTGTGGGATCAGAGGATTTTAAATGAAATCCTGTTTATTTTTTAAATGAAATTGGCTGGGGTTTCAAATGATTGAGCGAAATTGGTCCTAATTAAGTAACAAAATGATTTTGGTTTTGTTTTCTGTAAACTGATCAATAGTTTTGGTTTTAAAGGGTCAGACGAAAGTCCTTTGTGAGATACATAAGAATTATAATCATCCAAATTTGTATTTCTTACCATATGAGAACATAATATAAAATAGAGGTTTATTGATACATCTTTTCTCTCCTACATTCATTCTCGCAGACTTTTTGACTGTTCCTTTATTGCATTGAAGTAGTTATTTATCCCTGATAATGTGAGGAAGATGAATTATAGCTACCAAATGTGTTAGTGTATGCGCAATTTGAGCTGATAGGGAAAACCCTTTAAACCAAACTGGTCTTTTGGAAGTTGAATCCGTAAGAAAGAAATTTAATTTCAATTTCAATTGCTTGATCTTCGTAATATGCACTGATCATTTTTGGATTGTACTAATGCTATTTTATCATATTAGAAGGTAAAGTCCATACAAATATCACCACATCTATACTGGATTTTATTTAAAACCAATTAGAGCTCTTGATTCCCTTTTCAAGTTCACCGAAGTCTATATTTGGTACTTTTATACTTCTCATAAACTCAATGCTTGTTCTAGTTTAATTTGTGGCCGTTGGTGCTTATATTTTTCAATTGCTACGCCAACAGGGAGGCCAGCTCAATTGACAGCCACGAAGTGTGCTTGATTACAGAATCCACTTGTGTAAGCTTTGTTGTTTAGCTCTAGGGTGAAAGCTATTTTCAAAAATTTTATCTCTGCACTGACAATTCATAGTTACTATTCATCAGCTCTTTTCAGTTCTGATGAAATTGTAGTTTCTATGCGTCTGAGTTTATTTTGTAATTGTGACTATGTGCCTTCATATGCAGAAATCTCGCCTATGCTATGAGAATAGCGGCTTGAATGCCTTCAAATGGTTCCAAATATGAAGATGCTGCTGATCTCTTTGAAAAAGCTGCCAATTCGTTCAAGCTCGCTGTTAGGTTCCCCTAACTTAGCTAAATCTCTAGGAAATAAAACAGTAAGTATCTAGGAAAAACAGAGTAAAAGAAGGAATTGCAGAAAGGAAGATAGATGCAGGAAATAGAAAAGGCAGAAATTGTAAACTAGGTTAAAAATAGGAAAAAAGATGACTAGGGCACTGAAAGGAATAATACTGATATTTTCATTGATGAGATAATCATTGGATACAGCCCTAGGGAATAAATAGGCTAATTCTAACAGTTACATAGGACCTGGCATATACTGCCAAAATAACAGCTAATATTAGTACTATAGTGTATAAGGATAAAATGGCTGAATCAGCCTTGATTCTGGAATATTCTAATACTGTAAAGGTAAATAATTCTAAAATTACTGATGCTGTAAAACTTTGAAACAGTGAAACTGTAACTCGAAATAATAACTGTGGTAATTGTTTTTACTTAGCTGCTGCTTGATGATTGTTGTTCTTGCTTTTCTTCCTTTGGTACTGGACAATGCCCACCCCTTGAGAGCATTCTTGTCCCCAAGAATGGAAAAATTCTGGAAATTGCTTGGTGATGTACTCCTTGTCTTCCCATGTAGCATCAATGGATGGTAGACCTTTCCACTGAATTAATAGTTGATGAATTGACTTGCCTTCAATCTCCACGTGTCTGTTGTTGATTACCTTTGCTGGTTCCAGTGGTAGTAGTCCATCTTCAAGTGGTGGTAGTGTAGTTAGAGTAGTTGTCATCTTGTCTGGCTTCTTTTTTAACAATGAAACATGAAAAACTGGATGTACTTTGGATTTTGTGGGTAATAGTAACTTGTATGCAACCTTTCCTATCTTCTCTACTATCTGATATGGCCTATAGTATTTAGCTGATAGCTTTTGATTACTTCTCATAGCTAAAGATTGTTGTCTATAGGGCTGTAACTTTAGAAAGACCCAATCTCCTTCCTGAAACTCCCTGTCACTTCTTCTTTTATCTGCATATTGCTTCATTCTATTTTGTGCCTTAGATAAAGCTTCTTTTAGCATCAAATTTATCTCTTCCCTTATAGTTAACAGTTCTTCTATGGCTGCCACTGTTGTTACTTGGTTGGGAAGCACTGCAAGCCTGGATTTGACTCCATACAAGGCCTGAAAAGGTGTCATGTTGATGGCACTATGGTGGGTGCTGTTGTACCAGTATTCTGCCAAATCCAACCATTTGGCCCATTTCTTAGGTTGTTGAAAACTTAAACTTCTCAGGTAGCTCTCCATACACTGATTTAGCCTTTCAGTTTGGCCATCAGTTTGTGGGTGATAGGCACTGCTGAATAGCAGTTTGGTGCCTAATAGTTTCATCAATTCTCTCCAAAATACCCCTGTGAACACCCTGTCCCTGTCTGAATCTATTGTTCTTGGCATCCCATGAAGCTTAAAAATGTTACTGAGGAAGGTTTTGGCTACTGTTGCTGCTGGTTAAGGGTGAGCTAATGGAATGAAATGAGCATACTTTGTCAGACGATCTATTACCACCAAGATTGTATCAAAGCCTGCAGATTTAGGCAACCCTTCAACAAAGTCAATTGATATATCTTGCCAAGCAGCTTCAGGAATTGGCAAGGGTTGTGGTAATCCAGGAATTGAACAATTCTCTGCCTTGCATCTGACACAAATTTCACATCCAGCCACCCATTCCATTACCCAATTCTTCAGTTTGGGCCAAAAGAAGTGCTTCTTCACTCTAGTGATGGTGTTCTTGATTCCTGAATGCCCTCCAATAGGTGAATCATGGAGTGTTTGGACTACCCTCTCCCTGAGTTTATTACTGCTTCCAACATAAATCCTTTGCTTGTAGTACAATATCCCTTGCTGAATTCTATAGGGCTCTCTAGCTTTAGGATCTATGGCTAGTTCTGATATGACCTTCTCAGCCTCTTCATCACCTTCATATGATCCCAGGACATCCATTATCCAGTTGGGAACCACAGTAGAAATTGCCCAAACTTGACTTCCTTCTTCACCTTGCCTGGATAGGGCATCTGCAACTCTGTTATCAGTTCCCCTTTTGTATTGAATTGAGTACTGTAGCCCTAACAGCTTGGTAATTCCCTTCTGCTGAATGACTGTATGTAACCTTTGCTCCAACAAATGCTTCAGGCTTTGGTGATCTGTCCTTATAACAAAGGGTGCTGCTTCCAGATATGATCTCCACAGTTACTGCATGAATTAAGGCCAAAAGTTCTCTTTCATAAGCTGATAGTCTTTGGTTTCTAGGGCACAAGGGCTTAGACAGGTAACATAATGGCCTGTTATGCTGCATTAAGACTGCCCCAATGCCCACTTGGCTTGCATCACATTCTAATATAAATGGTTGAGAAAAGTCGGGTAACGCCAGAGTTGGTGTGTTGCTCATTAGTTGTTTGAGCTTGTTGAATGCTTGTACTCCTTCCTCAGTCCACTTGAACTGATCTTTCCTTAACATTTTCATTAGGGGCTTGCAAATTTCTCCATAACCCTTCACAATTCTTCTGTAATAGCCTGTGAGGCCTAGGAATCCTCTTAGTCCCTTTAAGGTTTTGGGCAGGGGCCATTCTACCATTGCTGATATCTTTGCTGGATCAATGGCCACCCCTTCCCTTGAAATGATGTGGCCCAGATATGCTATCCTTTCCACTCCAAATTCACACTTACTCTGTTTTGCATATAATTGGTGTTGTTGGAGCATCCGGAAAACAGTTTCTAGGTGTTGTAGGTGGGTTTTTTGGCTAGGGCTGTAGATTAATATGTCACAAAAAAGACTAGGATAAATTTCCAAAGATAGGGTTTGAATATGGTGTTCATTAGAGCTTGAAAAGTGGCTGGGGCATTAGTAAGGCCAAATGGCATAACTAGGAACTCATAGTGGCCAGAATGGGTTTTGAAAGCTGTCTTTGGAATATCAGATTCAACCATTCTAATCTGGAAATAACCTGACCTCAAATCAATCTTGGAGAAGATTACAGCTCCATGTAGCTCATCTATAAGCTCTTGAATAATAGGCATAGGAAACTTATCCTTTGTAGTTATCTTGTTGAGCTCCCTGTAGTCCACACAGAACCTCCAGGAACCATCTTTTTTCTTGACTAATAACACAGGTGAAGCAAATGGGCTAGTACTGGGCCTTATAATACCTTCCTTAAGCATCTCCTCAACTAGCTTCTCAATTTCATTTTTCTGGTAGTGGGAATATCTATATGGCCTGGCATTCACTGGAGCTGAATTTGCCTTGAGGGGAATTGTATGGTCATGGCTCCTCTTGGGTGGTAGGGTAGTTGGGTTTTGAAAGATTTGGTGGTACTGTTGGACTAGCTTCCGTATAGGGTTTTCAGGTGATGGTTCTTTTTGGTTAGATTGGCTAGTGTTTTGGGTTGAGGTTGGGCTAATCATCACTAATAATTTGCTGGTCACCCCCTTCCATCCTTTACTAATCATTTTGTTAACAGATTTCATGGACATTTTTAGAGCCATGATTTCCTTCATTCCCTTGAGTTCTATCTGCTTACCGTCTTTTTGAACTAACAACCTGTTTTCCTCAAAAGCAAAAGTGATAGGTGAATGATGTCTCATCCAATCCACTCCTAGAATTAGATCATAATCACCAAGTTCTAGGACCCTTAGAGTGAATTGAAACCTATTACTATTCATACTCCACACACAGTCTTGACATTTAGATGTGACAACCAATTGCCTACCATCAGCTACAGTAACAGGTATAGGCTTGACTGAAACTAAGGGCAACTTAGCATCTTTAGCTATTTTAGAATCCACAAAACTATGGGTGGATCCACTGTCTATCAAAATCATAACTGGCTTTTTGTTTAGAGTACCTTTTAGCTTCATTGTACTATCTGTAAGGCCTCCATCCAAAGCATTGATGGATAAGTGGATCTGCTCTTCCTCTCCAGTCTGCTCCTCCACCTCTTCTTCCTCCTCTATCCCTGGCCCTTCCTCTTCTAACTCTTCTTCCCCTGCCATGGCAAACAATTTCTTGCATTGGTGCCCTGGATGGTATTTATCCCCACACATCCAGCAAGCTCCAGGTATCTTCTTGTAATTTTTTTGGTTGGTAATGGGTGTAGGTTTGGGATCAGGTGGTTTTTGGTAGGTTGAGGTGATGTTTTTGGCTGTGTTGGCATTTTGGGTCCAGGATTTAGGGTTAGAGTTTGGTTTGACCAATGGTTTAGGTTTGAATGCCTCCATTTGGTTTTTGACAATTGTTTCTTGGTATTTGGCTTGCTTAATGGTAGTAAATAAGTCTGCTGGCTCTTGGGCTCTAACAGCTGCTCTCAGCTCTGGTTTAAGCCCTGCTACAAAACACTTCACATAATACTCTGGGGTTAGCTCAGGGTGAACTCTTTCCAGCTTAACTTTGGCCTCTTTAAACTGTTCCTGATATTGTAAAACAGTAGCAGTTTGTCTTAACTGTGCCATTCTCTCTACTACCTCTGTGATCTCAGTACCCTGGAATCTTTTCTCCACCTGGATTCCAAAGTTGGATGGAATCCAGTTCCTGAACCAACTTTCAGCCCTTCCAAACATATACAAACCAGCTGGCTCTACTTTTCTATCCTCTGGTACTTCAAAGATTTGAAAATACCTAGCACATTTGCTAGTCCACAGCTCCACTTCATCACCATTGAAGCTTGGCAGCTCATATTTTGGCAATAGTTTTTGTAGGTAAGGAGCCCTTTGATGATGGCCTTCTACAGGGGGTCCAATCAGGTTAGTATCCAAGTCTGGGTTGTGGTAGAGTGGGGGTCTAGGTGGGTAAGGGTATTGGTGTGTAGGTGGTCTATTTATGTGAAAAGTAGTTTGAGGTGTGGTTTGTTGTGAGGAGCTAGCCCTGTTTTGAATGTTCAGGGATGGGTTTTGGGCATTAAAGTTGACAGCTTGAGAGTTAAGGAATGGCAACTGAGAGTTACTGGGGTTTTGGTGGTTAAAGGTTGGGTTTTGAGGGTGAATGGTGGTGTTGTATGGGCTAAAGGTTGAGTTTGGCAAGTCCAAAGGTGGATCTGGGTAGGAGGGGGCTAAGAATGAAGGTCTGGGCAGTGACTGAAGTGGATAGCTTTGGTTTGGTGGGTTAGAGAGGCCACTTGAGGTTCTGGTGAAAGAATGAGGAGTGGTTTGAGTTTCAGGTTGGGTTTCAGGATTAGGGCTCCTGGATATTGCCATTACTGCATCTGTTAACTTCTGAAATTTCTCTGCTAACTCTTTCTTCAGGTCACTCACCTCCTTTCTTACTTCAACAACATTTCTTTCTAGATTAGAGTGAGACTCCCCCAACCTCTCAAAATGCTCTGCGTTCCTTTCGTCTCTAGCATTTAACCTTTCTTCAGTTTCATTAAACCTTGTGTTCAAGCTTTTAATCTGATCTTCCAGGGATTCCATTAATCTTTTAGCAGTGACTTTTCTAACCATTAATGGTCTGAGGATCGGTGCTCTGATACCAGTTGTTAGGTTCCCCTAACTTAGCTAAATCTCTAGGAAATAAAACAGTAAATATCTAGGAAAAACAGAGTAAAAGAAGGAATTGCAGAAAGGAAGATAGATGCAGGAAATAGAAAAGGCAGAAATTGTAAACTAGGTTAAAAATAGGAAAAAAGATGACTAGGGAACTGAAAGGAATAATACTGATATTTTCATTGATGAGATAATCATTGGATACAACCCTAGGGAATAAATAGGCTAATTCTAACGGTTACATAGGACCTGGCATATACTGCCAAAATAACAGCTAATATTAGTACTATAGTGTATAAGGATAAAATGGCTGAATCAGCCTTGATTCTGGAATATTCTAATACTGTAAAGGTAAATAATTCTAAAATTACTGATGCTGTAAAACTTGAAACAGTGAAACTGTAACTCGAAATAATAACTGTGGTAATTGTTTTTACTTAGCTGCTGCTTGATGATTGTTATTCTTGCTTTTCTTCCTTTGGTACTGGACACTCGCCAAATCCTGTAATTTTCCATGGCTTTTATTCTAGCTTTCGATTCCTATGATGCGATCACAAGTAATCTGTTTTATTTCGGCATGTTTCGTGTGGTTTCATTTTATGTAATTGCATGAATTTAATTCCGTGTTTTTACTAATGTCTTTGGCCAAATAATAAGTGCTGGTGGTTAATTCCCTTTTCAATTTAGGGTACTTTATTGTGATTTTTTCTTAGGATTTGTTGGAATTTGGTTATTAATCTATATGTTGTGAATGTATGAAGTATTATATTTTGGGTAATGGTCTGTGGAGTAAGTGTACTTAATGCATGAATTGGTGTAAATTGGTATTTGATCTTCATTTGTTAGTTGATCATATAATTAGGTTTGTTTTGTGCTATTTGAAAATATAATGGGTGTATAGGAGGATTCACATTTAGTTTATGTTTTTTGGAACTGCAATTAATGGATTTACTTAATGATTTTGTTTTTTGGACTTTGTCATGTGCTACTTAGGTCTCCATTCATATTGTATTGATGCATAATGCTGGTGTTTTTTTCATATTATCTGGCCGTAGAAATTTTTAAGATCGCCATAATATTGTACCTTCTGGACTTCATCTTGTCTTTTGCCTTTGTTGTCAGCTGTTTACTCGCAGCACTATTTCGACTCGTCATGTTGCACTTGTTAACCTTACCCACGGCCCCTTCTTGTTTATTGTATTGTAATGTTTTATGTGATGTAGGCATCAGTTATTTCAGTGTTGTCAATGTAACTTGTTTCTTTTGTCTTTTTCTGTCTTCATGACATAGTGGGACTTGATTTTTTGTTTGTCTACTTTCTTCCATCTTCTAATCTGTTCATTTACTGATAATCGCAATATTACCTACTTTTTGTCTATAGAATATATGGGAATCAGTTAGCAGAGATGCCATTTATTGGGACTCGTTATATGTATAGGCGTCAAGGAATGTGTAGGCGGCTTCTAGCTGCCATTGAAATGGTAAGTTTGGTACTACAACACTTGTGGTTTCAATATTTTTTGCTTATGTGCTAAGTTGAGACTACTATATATGTGATACTTTGGCTAGATTGTTGATCTAAAATAGAACTTTGAAATTACTCAAGGGGCAACTGAATACCTTGTAGAAAAGTAAATGCATGCTCGTAGTTTTAGTTATCTATTGGTGTTTTATAGTTCTAAAAGTTCATTGTAATTGTATACTAATATTGTTGTTGATTCAGTTGGAATAGGAAATGCATTTTGGTCTATGATGTAGCATGTGTTTCTTTTTAAAAGAGATGGAAATGTTATTAAATATACTCATTCTAATATTATTGATCTACTGACTTAACAATGGATGGTTTTTGGAATGCGAACGAGGAAAAGTTGATAGAAAGCAAGGGTCTACACAAAAATGTTGAAGAAAGAATGGTGGTGGAAAATGTCTCAAAAGATAGATGAGAATTAAAGATAGATGAGAATTAAGTGTAGTTTTTTTAGTTTATAAAGTATTGTGTATTTTTTTGTTTCTCTCTTTTGTATTTGGATTTACTTAAAATAATGTATTATGTATTAATTATACACTATTGAATTTCTTTGTATTGAATATTGAATTTAAGAATATTGTATTGAAATATTGATTTTATTGGTAATGTCAATTATTAAAAGAAGTGTTGCAGATAGAAGTTGCTACATACCAAATTTTTAAGTCAAAGAGGTCTATATTTACAAGTAAAAAGAAATGCAATTATGTTCAAGGGAGTTGTAGTTATGCGGTAAACTGTAATTTAAAAGTATTGTAAATGTATTACAAAACGTTGCTAGTGTGAACCAATTAGCAGTTAACCGCAAAGATTGACACATTTTTTGCAACTTACTAAATGAGTTGCTTATGTGTGTAAAGCGTCACCAAAGGTGCTTTAGGCAACTTTTTTCCTAGTGAGTCGCAAGAAACACTCCAAGTGTCACCTATACGTTTTATAGGAGGGAGAAAAATACCAACCTTTGTTTTTGGCAGAAGCGTTGCGATTTCATCTTTTGTGACTTTTTTGGCACTTTATACAATACTTTGTTGTTGCTAGAGGCCATCTATCTTATAGTGTAAAGTCCATCTAAGATCTCTCATCTTAAGATACCCAATTCCCACCTAATATGACGTTATGTGCTGAATTCAATGAGGAAAGCTTAATATCTAGAGATTGGAACACATGAACAATAACATCCCAAGGTATGTATTCAGACCTGCAAGATAAAGGAGGTTAGAGTTTAACTTCTTAATAGCTTTTTTTGAAAAATTGCATGTGCAGGTGCAAGAGTAAAAAGAGCTGCCTATATGAGCATGAAGTTTAGCCGCTTCAAGAAGTTTTGAACTTGACTTTGATATGCTTGTAAAGGATAGAGACACAAGGCTAGTAAAAGATAGTGTCAAGTAAGAAAATGTTATAATGTTAATTTATGTGTATATTATCTTAATGTATTCAAGATGGATAACAAAGGTTCAATCCGTAGTGATACCTTTAGTCGATTAAAATCATGGAAAGTGCATGAACGTTCCACTTGCTAATATAGTGGTACATGAACTTCAAAACTTGACATAATGGTATACAAACTTTGAAATTTACTACATAATGGTAAATATTACCTTTGACCTAAGTATTTATCTTTGACTTATCCTCCAACAGGTCATCTTCCTAATTTTCAATTTTCTCTCTATAAACCAATGCCTTTCTCTCTCTAAAAGTTTAATGTCTCCATTTTTCACCTAAATCTATGAATCATAATAAAATAACCATCTCTTCTTGCTTTTATTTATATTCCTTCATGCTCCCCCAACAAATTCAGCTTGTCCATCCTTACTTTCAAATTTCCTCATAATAGCCTTTCTCGTTGAATCTCTCAAACCCTTTGTGATTCCATGGCAATTATCGTTTTCAAATTCCATTAAACCTTTGCAAGTGCCGCACTTACAAGAACCCAAAACATTGATTTTGGTTCCCGCCACTCAATTCTTTGCCGGAGATTCACCGGTTGCATCACCCTACAAGGGTATGAATCGACTCTGTATAAAAGCAGCCAAAGCCTCCAAATTGGACTGTCGACGTCCATGAGCAACTGTGTATTTAGCTCTAAAAGCTGCTATGGCAGAAGATTTGAACAAAAAAAATTTTGTAATTATCTTTTTGTTTGAATTAATGTATTGGATTCCAAGCGAGTTACATTTGTAGGGGAAAGAGGGCATGTTTAGTGTGTATTTAGCAATTTGATTATTTTATTTGTCACTAAAAATTGAAAGAGAATAAACACGTGGATTTGTTTGAAGGAGTAAGGTATGGCCAAGTTTGAGATTCACAGCCTTATGCTCCATTTCAATTATTGATGGAGGTGTGCATTAGAGATGCAAAATGTTTAGAGAGGGAAAGACATTGGTTTAGAGAGAGAGAGAAAATTGGAAATGGGAAGATGACCTCTTGTAGGATAAGTCAAAGGTAAAAACTTTGGTCAAAGGTAATATTTACCATTATGTTAGTAAAGTTTAAAATTCTTATACCATTATGTTAAGTTTTGAAGTTCATGTACCATTATTTTAGCTAGTGGAAAGTTCATGCACTTTCCATGATTTTAAACCCACCTTTAGTCATTCGAATATTTGGAATGTGTAATATACTAAGACGAAATTCAATCGTCATGATATTTCATTTATGCATAAGTTTGTTATTTGTTGTGATTTTGTTTAGTTAATCATGGATTACAATAAAATGGGGGAGGATTGTTAGTATTTTAGTGTAATTGGATCAACTAATTATCCAATGCGATAGTAATATTTCATCAAATAAGTCAGGAGAGTGCGGAGTGCCTGCTTGTTCGAGCTCTATCACGATAGTTAGCTTTCGAGGCTCCGGGAGCTAACTTCCATAACGCTTCTGTTTAGATACATCACGACTATTGGAGGGATACTACTTTTCACAATGCTTCTTTTTTGAACCGTTGCGACTGCTCGAATGGACATCACTTTTTGCAACGCTTCTGTTTTTTTTACCATTGCAACTGCTCGAATAGACACGACTTTTTTCAACGCTTTTTCTTTGAACCGTTGCAACTTCCCGTTTCAGGCTTATAAAAACCTAGCATTGGCAATGTTTTCTGTAAACTGGTTGCAATCTGGTTCTTTTTTCATCACAACAGAATTTCATTCTAAGTTCTTGATTTTAACTTTGATTCTATCCGATTAAAAAATTTGGGAGAACTACCCAATTAGTTTCAATTTGAAAGTTTTATCACGACTTCAAGGATTATCCAAGTTGTTTTAATATATTCCCCAACAAGTATATGTTGAGAAATTTGTTGGCAAGAGTGACTTCTATCTCTGGAAATAGAAGATGAAGGCCATTCTTGTCCAGCAAAAATGCTTAAGGGCATTGGAAGGCATTGATAAGTTGCCTGGAAATCTTTCACCTGATGAAAAGAAAGATCTTATGGACTTAGGTTAGAAGATATGGCTCCTAAGGTTTGGTTAAAATTGGAATCTTTGTATATGTCAAAATCGCTCTCTAGAACTGCTTTTATTAAAGAACAATTATTCAGCTTTAAAATGGTTTCTTCTAAGGGCCTGTTTGGCATTGCTGTCAGAGCTGCTGTCACGAAAAGCTCCACTTATAAACTTTTAATAAAACAACATATTTTGGCCTTGGACAAAAGAATTTAACTTTTAATACTAATTAATTAGGAACTGTCTGCGATTGATTTTCAGAACTTTTCGTGACAACAGGTTGGAAAAGCTTAAAAATGAAGCTTTTTGAAAAAAGTAGTCTGGGAAAGCAATGCCAAACTGGCCTAAGTCATTAGATGAGAATTTTGATGAATTCTAAAAATTGATTATTAATCTTGAGAATGCAGGTGAGCAGATATCGGATGAGACACAAGTTGTGTTACTCTTGAATGCAATACCGGATAGTTTCAAGAATGTAAAGGATGACCTCAAATATGGCAGAGATTCGGTTGATTGCGATGACGTCTTGAACTCCTTGAGAATGAGAGAGTTGGAACTAAAAGGTATTGATAAAGGTAAAACTTCTTCTGATGCTTTATTTGTTAAAGGGAAAAAGAAAGATAAGAAGAAGGGTTCATTTTCTAATAATTTTAATTTTCAAAATAAATCAAATGGAAATGGGGTTCCTGTAATGGTTCAAATATTCATTTTCAAGGAGGAGGTAATGGTAAACCTAAATATTGGACTGGTAAAACTTGTCATTTTTGCAAGAAAGTAGGTCACATAAGAAAATATTGTAGGGAAAGATTGGCTAAACAACCACAAAATAACAATGAAGGTGGAGTTGTTAATACTTCCACTGAGTTTAATAAAGTAGAGGCTTTAGCTGTTAGTGACCAAAACGATGACACTCATTGGATCTTAGATTCAGGCTGCACATGCCACATGACCCCTAATAGGCACTAGTTTAATAGTTATAAAGATATCATAGGGGGAAAAGTTTTAATAGGTAATGACTCATCTTGCTTTATAACTGGTATTGGTTCTATTAAGTTTAGAATGTTGAACAATAATGTGATAACCTTGCAAAATGTGAGACATATTCCTGATTTAAAAAAAAACTTAATTTCATTAAGTCTTTTATGCTAATGGTCTCAGTTTCTCCTCTGCTCATGGTGAACTACAGGTAAAGAAACGTAAAGAATAATTAAAGGTCAATTAATGAATGGTTTGCATATTTTATCTGGTTCTGCGATTAGTGAATCTTTTAGTTCTGCTCCTTTAAATGAAACCTTGTTGTGGCACAAACGGCTAGGGTATATTGGTGCCAAAGGTTTAGAATTGTTAAATAAGAATAGTAACTTGTGTATTCCAGTTTAGATAAAATTGATAAATGTGAAACCTGCACTATGAGAAAATCCCATAAGAAATCCTTTACCTCTTCTTCTTATAAATCTACAAAATGTCTTGAATATGTGCATAATGACTTGTGGGGTTCCCCTTATATTCCTACTTCTTTGTCGGGTTCACAGTATTTTATTTCGTTTATTGATAATTTTTCAAGAAAAATTTGGATTTACTCTCTGAAAAATAAAAATGATGTTTTTGCCAAATTTTGTGAATGGAAGTCCCTTGTTGAGAATTTGAAAGGTAAGAAAATTAAAATTTTAAGAACTAACAATGGACTTGAGTTTATCAATATTGAATTTAATGACTATTGTGCTAAAAATGGTATTCTTAGGCATAGAACTTGTGCATATACACCTCAACAAAATGGAATGGCGGAAAGATATAATAGAACCATCCTTGAAAAGGTCAGATGCATGTTATTTGAATCTGGATTGAGTGCTAATTTTTGGGCTGAAGCGGCTTCTACTGCATGTTATGTGATTAATAGTTCTCCTTCTTCTGCTATTGGGTTTAAGTGTCCTAATGAGGTCTGGAATGATAAACATGTTTCTTATTCACATCTAATAGTCTTTGGCTGTGCTGCGTTTGTTCATAATAATGCATCAAAGTTAAAACCAAGAGCAAAGAAATGTATAGTCATTGGTTATCCCATTGGAGTAAAAGGTTATAAATTGTGGTATTTGGATGATGATAAGGTCCTTGTCAGTTGAAATGTAGTCTTTTATGAAAATCAACTTCCTAAAACTAGCAATTCTACTTCTCAAGTGAATGAACATGTTGACACTTCAATGTTTGAGGTGGAGTTAGCAAGCAATGGTAAGATTGATTATAATATCAACAACCAAAATCAATTGAATTATGATGTTGATAATGGTAAACAAGATGGTGAGACTCTAATTGATTCTGATAGTGATAATGATGTTTCTGATGATAATATTTCTGATGAACCTTTTCCTGCTAGAGACCGAAATCGGAGAACCATTAGAATGCCATCAAGGTTTGATATATATGATTGTTATACTGCTGGTTCTATTGCTTATACCCTGTTAATTGCTGATACTATTGAGTCTTCTATTCCTTTATCTTATTTTGATGCTAAGAAACATGTTGACTGGAATAAATGGTATGCTATAATGAATGAGGATATGTCTTCTTTAACTAAAAATAGGACCTAGAAGCTAGTTCCTAAACTAATTAATAAAAGAATAATAGGATGTAAGTGGATTTTTAAACGAAAACCAGGAATTGAAAATGAAAGGTTTAAGACTAGACTTATAGCTAAATCTTATTCTCAAATTGAAGGTGTTGATTATAATGAAATATATACACCTGTTGTAAAACATGTCTCAATTAGACTTTTACTTTCAATTGTGGCTTTGTAGGATTTGGAACTTGAACAATTAGATGTTAAAACAACATTATTACATGGGAATATTGATGAAGAGTTGTATATGACTTAACCCGAAGGGTTTGAGGAAAAAGGTAAGGAAGATTATGTTTGCCTTCTTCAAAAATCTCTTTATGGCTTAAAGCAGCTCCTAGGCAATGGTATAAAAGGTTTGATGAATTTATGATATCTCTCAAAGTCTGTAGGAGTAAATATGATTCCTGTGTGTTTTATTCTCAACTAAATATTAGGCATGAATATTGTTAGAAATATAAGTATTGGTACGTTGGTTGTTTCTCAAAGTGATTATGTGATTAAGGTTCTTGATATGTTTGGTCTGAATGCGGGGCAGGATGTTAACACACCTATTGGTGCCCACTTTAAATGTCTGCAACTACCAAGCTTTTAACACTTGAAGAATCTGAATATATGTCAAAGGTACCTTACTTGAATGTAGTAGGTAGCATGATGTATGTGTTGGTCCCTGTGAGGGTCTAGATAAGGTCAAAGGGGGGGGGGAGTGAATGACCCTTTTCGTGGAAATAAGCAGACTTTAAAAAGTCTTATGTAGCGTGTTTAATTATGTTCTAGATATGATGGATCCGGATGATACAAATATGAAATGTTATGAAATCATGTAAAGAGTTCAAAAATCAAACACATTAATTTTATCCTGGTTCGGCCCCGCCTACTCCAGTCCCCGGAGTTTCCCTCTTCTGAGCTTTTTCCACTAGTAGATTCCTTTCCATTGGCAGGAATCAAGCCTTACAATTTATCTTTGGATGGTAACCCCTTTCGAATGTAGGATATATGACTAGAAGCACCAACTCCGAGCTGAATCCTCTTGTCTTTAGCAGGATATACCACTTAGATTTCTATCCAAACCTAAGCTGAGTCTTACATGGAGTTCAACTTAAAGCACCAACTCTAAGCTAGATCCCAATATCAATACTCACTCAAGCATGAGATTTTACACTTTGTTTTTCTCAAAGATTTTGGTTTTGGATTTCCTCAAGTTTATAACTCACTTGGGAATCCTTACAAACTGATTTGGAATGGTTTGATTCTTGGAGGGATTATGTCACTAATTACAATAGCAAATTCTCTTATGTATGCTTTCTCAAAACAACCAGCACCTTCTCAACTTGTGAAGCTTTCATTTTATAGGCTTCTATCATAAATGTAGCCATTGTGAGTTGTTGAGGATGAATTAAATCTTCACCGCTGATCAGGTTAATGTGGCTATTTTAGAGCCATTATTCAATCCATTAGACTCAGATTTTGACCTATTTGAATCCTTGGGATTAGGGCAGGAAAGTTGTTAGTGATCATTTTCCTTGTATTTCAGTGATTCACCAACTTTTACGCTAGTAGTCCGATGTGTGAGCTCCACACACCTTTCTTATTGGTCTAGGTAAAATAGGTTGTTACCTTTTCTCTTTCCTGTGTCAGTCCTTCTATCCTTTTCTAAAAAGCTTGCTAGCTGTAATTTTTGTCTTTTATAAGGGGAAAGGATCTTTGACTTTTAGACCAAAAAGTGAAGGGAAAAGATATACTTGAAACTTTTCCCTTTGTCTTATTAACTGTATCTTCTGGATGACATTAGTCTTGATATATCCAAATGCTATTCAATCAGTCTTCTTTCGGATGCTGATCTTGAGTGGTCCAAAGTTTGTTTCCTTTCCAAACTTTAATCGGATGCTTCCATTATGTGCTTAGGCACTTGTAGTCTTCAATAAATGTCCAGATGACTTGTTTTGGACCTTAAGATTTAGTATAGTTTTTGTTTTGTTCAAACTTGATCCAGATTATTTTGGAATTAATTCTTCTGGATTATTGTTTCCCAACAGTATTCAATGGTTTGTACTAGACTGGATATCGCGTATGTTGTAAGTATTATGAGTAGATATATGGATAATCCTAATAAACAACATTGGTATGTTATCAAATGGTTTGCTAGATATCTGAAAACTGATAATGCTTTGTGTTTAGTCTATAAGAGTTGTAGTGATAATGCTGTTAAAGTATGTGGTTATTGTGATTTCAATTTTGTAGCTGACATTGATATATGTAGGTCGATTACTGGTTATTATTGGTCCCTGTGCGTATGTATTTAGGTCAAGGGGGGTTGAATGACCCTTTTGCGGAATTTATAGACTTTAAAAAGTCTTGTGTAGCATGTTTGATATGTTCTAGATTAATGGATTCGGATGATACAAATATGGAATAAAGTGCAATAATGTAAAGAGTTAAAGAAAATCGAACACGAGAGATTTATCCTAGTTCAGACCCGCCTACTTCATTGCCCAGAGTTTCCATAGTTCGAGATTTGTTCACTAGTTAATTCCTTTTCAACTGGCAGGAATGAAGCCTTACAATTTTTCTCTAAACAATCGGATATACCACCAAGTTCTTTACTCTGGCTGAGTCCTTCCGGGAGTAGGATATTCTACTAAGGCACCAACCTTAGCTAAGTCCTCTCCAGCTTGTCTCTGAAGATCTCCTTCTCTAGATGTAGGATATACCACCAAAAGCACCAATTTCTGCTGAGTCCTCTTGAGGTTGTCTCTGGATGGTGACTCCTTCCAGATGTAGGATATACCACTAGAAGCACCAACTCCTAGCTGATTCCATTATGTTTAGTAGGATATACCACTTAAACTACCCAAGTTTAAGCTGAGTCCTACAATAATATACCACTTAAAGCACCAACTCTAGGCTAAGTCCCAATCTCAATACTCACCCAAGTATGAGATCTTTTACACTTTATTTTCTCAAAGGGCAAGTTTTGAATTCAGCAAGTTTATAATCTTACTTGGGAATTCTCGCAAACAGATATGAAATTGTTTAGTTCTTGGAGGGATTAATGTAACTGATTGAGTAGTGGGTTTCTTAAGATGTTGTAACTCCAGAATCAATCAGCATCTTCTTAACTTGTGAAGCTTGGCTTTTATAGTCTTCAATCAGAATTATAGCTATTGAGTTCCGTTGGAATGATCTTGAATCTTCATTGTTGAAAAGATATGAGGTGTAGCTTCCAGAGCCATTGATCTATCTTTTAGACTCATTAAATGATCCGTTGAAAAAGTTGTCAATAGTCATTTGTCTGGCATTTTGTGCTTTGCCAAAATTCAAGCAACTTTTTCAGATATGTGAGCTCCACGTGCCTTGCTATTGGTCCATGTAAAAAGGTTGTTGCTTTTTTCTATTTCTATATCAGTCCTTTTGTCCTTTATCTAAATTTGTGTAAGCTGTTACTTTTTCAATCTCCAAGGCAAATAGGAACTTTGACTGTAGACCAACTTGGAAGGAAAATGTTATTCAAATTTTTTCCCTTTATCTGTTAGTTGAATCTTTCGGATGTCTTCAGAATTCAACTTGTCCGGATGATACTTCAATCAGTTGACTTCTTCAATTAGTTGACCACTCCGGATATTGCTTTCTTATACTTGAGGGATGCAATCTTCTGTCTTTGAACCCGGATGCATATTTCCTAGGACTTTGGATTTTGTTTCCTTTCAAAACTGTGATCTGGATGCTATCTTCTTGAATCTTTGTAAAATTGCTTTCGGATGCTATTTTTCCAACAATCTCCCCTATTTTGATGGAAATAAAAACCTAAGGACAAAAGTATGAAGAAGGGATATATGACTAAGTATGATTCTTGACACTTAGTCATTTAAATGTTTTCTCCCCCATAATTCTAGCATCCTAGCTCCCCCAACATTTTTGCATATTAGCTTCTAAGATTTTGAAGTACAATTGATAGTTGTACTTAGAAGCAATTTTGAATGATTATTTCACTATATAACTTCTATTGTTAACAATAGTTAACGTCAATGAAGTGCAGTATTACAATTACAGAAGGTTATAAGTGAAATGAAATGCATAGCTAAGGCTTTTTTCCCTTCTTTACTTCTACTCTAGCTCCAGTTTCTTTCTGTTTATTCTTCTCCCCCTTTTTGCTGGCATCAATTGGGGGTACAATATCAATGACCCTTCTCCTGTCCCATTGCCTTTCCCAAGCACCAGAGAGGAGTGTGTAATCCAGATTCCCAGCTAGTTTTTGCTCAACAATTTTGTCTATGGTTGAAGGCACAATGTAGATAGGCATGAGGGATTTCTAGAGTTTAGCATAGGATCTTGTGAGATAAGGATGATGCTTAAGAGCATATTCTTTGTCTTCTTCTTCAAAGTATGGGAGCATTCCTCTAATAAGGGATAGTATGCATTTATAGCCCCCATAACTTGTCTCACCTATGTGCTGAACTAATTGCTGAAAGAATGGGAGTAGCAGGATCTCATGAATATATCCGGATGAAGTTGATCTAGATGGAGCTATTAAGCTCAAATTTGATAGTGAGTGTCCTAGTTGTTGAATTTCATCAGTTATGGTTTTGGAGCTACTGTGGATGCCTTCATTGAGATGCCGGAGTTCAATATTGAATATATCTTTCCAGTTGGCAAGATATTTCTCCGTTGCGTAGATGCCAATTTGACAATCAGTGCCTAAATCTTCTGAAGCTTTTTCTATAATTGATGGCATCTCATCCTTGAGGAATTTAGTCAATTGTTTACCTAATGCCTTTTGCTCTGTGAGGATGGATGTGATTCTGGATGAGATTGGTTTTGTGCTTTGAGAGATAGTAATCTGGATGGATTTTACAAGATCCTCAAATTTATGATGCATATACTCTTTCATCCCATTTATGGAAGTGGTCACATGTTCAAGAATGGTTCCTTTGCTTGACTCCACTCTGGATCACGTTAGTTATGCAAATTGCTTAACTTCTGCAATCTCACTAGATAGTTTCTCTAGTGCTAGAGTGACTTTAGACATAGCTTTTTCAGCTACTTGATCTGCATTCTCAGGATTGCATGCTTTCTGCTCAATATTTATCAGCTTTCTTTTCCTTTCTTCCAGCTCAGATTTCAAGTCCTAGGAAATTGATAGATTTTGAGTAGAGGAATCAATCTTTCCTAGTCTTGTATAGATGTCCTGGAGAATTAGCTTAATTTTTGAACTTTTCTCCTTCTTATCTTTAGTAGCTGCTTCTTGTATCAGTTGCCAGGCAATTTTTAGTTTTTCAGCTTTTAAAGTCAGAGTGATAGGAGTGCTTGATCTTGGTCTGAGTTCAAAGCTTAGAAGGGATGATCTTTCAGCCTTATTATCATCGTCCTCATCCTCATCTTCCACATCTAAATTTTTTGCCTCAACCTCTCCATTCTGTTCTCTTTCTTCTTGTTCCTCCGAATTGTCCAGAATGACCTCACCCTTTGAGTTAGCCAATATAACATTCTCTTTGGATCTTAGATCAGTTCCCTCCTCTGGAACATTGAGTTCCAGGCTAGGCTCAACTTCCTTGAATGCAATAGGAGATATAGTTGCATTCAAGTTCCTTGATCTTCATCAAATTCAGTTTTAGTAGAAATAACGTTTAAGTCAATATTTACCTCTTCAATTTGCTGTGTTGGATTAGTAGTAGCTGCTTGAATTTGATCAGTAGGATAGTTGGTAATGTCCTCAACTTCCTTTTCTTATGCCTTTTGAGGACTTTCAGCATTTCCAACTTTCAGATTAAGATGATATTTCAGAAGATTTACTTGAGAGTTTGAGCTTTTTAGTTCTAGAGGTATTGCTAGATTGACTGCACTAAATGAGCCCCTGGGTCCTTCTAGAGATGGAATGGATTTATGATCTTTCTGGTTTACCCGGATAATTCCCATCATCTCATTAAATTCCAGATCCTTTGGAAGCTAAGTTTCAGCACTTTACGTTGCTCTTTTTGCCTTCATTGCCTTAGAGAAGGTTGGTCCCTTTTTGGTTAATCTTCTCTTAGGAGCAGCTTCTTCTCCGGCCACATCACTAGCAGCTTTTTTCAATATTTTCTTTGATTTCACTATAGTTTACTTAAGGATCTGAGTAAGAGGTAGATTATCCTCATTTTTTTCCCTATAATCAACCTTCTTCTATAGCCTCCAAATCAATTTTCTTTTGGGCCTTTGGTCTAGTGGTTCTTGGATTTTTCACTGTCGGAGCTGTTCAACTATATTCCCATCTTTTCGGACTCTGCCCTTTTCTTGTTTTTCCCTCTTTTGTATTAGGGCCTTTTCCTCATCCCACTTTTCATCAAATGTAAGCTTTTTGAAATTCTTTTCAAGGATGGCCTTTCCTTGATCAGGCTCAGCTTCAGATAGATCCACTTGATATTGAGCAAGGATTTTGGTGATGAGTGCTCCATGGGAGTACATGTGTTGCTTCATATAGTGAATGAGAAAGACTGGCTTATTTACTTCTCTGCTCTCAAATCAGTGTTGAATAACACAATGCTGGAAGCCTGAGGCAGTGCTGCGGGATCCCTTCTGGGCCAATATGAATCTTGCCATTACAAAGTGGAGGGTCTTTGGCATTTTTGGCCAGTGTGTGGCTTTACTGTCTCCAAAGAACCTCTTTGAAAGCCACATTTGAGGATCGTATTTGATAGTGAGCTCATCTCCATCATTCCTCATGATTACTTTATTGTTCTTCATCCTGAAATGAGTGACAAAGAATTTAGGGGTGATTGTGATTTCCTTCCCCCGTACTATGGTCCGAAGTTTGTCATAGTGCTTGTGAACTTTTAGGTTATTGTAGAATTCTTTGACTAGGACTGGATAGGTTGGGTTTTTCATCCAGAGAAAGATCTCCAAATGTTGGTATTTTAGAAGGATTTTAGTGTAAGGTTCTATAGTAAAGAGATACTCATCATCCAAGTAATTAGATGGAGTAATGGTGTTTGTATCTTTGAATTTGATTTGGATGAAATCTTCATCCTTAAGAGAGTCCATTGGAACTTGGTTCTTAGGATGGAGGACAACCTGATTTTTTTTCTTTCCATTTAGGAGTTTAGGAAGTGATTTTGGAATCAAGGGTTTCGGGGAAAATTTTTGCGGAGTAACTGTAGATTGTTGCTCTCACGAAGATGAAGGATTTTGGGCCTTTTTATGGAATTTTTAAGGTGAGGGTATTTCGGTAATTCGAAAGTAGTTAAAACTGACTGGATTGATGACTTGGTAGTTAATGATATGTGGAAATTTGGCTAAGTAAATCATGCATTTTGAGCTAATAATTTGTGTGAAAAGATCAATTTTTATGAAGATCTCAATAGATTTTAGGTCTTTTCTGAAGGAAGGAGAACTTCTGCCTTGATGCTGGAAATTGATGAAACAAAGTGCAATCTTCACTGGAGATCTCTACGTTTTAAAAGATCTCGTCGAAAGAAGAGATCTCATGCCATTTTGGGGAGAAGACAGAAAATGGTGGGAAAATTTCCTCCAAAAAGTGGCAATCAAGTGAAGTGCAAGTGGGATTGACTGACGTGACACTTAGCAGAAAAGTTGGAGAAAAAGTGAATCTTGACTTTATGCATATTTACCAATCTGCCACTTCTAGAAGTCTTTTTGAAATAAGTGGGAGTAAACTTCAAAAAAGTACCATGTGGTTTCACTTATTTATAAAATGGGGTCTAATGAATTTGTTTTTGCAAAATAGGGTCTGTGGTTTCAAATAATTTGTAAATAAAGGATCCTCAATATTAAATTATGTCACGAAAATGGGTAATCTTATTTGTTTTTATCTGAATTTTTGTGGGATAGTCATTAAAAATACAATACACTTCGGTGAATTTTTTTAAATAGTGCAAATATTTTTTTAATTAAATTATGATAAAAGACTTTAAAAAATCATACAAAAAAAAATAATTTCCGAAAATTACTCAAATCATGATGTGTAATTTTTAAATAATAAGGTTAAATTATTAGAATGTTGAATTGCTAAAAATATTTAATGTAACACCATTATTCTGGATCCATACGTCTCCTTTTGCAAATTTTTTGAAATCACAGACCCCATTTTGCAAAAAAAATTTTCTCAGACCCTATTTTGCAAATGAGTGAAACCACAAGGTACTTTTTTGAAATTTACCCTTTATCATTTTGTAAGGAAAATATCTAGATATTTTGTATATTTTTTATTATTCTATTGGGAGATATTTTCTCTCTCTCTCTTTGTAATTTAGGGCTATTTATTCATCTTCCCCATTAGTTAGGGAGTTACAAATTTGGTGGGTAGAACCACCATAAATGTGTTGTAAATTTCTCTCTTCTTCATTAATGGAATTTGGCTTTTCTTCGTAATTATGAGGGAGTAGTCCTCTAGAAGGCAAGTCTGCCTTTGGTAGACAATTTAGGAGATCTCCAAGCACTGTAATGTATTCTTTATTTCATATCTTTTGTTATTTGTTGTGTTTGAGTACTTAATCCTTATGGGTGAAGGCCAAGCTCATATATAGTTATGTTAAGGAGACTGAAAGGAGATTTAACGTAATGGAACACAAACACACACATATGATGCATGATTCTGAAAGGAGATTGGTTATATGCCGAGGGTTTTAGGTTTCATCTAAATGCTTAACTAAACTTATTGCATTGTTATTTACCTAATGAGTCTGAAAAGAGATTTAGGTTAAGTAACTTTAGTGTTTAAGATGGCTGAAGTGAATGCTTAAACTATAGTGGTTGAGATACCTTGGAATTAAATGCTTAATTGAGTAAATAATGCATTATGCTTGGTAGATTTACTTTTGCCCTTTACCATTGTAGTTTCATTTTATTTTCTGCAATTTTAATTCATGTATTTCTTCCTTTTAATCTACAAGTTCTCTCACCCAACAAAATATATAACGAACTTGTGAGGTGTCGATGACATATTGGTCTCCCTTAGTGCCTGTATGACAGACGGGGCCCACTGGGGGTTGGTTGGATTTAAGCATGATGAAACCTTTTTAGTTTAAGTTTGCACAATTCGCCAATTTTAATGAATAAAAGAATCTAGACCCAAATCTCCATACAAATGATAGAGTCACCCAAGTTGTCTATTTGGGAAAGAGTTTTGGTATGGTTCCCATTGGGCGGCAGACTCACACCTTTTGGATCAGAGATTCGTGTATTGGATGAGTCACTTATTTCTCATTTAGTTGATTTAAACATATTAATCAAGAGGAGGAGACCTTCTTCCTTCAAGATGTACATTGACAAGATGTCCCTACCTGGTGCTCGCTTCATGCACCAAGTGAAGTAATTTTGTTGAAGACTTCTACGAGATATTCCTATGGTTGTGTGATCGAGAAGATCTCTTCTATATCCTTAAACCCAACCTTTTTATTTTTTTTATTGCATTTATCTTTTTATCTTTTCTTTAAGCATTCATTTTGAGGATGGTTACTTTTGAAATTTCAATTCTTTATGGTTTTAATTTTTATGTTAACCGCCCATTATATCTATGTAACACCCATTCATTTTGACCGCTTACAATGTGATTCCACTTTGGCTCTCTTCATTTCTTAACCATGGTGAATGGTACGCAATTTAACTCCTTCTTTTAGCAATTTATAAAGATCTCTTATATTTCCCCTTGTTATGCATTCTCATTGCTTTGAGGACAAAGCAACTTTTAAGTATGGGGAGGAGGTTGAGAACTTCAACCTATTGCTTATGGAGATCTTGTGGTTATTGTTAATTGATCATATTGTTATGCATGATAGTTCTCTAAGTCGTGAAAAATGAGCCAAAATTTTCGTTTTTGAATATCTTTTGCTTGAATGATTGATGTTTGCAAGAAATTTGTTACATGTTTTGATAGAGGAACTTGTTGTTAGAAACTCTAGTAAGTGTGAATGTTTTGGAAATCAGTTATGCATGAATAAGAATAGATTAATTGATTTTTAGAATTTAGAAGAACTTAGCATAGTAAACTGATAAGACCTTTCTGGCATGTTGAAAGTTTGAGAATTTTTAATTCTTACTTCAACTCGGTAGATTGAATCATTATATGAACCCCAAATTGGAAAGAAATTTAAGACACAATAATTCATTGCGAATCTACATGCTTTAAATTTCTTCTGAGTGGGTAGATTCTTGTTGTTTAGCTAGAACTTGCTATGGGAGATGCATGCAATGCATTTATATGATTGTGTGTTAGTACTTATCAAGACCACTGTTGAAATGTTGTGCTAAATGATTAAGGCAATTAGGTATAAACTCTAGCCAAAAGCCAACCCTTAACATTATCACCTAGAGAACCCCTTTAAGCCTTAAGCCCTTCTTTCTTTGCACACATTACAATACCAATCCTTCACTTTGGTTTCCCGAAAACACCCTCAAGATCTTCTAACACGAATTTTGTCATTTAAACCAACTGGAAACATCAATTGAAGAAGATCTCTTGATGAAGAAAGCAAATAAGGAGAACTCTTAGATTCTTAAAAGCAAGTTCTGTAAAAAAAATTGAAAAATGAAAAAAAGAAAAAGAAAAAGAAAAGAAAAAGAAAAAGAAACATAGATTTTTAATAAAAGCTACCTTTATGATAGTGCAGGTATTTCTACAATTATGTGGTGGAGACTTGAACGAATAGTAAATCCATGGTCTAAATCAAGAAGATCTTGTTGAAAGAGGGCGAAGACCAGAGAACTCCTGAACCAGGACTTAAACACTCAAACACATTGAGAGAACTCTTGGTGAGGACTTCTGATTCGATATACTTGATTGAAGTAAGAAGTTTAAGTTCTTTTAAGTTACATGCCTTATTAGGAAATGTTAGGATAAAATGCTCAAGGTTTTCTCTATTCTGGTGATCTCTTTTAATCTAATTTTTTGAGTGACTGTTTTTCCAAGATCTTCATGCTTTCTATTATTATTAATTGATGGGTGCTTCTTCTTAACATTGAATGGATTTCTTGAGGTCAAGCAATTGTTTAAGTGAGGGGATATTTGATATGTGGAAATTTGGCTAAGTAAATCATTCATTTTGAGCTAATATTTTATGTGAAAAGATCAATTTTTATAAAGATATCTACAGGTTTTAGGTCTTTATTGAAGGAACGAGAACTTTTGCCTTGATACTGGAAATTGATGGAAAAAAAGTGCAGCCTTCACTGGAGATCTCCACGTTTTACAAGATCTCGTCGAAAAGAAGAGATCTCCTATTATTTCAGGAAGAAGACTGAAAATGGTGGGAAAATTCCATCCAAAAAGTGGCAATCAAGTGAAGTGCAAGTGGGATTGACTGACATGACACTTGGCAGAAAAGTTGGAGAAAAAGTAGATCTTGACTTTATGCATATTTACCAATCTGCCACTTCTAGAAGTCTTTTTGAAACAAGTCAGATTAGTTTATTATTTTGTAGGGAAAATATCAAGATATTTTGTATATTTTCTATTATTATCCTATTGGGAGATATTTTCTCCCTCTCTTTGTAATTGGGGGCTATTTATTTACCTTCCCCATTAGTTAGGGAGTTACGAATTTGGTAGGTAGAACCACCATAAATGTGTTGAAAATTTCTCTCTTCTTTATTAATGGAATTTGGCTTTTTCTTCATAATTATGAGGGAGTAGCCCTCCAGCAGGCAAGTCTGCCTTAGGCAGATAGTTTAGGTGATCTCTAGGCACTATAATGTATTCTTTATTTCATATCTTCTGTTATTTGTTGTGTTTGAGTGCTTAATCCTTGTGGGTGAAGGCCAAGCTCATATATAGTTATGTTAAGGAGACCGAAAGGAGATTTAACATAATGGAACACAAGCACACACATATGATGCATGAGTTCGAAAGGAGATTGATTATATGCTAAGGGTTTCAGATTTCATCCAAATGCTTAACTAGACTTAATGCATTGTTATTTACCTAATGAGTCTGAAAAGAGATTTAGGTTAAGTAACTTTAGTGTTTAAGATGGCCGAAGGGGATGCTTAAACTATCATGGTTGAGATACCTTGGAATTACATGCTTAATTGAGTAAATGATGCATTATGCTTGGAGTAATCCTAAACTATTATACTTAGTAGATTTGCTTGTGCCCTTTTCCATTATTGTTTTATTTTATTTTCTGCAATTTTAATTCATGCATTTCTGCCTTTTAGTCTATAAGTACTCTCACCTAAAAAAATAAATAAAGAACTCTTAGCCTGTCTGCTAGGGAGAACTATAAGTTGTCTATACATGCTCCCTGTAGAATACGACCTTATCTTGCCAGTATACACATATTAGACCCTAGTGCACTTGCTAGGCATCACATTCAGGCACAATAATTAACTTTGAGGAGAGAGGTTAATGGTGTGTAAATCGGAGAATCGAAATGGTTTATTTAATTTCCAACTGTTGGATTTTACCAACCAATAACTATACAATAAACATTTAAAATTCAAATGTGTACAGTTAATCACAGTTACATTTCACCGCCTTTACTTTCTCTTCTGAAGAATGGCCATTTTTCATATCTATCTGCTGAGCTAGCAAGATTTTTCTTCTGGATTAAGCTTTCCTGCACATCTCATTTTCTTCTTTGACTTTCTCTTCCGGAGTTAGTTTTTAGAGCAAGTCTTACCTTTCGTCTTTTGGAGTTCCTTTTGAGTTTTGGCTTCAACACTTCAATATCCGTTTTGAGCTTGTTGGCTTGGCATAGTGTGTTGCCAAAATTCATTGGAGGATTTTCTTCAGCTTGTGAGCATGATCCAAATGCTTTAATTCTTTTAAGTTTGGATGACTTGCTTTAGCATTGATCTCTTCTTGAATTGCTTCTTTGAAATAGCATATTCTTGAGGGTTGATCTGGTTTTTCTGGTATGATCAACATCTTGCCTTCATCTCCTTATCTTTGTGAATGTAGAGATTACTAAATTCCATTATTGACTCTGGAGTTAGTACTGTATCAGTTTCTTAGGGCTTCTCTTTCTCCAGAGTTATGTTTATTCATCCGAGTTAGTGTGATGAAAGTATTTCACCACAAATCATCTTCCTTGATCATCCACTATTAATTAGTTAGGTTTGTTGATCTTTGTATGGGTATTTGTTATATTTATTCATCCACTATCAATCAGACTTGAGTCCTCTCGGGTTTGTTACCTTTTCAGGTTGTGGATATTTGTTACTATTATTTTTGAATCCACATACTTCAACTGTATGTTTATTCTTACCATAATAAGTGCATCCAGAGGTATGTGAGGTTTATTCCGGCTTCTCTCCTTCCATGACTTGTTGGTGATTATTAACCTTCACACCTTTTCCTTTTTGAGCATTAGAGTGTCTCCATTCTTGAGAGTATTTACTTATAAACCCTTTCCCTTTTGGATTAGCTTCATGTTTTTGCCCTTGGGGCTGTCTGCAATTATTTCTTCCTCTTTATTGTAAAGTTTTCGGATTTCTTGTTTCATTAATGGGTTTTGGTTTTCTTCCGGATGCTTCCCTCATTAAGACTAGTTTCCTATTTAGCTCAAATAGGTTGGTGCTTACCATCTATACTTGATTTTTCAAGTGATTTGCTTCAGCAACACCAATGCCCTTTGTTCCCCTTAACAGATTGATGTCTTGGGTTATAGTTCCATTTTCTTCAGTGAGCTCTAGTACTTGTCTTTGAAAAGATTTGATGGCTTTTGTATTCTTCCTTGCATTGTTGATCACAATTCCCAAAGCCCTAGCAAGTTTAAGGTTAGAAAAAGAGTTAGAGTGAGGGTTTACCGTGAGGTGTTGATGACGTGTGGGTCTCCCTTGCGGCATGTGTGAGAGGTGGGGCCCACTAGGGGTTGGTTGGATATAGGCGTGATGAAACCTTTTTAGTTTAAGTTTGCACAATTAGCTAATTTTAATGAATAAAAGAATTGAGACCCAAATCTCGATATAAATGATAGAGTCGCCACCTAATTTGTCTATTTGGGAAAGAGTTTTGGTATGGTTCCCATTAGGTAGGAGACTCATACCTTTTGGATCAGATATTCTAGTATCGAATGAGTACTTATTTCTCATTTAGTTGATTCAAAATTACATTCACCGTGTAAAACCATTTTTGTTTTCATCATTTGGGGAATTATCACTGAAATCCTATTTTGCTACACTATTTCACACACATTACATGCGTTTACAGATTACATTAAAGCACAAGCAATAAATGAGGAAATTAAAATTACAACCAGGGGAAAATGGGGGAAATGCTAAAGAACCTATACATTTGTTATAAGTTATAAAATAAAATGAAATAAATTCCCCTGCATCCATAGAGATTAGCACAGTTTATAGCACATCATAAGTGAACATTTTATTAGGAAAAATGTGATTATGTTAGCGTGGCAGTTTTGCGATCGATAGTGCCCGGGCAGCTTCTAGGAGCGGAGAGAAACAATGAGTCTGCAACTTATTTTGTTATAAAAAACACATTTTAACTTTTTTGAGTTGATTTACCGGATTATTAGTGAAAATGATTGCATGGAAAATGGTGAGCTGAATTGATTTTAACCGATTAAAAATGAATTCTGGGTTTTGCTTAGGGGCTGATTCACTTATGGATGGGTGGGACCCATACAGCTACCGGGGAGGATTGGTACAGGTATGGGGGACCTGTACGGGCCCTATCTGGTCCTAAGCAGAAACTCAGTTTGATTTAATGAATAGATTAATGGAGGAGAAATGAGATAAAAATGAGATTTCCTTTCGTATGAGTATGGCGCATCGATTTAATATCCCTAAGGACATAGAGTGCCAACAAGGCTCATATGGGTTAGGACTAGACCCAAACAAGAATTAGAGAACAGATATAATAGAAGAGAGAGAGAGAATAATGATAAAATAACTGAGATGTGAGTCTTTTTGAAACTCAGGAGCGTTACCTTTACTGCATGAATCCACTTTGAGGCGATCCCTTTACTATTGAGAGAGTCTAGCCAAAGTAGATGATGAAATGGAGATTTTAGGACTATTTAGGTGAGTATTTGTGTGGACAAAACCTCCCCTAAATCCTAATAAATGAAGCTAGGAATGAATAAAATGTGGATAAAACCTCAAGGAATGGGTTTTCTCCATATTTTATACCTCCTGTAGCTCCACTATACCCTTTCTATACCTATAGAAACGGCTAGAATTTATGTATAATATCTTTCCTATGTTGTGTTGTCTTATCCCCCCTAAAAAGGTGAGGAAAAGGCCCTATTTATAGGGTGAAATAAGGTCTAAATGCAATAAATCACATTTATGACCTGGCTTTTCCCGAAATAGGTAAGGAACACCTTTCGAAAGAGCCCGATCATGCAATAAGATGACCTGTATGGGTCCTCTATAGGCATACGAAAGGAAATGACCCGTATGGGTCCGCCAGTGGTTCCGCACCACCATGCAGCACCCGTTTGGGTCCCTACAGGTAGACTAGGTCTCCAAACTTAGACAAACTCAACTCTATAGCAGTAGGAACACCTCTGATGGATAACACCTGTAAGAGATTGCATTACATAGCTCTTATCATCATTTTATGAGAAGAATCATTAAAATCCAGTGCTCAAAGACTGCCCCTTTATGGGATTATTGCAGATACAGATCTATATGATGTCATGATGTGAGCGAGGGTTTAAAAATCATACATGAGGTTATGATATGGGTAAGTTACTTTATTGAGGAACTCCTTTCCTGGGTGTCCCTTTATTGAGGCAGACGCCTTTCCTTTGCTGATGTGTATCCTTTTCTTTAGGCGAATGACTTTCCTTTGTTGATGCGTATCCCTTTCTTGAGGCAGATGACTTTCCTTTGCTGATGTGTATCCCTTCCCTAAGGCAGATGACTCTCCTGGCTGATGTATTTCCCTAGTGACTCTACTGGGGAAGGTACACGTATCCCTTTCTTAAAGAGGATCGACTCTCCTTGATGATGTATCCATTTCCTAAGGCGGATGACTCTTCTGGCTGATGGTGTATCCCTTTCCTAAGGTGGATGACTTTTATGGCTGGGGATTTTGGATGACCTGTAAAAAGACAACAATCAAATGCTGAGTTAGTCATTTCTGAAGTAGACACATCTTTATTCTTGATTGACTTTATGATGAATAAAATTTTGTGCCCTTTCAATTAAGAATAAAGATGTATGGATGGGGGGTGGCCCCTGAATAAAACTGTCAACTAAGCGCAAGTAATGTAAGGTTTGGCCCGATCGCTTTGGAGTGAAATGCCCCTTAGAGGGCTCAAAGATGGAGGGATTCCCCTAGATTGACTGATTCCGCTGTTGGGGAATTGGGGGGGGGGGGGTGGTGCCTCTAGATTGGCGAGGGGTGTAGAGTAATATCCTTTGGTAAAACTTCTTCTACTTTGGAAGTCTCTCCTTGTAAAATTTATCTACTGGGGAAAATTTCCTGCTCTAGTGTAAACCTATGGTCAAAAATTATCCTGGTCAGTGATCCATTAAAAAATGGCTTACCTCGATTCTTGATTGACTTTTGTGAAAACAAAAATTTTTGCCAATTCAATTAAGGATCAAGGCAAGCTAGGGGGTTTTCCCCCTATGTAACTAAAATACAGAGTTTAGGAGAAGTGGGGGTTGGCCCTGAATTCGGACTGGATGCATCACCGGAGCTTTCATAGAGTACCAGCTCAAAATCTGCCCCTAGATGGCAAGAGAAGACCCGTACGGGTGGGGTAGGACCAGTATAGGGGGAATCTTGTAGATTTAGACCCGTATGGGTGGGGTAGGACCCATACGAGTCCTTATTGGGGGTTTTAAAAGCTAATCAAACTCCTTATATCCTGCCTTGCATAAAATTTTCCCATTTTGCAATCTCTGGCGATTTCCTCCCTAAAACTGATCAAAATGTATAAAAAGATCCCAAAGACTGGTCGTTTCTCCGTTAGGCACAAGGATTTGCCCCTGGTGGGCGATTTAGAGCTTCAAGAATGCTCGGTGTCAATCAAGTACGCTTTTCATGAGGGAGACTTATTTCTGGGACTCACCCCTATTTCTGATGTGCCCCTTATTCTATCTCCTCAGACTCATGCCTCCAAACTCCAAGTATATCCCATAATTCTCTATTTTTCAGTTTTGAATTCTTTGGGAATTTCCCAAATTTTTGCATGAATTAGGGTGCTTTAGACCTTGAAATAGAGACTAATGCATGAAGTTCAGTCTAGGATGCTACTAGGGTAGTCTTGGATGTGGTTTGGTTGAATTGGGATGATTTTGGATTTTTGGGAGGTTTTTTTACGATAAGGACTATTTGCAGGGACCTGTACGAGTGAGGGGGGCCCGTACGGGTCCTATTTTTAGTACGGGAGCCTCTTATGGACCCATACGGGTGGGGCAGACCCGTACGGGTCCTGTCCTTAGGGACAAAATGCTGAATTCTTTGCCCACTACAATTCTTTTCTGATTTTTGATTTGTCTGCTGTATCCGAACCTTATTGAACTATAATTTTATCTTTGTAGTTTTAGTACAAGACTGTAGGTGCCCTGAGCTTTTGTAGGAAGGGGTACGAGGAGATTCATACAATGGAGGATGCCGAGCTACTAGCCCATATAGATGCTTTCAGGTTCAGCACCATCATTAGGGCCATCCCTTAGGCTCCTAAGACATTGGCCCCGGGTGCTATTTCAGCTCTTGTAGAGTGGTGGTCCGAGACGACCCATTCTTTCCATTTACTGATCGGGGAGGTCACCATCACTCCCTCGGATATGTATGCCTTGACAGGACTGGATAGGAGAGGGGACATCGTCCATTTTGATGTCTATGCCAATAGGTGGCATTCTCAGCCTGAGGTGAAGTCCTATATAGTGAGAGTACTGGGGCTCCGTCCGGGAGGAATAAACAAGCTCAAGTACGGGGACTTACATGACTATTGTATCGGGCAACTGAGTCCCGTTACTACGGATAGGAGGGATCGGTATACCCGATCTTTCCTAATGACATTTCTTACTACCGACTTCTTCCCGTTTTATCCGAGCAACCTCAATTATAGTTTGGTCTCTGATGTAGAGGATGTTGCTGCTGTGCCAGGCAAGAACTGATATTGGGCCATTCTGGCATAGCTATACTATAGGCTGGATGTTAGGGTTTAAGGCCAACAGTCTGAGATTAAGATCTGTCATCTTATCCTGCTGGTAATTCTTGAACTGATCTATTATGCTTTAACCTTTTATTCAAACTGTGATACAGCTAATTTTTATTTTGTCTTGCAGATTTGGGCCTTCGACCATCGACTGATTCCTAGGCCAGGCTTGCCTTCATAGCCTTGGACACCACACATCATATCTAAGTGGATGGGGCTTTTACAGGGTCAAGCCTTGACTACAGAGTTATATAGGGAGTTCCTTCGCCAGCTGCCTTCAGATCAGGTAAACTTCTGTCTTGCTAAACCTGCATCTTACATTTCAACAAACCCTTAGTAGAAACTCTATTTACAAGGTCGTGACACTTATAGTGCATTTACTTTGAGCATGTTATCTGAGACTTGTGGCACAGGTTGGATACCTATGGGGATATTAAGAGGATGCAGGCTGGTGTGGATGACCGCTGCTTTGTGTTGGAGTCACCACTCTCCTATAAGAGGTATTTCGGCGAGCGTGTCCAAGGGTGGAGGACCAGTGCTGTGGTAGAGAGGCCGATCCCTCCCCTAATCCTAGTGGGCATCTTCTGGCCACATCTGATGCCAGGGATAGACTAGGGATTATACCTGTTAGGCGGGGGAGCTCGAGTGCTGTCGGTAAAGGGCTCTTATGCTGAGTTCATTGATTCCTCTCTCCTTCCCACTTGTGAGAGGATCCACCACGAGGATGTCCCTCTCAAGTTCCACTAGAGCGATAGTGATGATGATAATGACGATGATGATGATGATAATGATGACGATGAAGATGAAGGCAGACCAAGGGGCGACCGTGGGGGTCTATCCATAGTCTAGAGGGCTGAGAGTTTGGCTAGGTCTGCTACCCCTTCTTCTCAGGTATTTTCTCAACTTAACCTTTGGGAATATCTTGTTATTTCTTGAAATTGATTATTATTCTGAGTGTGGCTTTTTCTTTTTATAGCCTCCCACTCCTATGTGGAAGAGGCCTGATATTGCTATTGCTGCTATTCTCGAGCCGTTGATGAAGCGGTCTCACGCTTCTATGTCCGTGAGAGAGGGGGTCCTCTAAGCAGAGCTAGATACCTTTTTTTGACTCCTCGATCAATCGGAGAAGCGAGCTTTCAAGGAGCTTAAGGAGTCAGTCCAACCTAATGGTTTTACCACTTCTATCTCCACTCACATAATGAATTCCTCGCTTTAGTCTTACCCTTCATAGTGACTACTTAGAATGTCCTATCCTGATGTGATTTCTCTTTTAGGTGACCATCCCTGAGGCTGAGAGGATTGCCAGGGGTTATTTCCCCATCCGAGAGCTATTATTAGCCCAGGATGCGGTAGCCTTGGTAAGTTTCTTCAACCTGTAATATTTAACAAACTATACATGATTCATGTCATGAAATTTATCTATGTGTACTGATCTTATGATTTCTATTACAGACTCTGCTGGCCATGGAGCGTAATAAGTTCGCTCGGGACTTGGATGCTTTTGAGGAGAGAGCCAGGTTGTTGGAGGAACAGCTGAGGAAAGCCACTACTGACCAGGCTAGGGCGGCGACTGCTTGGGCAAGGGCTAAGATTGAGATGTTGCAGGGCCAGCTAGTGAGCATGATCGAGGACAAACATACTCCGGATCCATTGTTCGAGGATGATCTTTCTACATACCAAGTGGCGCCGATAGTGACTCTAAGGGGCAGAGATCAGCATGTTAAGGGAGCTTATGCTGCTAGGGCCGCCGCAGGGGCTGTAGAGACTAGGGCCCCTACCCAGCCAGCTATTGGTGATGGTGGAGCCAAGGATCATACGATGATAGATGTGGATTATCTACTGGCAAATACACAGGATTAGACTATGGAGGATCCCCAGCAGCTTAGATGATGGTGTGCTTTTATTACTTTCTGAACTTTTAACACTTTTGGGCCTATGTGGTTTGATTTGGATGTAAACTTGGATTGATACTTTTGTCATTCAACTTTTTAGACATGCTAAAATTTTTCTTTTTCTGAAGTGAGACCATGGGATCATCGCCGGTTGTAGACCCAAATTAATTCTCTATATAGTTAACAATGAGACTAAGTCTGGCCGGTTACGAGATGACCAGTAATCATAAATGGTGTTCTAACTTTTGCATGGCCACTCAGTGTAAGATGACCTATCTAACATTTTTTTTATCCTAATTTTTTCCTGAACTGTCCTTGACGGCTTAGTTCAGAGGACTTTTTCTTTTCTTCTGAGCTTTAACTTTTGCCTGAACCGCCCTTTCGGGTTTTCAATCTAGCAAGCCCTTTTTCTTAATTTTTTCCTGGATTGTCCTTGGTGACTTAATCTAGTAGACTTTTCCTTCTTTTTCTTTGCCTTAATTTTTGCCTGAATTGTCCTTGTTGGCTTAATCTAGCAGGCTTTTTCTTTCTTTTCGTGAGACTTAACTTTTGTCTGGACCGCCTTTTTGGGTTTTCAACCGAGTAGACTGTCTAAATTTTTGCGTGAATTGTCCTTGGTAGCTTAATCTAGCTGACTTTTCTTTCTTTTTCTTTGCTTTATATTTTGCCTGGATCGCCCTTTCAGGCTTTTGATCGAGCATGCTTTTCTGAATTTTGCATAGGTCTGATTTCTTTTGTGACCCATCGATATTTTTATCTTCTGTTGGATAACAAATGTGTAGTGAAGAGAATACAAAGATCCATATTGCGTAGAGAAAAATTGATGTTCACATACCAGCGATTATTTTACCTAAAGACATGCATGCATTCATAAGACCAAGATTCTTAGCAAAATGATGACATGTTCATTGATGGGATTAATTTGAGTACATAGGCAATGGTAACAATTTCCAATGGTTAACCCCTACTGCCTACTAGCCTTTTATAGATTTTCCAAAAAGCAACTGACATTTTTCTATTGATGCCCTAACTTTTGCCTAGGCTACCCTTTTTGGGTTTTTAACTTAGCGTGCTTTATTGGCGTTGGAGTAACCTAATTTTTTACTGACCAATTTTTGGAATACCGATCAGTGGGCTGCACCCTAATTTTTGTCCGAGCCGTAGAGGACCACTCATTGGGTGATTTATTCTTTATTTATTTTTTTATTTGCCGTGGTTTTTTATAATTTAATTCTTTTGACGTAGACATGATAACGCTTAAGCCTATCTTGATTTACTGGATTCACGAGCTCATTTTCGTCCATATCCATAAGCTTGATTCCTCCTTTACCAAGGACTTTCTTAACTATGAACGGTCGTTCCCAATTAGGTCTGAATTTGCCCCTAGCGTTAGTGTTGACTTAGCATAGTTGTTTGAGAACTAGATCACCAATTTTGAGAGGTTATTTCAGGTATCTGACTCTATTATTGTAAGCTCAATCTATACGCTACTGGGACATCTATAGGTGGTCAAGTGCCTTGAGTCACTTTTCATCTATTGCATTCAACTGTTCATACCTAGCTCTTACCCAATCTGACTCTTTTAGTAGAGCTTTGAGTGCTAGTCTTAGAGATCTTACTTCTATTTCAACTGGTAATACAGCTTCCATTCCACATACTAAAGAGAAAGGTGTTTGATCAATGGGTGTTCTTATGTTAGTTCTATCCCCCCAAACTGCGAATGGAAGTTTATCAACCCAATCCCTATAGGTAGCCACTATTTTGGACAAAATCTTTTTAATTGACTTATTGATGGCCTCAACTACCCCTTTAGTTTGTGGTCTACATGGAGAAGATCTGTGATGCTTGATGTTGAACTTCTCAAATAATTCAATTGTGGCCCTTGAAACTAAACCTCATTATCGGATACCATATGGTGCAAAACCCCATACCGAGCAAAAATATACTTCTCTATAAACTTAGCCATTTTCTTAGCGGTGATGCTGGTGTAAGATTCGACCTCTGCCCATTTTGAAAAATAATTGACAGCAACTATGATGAATCAGTGTTCCTTGGTTCATGATGGCTGAATTTCACCAATTATATCTATCCTCCACGCCGAGAGAGGCCAAGGAGTAGACCAATTGTGAAGTTTGGATAGGGGTAAATGTTGTATATCCCCATGAATTTAGCACGCATGACATTTCCTAACGTTATCCACACAATCGGTGGTCATGGTGGCATAAAAGTACCACATTCTCCAAATTTTTCTAGCCAAAGCCTTCCCATTCATATGCGGGCCGCAATCCCCTGAGTGTACTTGGGTCATTACCCTTTCTGCCTCCTCTTCTGTTAAACATCTCAATAATAAGCCTTTAGTTATCCTTCTGAAGAGATCCTCATCAACTAGTCTAAACTGTGTGGCTAACCTTTTAAGAGTTATACGATCTGAACCTGATGACCCTTCAGGACATTTCCCTTCTTTTAGGATCCTCTTAATGTCGTCATACCAACAAACATTTTCCTCCTCTGCAATCATAACTCGAACCTTCTCATGAAATGGAGAGCCAGTTGTTTGTATTATGAGCAGACAGATGGGCTGTACCTCTTCTCCCTCCCATATCGAGGCTAAGGTAGACAAAGCATCTGCCATCTGATTCTGATCCCTTAGAATATATTATAAGAAGCATTGACTGAATTGTACTGATAAGTCCTAAACTGATTCCATATATGGCCTGAGTGACTTTTCCTTAATTTCCCATTCCCTTACAACATGCTTTATTACCAGTGCGGAATCTCCCATCACCCTGACTTCCTTTGCCCCCACTTCTAAAAGAGCATCAAGATCAAAGAGACAAGCTTCATATTCGGCTTTGTTATTGGTGATTGGAAATTCCAATCGCTTGCTTAGAGGGATAACCTCACCTTGAGGTGTGATGATGATTACCCCAAGACCGACGCCCTTCCGATTCATAACCTCATCACAATACATGATCCATTCAGCCTTCTTAACTTCTACTTCTGCTAACTACTGTTGGATATGATGTATGCTTTTAAGGCGATTAGGGTGATATATCTTAATTATGTAATAGTACGAATAACTTATTTATTCAATAAAGGCAATCGTTCTTTTGTTTATATCAATGTGTTTTTATGTATATATATTATAGCTAGTTAAATATATTCATTTATGTATGTATACAAAAGTCCTTGACATATCATAACATGAAGCCAAAGAAATTATAGTTGGACTATATCTGGTGGAACCTGCTTCATGTGCAATTTTGATTATGTCTAAACTATCCCTAGTCATAGTTTCATCAAGAAAGGATATTGATGAAGCAGAAAGACTAGCATGTGGTCAACTTTCTTGAAAAAGGTCCAAGCAGTCAATCTCCTAAGGACCGAAGGTGGTGCCTTAAGTTTGACACATGGATATGTCTGGGAGATATATTGGAGACCGTAGTAAGATAAACACTTGGTATATATATCAATGTGTTAGTGTTTATCTTCATACAATAAGCTTTGCGAATGTCCTCATACTTGAGATGCTAGTTACCATGTGTGGTACTATTGCTATACTTTGGGTCATTACTATGCACTCATTAATTTAGGGTCTTATGAGTGATTACGGGTATGGTGATGACAACACATTGGTAAGCTGAGTAGTCGGAAAGAATCCATCGCTCCGGATATATTAAGGAGTTATACCTGGCCACTTGTTGAAGTGATGATTGCCATAAACCTCTTATCAGAGTACGTGTTTGATAGAAATGGTTTCTAGTCAAACACACTATGGTACAAGGCAATATACTTCGGTAACAAGCAAACTACTGGGATAGGTTAGAGCAACCTTGCTATTAGTGGGTTAACATTTTAACCGAACCCTATAAACCAGGTGGTACTGATATTAAAGAATGGAAGAAATTTATGACACTAGATAACTATTGAATTAACCTAGATTAAGTGATAAGCATAAATGACGTTTTGAGTAATGGGGGATGGTAGACCCTTGCTAGAGGCGTACTACAGTCATTTAAGGTAATTGAGCTCTATTCATGGTCTAGAGCATCGAGCCAATGGTCCTATTAGAACAAGGGTTGGTTAAGCCTTAACAGCTCAATACTTCTAGATCTTATAAGGTTATAAACATTGGACCTTCATCGGACTAAGTAAAGAACTAATAGATTTAATCCATTACAAAATATAATATAAATAATAATATGATTATTGTTTAAATGGTTAAAATTGAGTGGATCGATTTTGGATAGACCAAGGAATTTATTTTGACCCATAACTATTTTAGTAAGGTCATAAAATAAATATTTGAATTAGAGAAGGAGCTAGAATTGCAAGAAAAATCAGGGTTAGACCTTTTACAAAAAGGACCCGCAAGCCCAAAGGCTTTATGGACCCATGCGAGCCCGCATGAGTGCATAAGCCCTCGTGGGCTGCAGGCAGCGCAAGCTAGGCTTGCACTGGCCTGCAGTAAGGCCACCAGCGAGCTGGGCTTACGAGAGAACCTACGAGGCCCAGCCCGTGGGACAAGGCAGGCTCGCAAGAGCCTACCTTGTGCGCCAAGGACCTGACTTACAGAGCAAGTTGGGTCAGTGTGAGCAGCACACGGATCCTATGAATGTGCGTGTTGCCAAGGGCGGGATGGGGATTTTTCCCCATCCCGCATTAAATGCAGGGAGCCCTAGCTCCCCCTATATATTGTGCCCCTTTCTCCATTATTCAGTGCACCAAATTCAAGTGGATCTTGAATCTCTAGAATATACATTTTTGGGTGAGAATTTTGGGGCAATCTAGCAATTGCTCAAGGTTCTTTGGTTCTTCCTCAGTGGGAGGTTTTGGTTGGTAGGGTTCGTGTGGATACTCGTAGAGGCTATCCTACGCTTGGAGGCTTGTGAAATAAGGTTCTGCAAAAGTACGCTTCAACTTGTAAGATCTTTTTCTTTCTCTTTTAATTATTAGGTCTTTTTCTTTGATCATTTTTAGACTTAATAATTATGCTTAGGTTGTTTTGCATGCTTAGTTTATTTTATGCTTAAGTTATAGCTTGGAGTTATAACATGCTTAGTATAAAATAAATATGCTAGGATATAATTTGGATTTATGGTATGCTTAGTCCTTTTGCATACTAACCAGGGTAGAGAATTATTTAGTTAAGGCTTTAGTTAATTTATATGCAACTAATAGGTGTTCCTGGGGACAGGGACAAAATTTTGAATTTCCATCATGCCTCTTATGCAAGTTCAATCTGACTATCAGTTTTCAATAGTGGTATCAGAGCTTGTCTATTTAGTGCATAATTAAGTTAGAAGCAAACTAAATGTTATTTTCTATATGAAATGATTTATTTATTTAATTATTTGGAACAATATATATAAACTTGTGCCTTTCATTTCAAGGCTAGAAAATGGTTGTGAATAATTTTGAATAAACCTGCTCAACTTACTCAAATTATACAAGTGTCAATAATTTATTTAAATTACATAGGTTATAGATGCTTCCAATTTACATGAATTGGAAGAACGAAATTTATTAGTTCGAGAGGATCCATTGGTCTTTAAGTTTGTGCCCGTATTTGTTCTGGATAAGGATTGGACTTGGTGTCTACTCCTCATGGGGTACCTCTCTTACCTGGGAACCTATATCGGTGAAATTTGAATTGACCAACGGGGATTAATATGAACTAATTTATTTCTAGTATATAAGATGGTGCTTATATATGTTTCTGTAATAAAGTAAAAAAATTAAATTTATTGAATAAAATCTTAAAGGAAATGCAATATAAATATAACAAATAAAAGTGTTAATTATTTTGCATATAATCTAGGTTGATGGAATAATTATAATAAAGAGCTGAACCCACCTGAAATTAATACAAGTTATTATAATTTTGTCCATCTGATAAAATCCTAGATTAGGTGAGACGTTTAACACCAAAGTAAATATATTAAGGCAAGTTATAGTCTTTCTTACTCAAATTTATAATACGGTCTCTTTGGGCTATCAAAGTGCTACGCAAAGCATTCCTTCTACTCCATATTGATTGGTTGTAAAGTTTGGGATAGGGCCTGCCTTAATAGAGCTGGGGTAGTCCACCATAAAATTGGGGGCTAGGCCCAAATCTGAGACATATTCAAGGAGATGCTAAATATAAGAGCACACGTCCCTTGGGATTAGGGAACTTGAATGAATTAGCAATTGCATGCGATGCAAATTGAATGGGATTCCAACTATGACTTACTGTTATGACTTGACTCATAAAATTGGGGGTTATAATAGACTAGTTATAGATGCTACCTACTAGGAAATTTAGTTGGGCTAAAATCCCCGAATTCAATAGAATGGACTATTGTAAATTTTGAAGAAAATAGTAGGAAAATGTATTTAATTAAAAGTCCTTATATTAAATGCATGTACTTAAACTAATATCTAAACACTTTTCTTTTCTTATATCTTAGGTTGAAAATGGTTTCCAATATTAATCTTTGTATGTTACTTGACACCAAATTGAATGGATCGAACATTTTTGATTGGTTCCGAGCCGTGAGAATAGTTCTCAGATCCAAGGGAATTGCCTATGTTCTAAGTGAAATTTTCCCTATAGAACCTGATGTTGAGGATCATGTGGAACATGATGCCTGGTTGAACCACAGAAAAGATATTGAGACTGCCATGTGTATCATGTTGGGGTCCATGAATCCTGTGCTTCTGAAATAACATGAGAACATGCCCTTGGAGGACATGCTTCTCCATCTTGAAGAACTCTTTTTGGAGAGGGAAAGGACAGAGAGGTATGAGACCTCCAAGCTCCTGTTCTGGACCATGATGCATGCTGGCACCTCTGCCTCTCAACATGTACTAAAACTCTTGGGATACCTTGAGAAACTGAATTGATTGGGATTTGAGATGAATCATGACTTGAGATTTGACCTTGTGTTGATGTCCTTGACAGATAGTTACTCAGGCTCCATGAATAACTATTACATGAACAAGATTAATTCTACTATCCCTTTATTAATCAACATGCTGAAAATAGTAGAACCTCACATCAAGAAGGATCAGAAACCTCTACTGTTGGTTGAAAAAGGCAAGGCTTCTAAGAAGAAGAAGCAGACACTGGGTGCTAAGAAAAGAATCAGTAAGAAGAAGAAAGAAAAGAAGTAACCTAAGTATGTCTGCTTCCAATGTGGGAAACTGGGACATTGGAAGAGGGATTGCAAAGCTCCTGCTTCTGAGCATTTGAAGAAGAAGCCTACAGAGGCATCTACTTCAGGTATGTTTGTTATTGAAAACTTTGCTACCTTTTCGTGTGAATCCACTTGGGTATTAGATATTGGTTATGGTTCTCATATCTATACTTCTATACAAGTGTGAGCCGATGACCCCCCGGATCCCCCCGTCCGCATGATAAGCTTTAATACTATTCGGCGTGGGGCGGAGAAACAATGAGCATTGTGAAGCGTGTTAAGGGATGATCCTTATTTTGGCGTGATAAAAATGGATATTGGAAGCGATGTTGAAGTTGAAATTTAGTCTGATTAATGGGTTAATGGATACGAGACTTAGAATCCCGTATTTTAAGATAGAGTCGCCACCCGGTTAAGCTCCATCGGGAAATTGGGTACGATATTGCCCCCGGGTGGTTGGACCATACCTTAAAACATAGATTCCAGGTTCAGACGATGTTGCTTAATTTTCAATATTTAAATCAAGCTGATTATATTTAAAAAAATGTGACCTTAGTTCTTATGCGATTTAATCCGATTATTGTTTGGTATTTTCGGTTTAATATACCATGCATCACACGGAAAGCGATAAATAAACAAAGCAAGGAAATAAAATTATTACAAGGCTTTACGAATACTTATACATTGTTCTAATGCAAGAAAGTAAATAAAAGGGCTAAAAAAATAAACGGACGAAACTGGGTTTTAACCGAGCTTATCGACTCGGACCCGGCTCCAAACGAGGCAATATATATAAGAATAATCATAAATAAAGCATGGATAAATAAATATGGAAAATAAACATAAAGGATGAAGAAAACGATATTTTTGGATTTTTCGAGACAAAAACGCGATTTTCGGGCATTACTTAATTATCTAACAACCTAAAAGGGTGAAATAAATTAACTAAAGATCATAAAATCAATTTTAGCATATTCAGAATATTTTTGGAATTTTTAGTTGGTGGAAAACAATTTATTTAGATTTATTTAGCGAAAATACTATTTTTAAGCCATAAAAATGTATATTAAATCAAATAAAAATAAAAATAAAATCTAAAAATAGAATAAAATAAAGAAATACAGTTTTAGATTATTTGTGAGTTTTTGAAAATTTTTCGGGTTGAAATAGGGGCTAAAAACACATTAAATGACCAAAACCGGGTCAAAAACGATAAAACGGGGCCAAAGACAACATAATAAAGTAAACATGGACCATTTGGACATTTTTACCAGTAGGTTGACTCAGTGAGGTCGTAGTTCGAGTCAGCAACATGGTAGGCCGACTCAACGAGGTGGCCTAGACGACACTCAGTCGGCCTTCGTCCCACTGAAGTGGCCTGCCCGAAAAAAGTGTCTAAACAAACCGGAATCGACCTTTTTGTGCCTAAAAACCCAAGATTACTAAAATTTCAAGTCATTTCCTACACTGTTACAATAGATTTGGACTTAAAATGCTTAAATAACTTCGGTTTTTCTGTTTGGGGGGAAAAGAACCCAGAAAATCTGACAAAATAATGGTTGGTCGCTTGAGCGACCCGTAGGCTGACTGAATGAAGCTACAGGCCGACTCAGCGAGTCGGCCTAGGTGACATTCAGTCAGCCTGACGTTCGCCAAAGTGGTCAGTTGGAGTTTTGGCAGAAAGTCACAAAAAGGACGAAGAAAAGGGCCAAACGCCCAGAAAAACAACCAAAAAATGCAGCAACAGAAATAAACAACAAAAGAAATAGATTGGAGCTCAGAAAGTAACCTAAAGGCCATGAATCCACTCTCGAGACTCGAAACGAATGTTTGGCAAGCTTTGTGATGGATTTGAGATGAAAACCCGACGAAATAATGATTTAGCAAGGGATTTAGGGACTTGTGAGGAAAAAGTCTGTAAATCCTATTTAACCCATCTTTTACCTAAGATTTCTAATAGATTTTAATAATTTAACCTAAGAGATTAAGTATAATAAGATTTAGAAATAAAGAACCAAATATATTGGCTTAAATTTTTGAAATATTATTAAACTTTTTCTCCCTAAAGCCTTAGAATTCTAAGAATTTTATTTGTTTTTTTCAGCTAAAAGAATCCCCTAAAAACTGATTTTTGATGGGTATTGATAGACTCCCTAAGTGTAAAATTTAGGAATTAATCCCCCAAATGTCAATTTTTGACCAAAAAATGCCAAAACCCGACTTGGTGGCCAAGAAAACCCAAAAAAGATCAGTCTATAGGTTCCTAGGGCAAAGGCCGCATCAGCGATGCGGTGAGCCACTTCGCGTGAAGCGCCCCAGCCCAGGCCATATCCCATGACGTGGCCAGATCTAGGTCGCGTCATGCAACATGGCCTAGAAGGCCGCGTGAACCAGGTGGCCATCGCGTGGCTGACGCGGCCTGCCACATGGTCCACACGGCCCGGGGTATGGACCACACCACCTAGCATCCCGGCGGCAGCGCCGACCCCCACTGCAAGATCGGGGGGACCTAGGGGAAAGAAGGCCAAGTGGTCCAGCTCATCGGCCCCGAAACGCAAACAACCTACACTAAGGGAACACGAAAAGGTCAATTCTTGACATTCCGGAAAGCTCAGAGAGCGAAGAACCCAATGACATATATGAGACTCACTAAAAATGTTCCAACTTTGAAGAAAAATCGTAAAACAAATTACTACGCGCGAGGGGAAAGGAAGTGGTTAACATATTGAAAGCGATCCAATTATTATATTTAATCGGGGTCAAAGATCTCAAAATCGTCAATAAAGAACTTGCCAAACACGATTCGATTCTAAAATAATGGAAAAACTGGACCGTAAAAGGTTAGAGCAAAAAGTCATCATCGTTTTGGGGGTCACCGAAAAGCCTGTGCTCACAGGCTGCCCCTTGGGAGATTACCACTTGGCGAGCTAAGTGTAATCTCACAAAAGAGCAAGGGATAGGAGGATATACATGACATGCGGATTCTTATATCGGTTGTCTTCTGGGATTGCCATAAACAGACCTATCAAGAAGAAAGTTGAGTGAGAGATTAATTAGGTGTTGCCTTTATTGCCCCAAACGGTTTTGGGATAGATTGGTTGGTTGCTTCAGGAAAAAGAGGAGTAGGGATTTCTTGAGGCGGTTATCTTTGGATGGTCATGGGATGCATCATCAACGGACCTATCGAATGGTGGAGGTTGAATCAGGAATGTCGAAGATAAAGGGAATGTCGAGAATACCGAGGGCTTCACTAAGAATGCTGAAAATGTCGAGGGCTTCACTATGAAATGCTGAGAACTTCTAACGAGGTCGGACTGGGATTTTCTTGGCTTAAATCGCATGTCGGGAATATCAAACGGGGTCCCTAGACTGAAATGCACAGCAATAACTTAACTAGAAGGTGTCGAGCACTTCTAACGAGGTTGAACTGAGATATGCATGGCTTGAATCATATGCTAGGAATATCAAATGAGACCCCTGGATAGGAACGCATACTAAGAACTTAACTGGAAGGTGTTGAGCACTTCTAACGAGGTCGGACTAGGATATGCTTGGCTTGAATCACATGCTGGGAATATCAAACGAGATCCCTGGGTTGGAACTCACACCCAGAACTTAACTGGAAGGTGCCGAGCACTTCTAACGAGGTTAAACAAAGATATGCTTGGCTTGAATCGCATGCAGGGAATATCAAATGAGACCCCTGGACTGGAATGCATACTAAGAACTTGACTGGAAGATGCCAAGCACTTCTAATGAGGTTGGACTGGGATATGCTTAGCTTGAATTGCATGCCGGGAATATCAAAAGAAATCCCTAGACTGGAATGCATACCAAGAACTTAATTGTAAGGTGCCGAGCACTACTAACGAGGTAGGACTGAGATATGCTTGGCTTGAATTGCATGCTAGGAATATCAAACAAGACCCCTGGACGGGAACACATACCAAGAACTTAACTGGCAGATACCGAGTACTTCTGACAAGGTCAGAGTGGTATATGCTTGGCTTGAATTTCATGCCTGAAATATCGAAAGAAATCCCTAGACTGGAATGCATACCAAGAACTTAACTGGAAGTTGCCGAGCACTTCTAACGAGGTCGGACTGAGATATTCTTGGCTTGAATTGCATGCCGAGAATATTAAACAAGACCCATGGACTAGAACACATACCAAGAACTTAATTAGAAGATGCCGAGCACTTCTAACAAGGTCAGACTGGGATATGCTTAGCTTAAATCGCTTGCTGGGAATATCAAAAGAAATCCTTGGACTGGAATGCATACCAAGAACTTAACTGAAAGGTGCCTAGCACTTCTAACGAGGTTGGGCTGCCATATGAGGAATTTAGTCAATTGTTCACCTAATGCCTTTTGCTCTGTGAGGATGGATGTGATTCCGGATGAGATTGGTTTTCTACTTTGAGAGATAGTAATCTGGATGGATTTTACAAGATCCTCAAATTTATGATGCATATACTCTTTCATCCCATTTGTGGAAGTGGTCACATGTTCAAGAATGGTTCCTTTGCTTGACACCACTGCGGATCATGTTAGTTGTGCAAATTGCTTAACTTCTGCAATCTCACTAGATAGTTTCTCTAGTGCTGGAGTGACTTTAGACATAGCTTTTTTAGCTACTTGATCTGCATTCTCAGGATTGCATGATTTCTGCTCAATATTTGTCAGCTTTCTTCTCCTTTCTTCCAGGTCAGATTTCAAGTCCTAGGAAATTGATAGATTTTGAGTAGAGGAATCAATCTTTCCCAGTCTTGTATAGATGTCCTGGAGAATTGGCTTAATTTTTGAACTTTCTTCCTTATTATCTTTAGTGGCTGCTTCTTGTATCAGTTGCCAGGCAATTTTTAGTTTTTCAGCTTTTAAAGTTAGAGTGATAGGAGTGCTTGATCTTGGTCTGAGTTCAAAGCTTGGAAGGGATGATCTTTCAGCCTTATTATCATCGTCCTCATCCTCATCTTCCACATCTTCATTTTTTGCCTCAACCTCATCATCATAAGATTTTTCATTACTCCTCTGTTCTTCTCCATTCTGTTCTCTTTCTTCTTGTTCCTCCGGATTCTCCAGAATGACCTCACCCTTTGAGTTAGCAAATATAACATTCTCTTTGGATCTTAGATCAGTTCCCTCCTCTGGAACATTGAGTTCTAGGCTAGGGTCAACTTCCTTGAATGCAATAGGAGATATAGTTGCATTCAAGTTGCCTTGATCTTCATTAAATTCAGTTTTAGTAGAAATAACGTTTAAGTCAATATTTACCACTTCAATTTGCTGTGTTGGATTAGTAGTAGCTGCTTGAATTTGATCAGTAGGATAGTTGGTAATGTCCTCAACTTCCTTTTCTCATGCCTTTTGAGGACTTTCAACATTTCCAACTTTTGGATTAAGATGATATTTCAGAAGATTTACTTAAGAGTTTGAGCTTTTTAGTTCTAGAGGTATTGCTAGATTGACTGCACCAAATGAGCCCCCAGGTCCTTCTAGAGATGGAATGGATTTATGATCTTTCTGGTTTACCCGGATAATTCCCATCATCTCATTAAATTCCAGATCCTTTGGAAGCTGAGTTTCAGCACTTTACGTTGCTTTTTTGCCTTCATTGCCTTAGAGAAGGTTGGTCCCTTTTTGGTTAATCTTCTCTTGGGAGCAGCTTCTTCTCCTGCCTCATCACTAGCAGCTTTTTTCAATATTTTCTTTGATTTCACTGTAGTTTACTTAAGGATCTGAGTAAGAAGTAGATTATCCTCATTTTTTTTCCTATAATCAACCTTCTTCTATAGCCTCCAAATCAATTTTCTTTTGGGCCTTCGGTCTAGTGGTTCTTGGATTTTTCACTATCGGAGCTGTTTTAACTATATTCCCAACTTTTCGGACTCTGCCCTTTTCTTGTTTTTCCCTCTTTTGTATTAGGGCCTTTTCCTCATCCCACTTTTCATCAAATGTAAGCTTTTTGAAATTCTTTTCAAGGATGGCCTTTCCTTGATCAGGCTCAGCTTCAGATAGATCCACTTGATATTGAGCAAGGATTTTGGTGATGAGTGCTCTATGGGAGTACATGTGTTGCTTCATATCGTGAATGAGAAAGGCTGGCATATTTACTTCTCTGCTCTCAAATCAGTGTTGAATAACACAATACTGGTAAGCTGAGGCAGTGCTGAGGGATCCCTTCCAGACCAATATGAGTCTTCCCATTACAAAGTGGAGGGTCTTTGGCGTTTTTGGCTAGTGTGTGGCTTTACTGTCCCCAAAGAACCTCTCCGAAAGCCACATTTGAGGATCGTATTTGACAGTGAGCTCATCTCCATCATTCCTCATGATTACTTTATTGTTCTTCATCGTGAAATGAGTGACAAAGAATTTAGGGGTGATTGTGATTTCCTTCCCCCGTACTATGGTCCGGAGTTTGTCATAGTGCTTGTGAACTTTTAGGTTATTGTAGAATTCTTTGACTAGGACTGGATAGGTTGGGTTTTTCATCCAGAGAAAGATCTCCAAATGTTGGTATTTTAGAAGGATTTTAGTGTAAGGTTCTATGGTAAAGAGATACTCATCATCCAAGTAATTAGATGGAGTAATGGTGTTTATATCTTCGAATTTGATTTGGATGAAATCTTCATCCTTAAGAGAGTCCATTGGAACTTGGTTCTTAGGATGGAGGACAACCTGATTTTTTGTTCTTTCCATTTAGGAGTTTAGGAAGTGATTTTGGAATTAAGGGTTTCGGGGAAAATTTTTGCAGAGTAACTGTAGATTGTTGCTCTCACGAAGATGAAGGATTTTTGGGCCTTTTTATGGAATTTTTAAGGTGAGGGTATTTCGGTAATTCGAAAGTAGTTAAAACTAACTGGATTGATGACTTGGCAGTTAATGATATGTGGAAATTTGGCTAAGTAAATCATGCATTTTGAGCTAACATTTTGTGTAAAAAGATCAATTTTTATGAAGATCTCAATAGATTTTAGGTCTTTTCTGAAGGAAGGAGAACTTCTGCCTTGATGCTGGAAATTGATGAAACAAATTGCAATCTTCACTGGAGATCTCTACGTTTTAAAAGATCTCGTCGAAAGAAGAGATCTTCTGCCATTTTGGGAAGAAGACAGAAAATGGTGGGAAAATTTCCTCCAAAAAGTGGCAATCAAGTGAAGTGCAAGTGGGATTGACTGACGTGACACTTAGCGGAAAAGTTGGAGAAAAAGTGAATCTTGACTTTATGCATATTTACCAATCTGCCACTTCTAGAAGTCTTTTTGAAATAAGTGGGAGTAAACTTCAAAAAAGTACCATGTGGTTTCACTTATTTATAAAATGGGGTCTAAGGAATTTGTTTTTGCAAAATAGGGTCTGTGGTTTCAAATAATTTGTAAATAAAGGATCCTCAATATTAAATTATGTCACGAAAATGGGTAATCTTGTTTGTTTTTATCCGAATTTTTGTGGGATAGTCATTAAAAATACAATACACTTCGGTGAATTTTTTTAAATAGTGCAAATATTTTTTTTAATTAAATTATGATAAAAGACTTTAAAAAATCTTACAAAATAAAATAATTTCCAAAAATACTTAAATCATGATGTGTAATTTTTAAATAATAAGGTTAAATTATTAGAATGTTGAGTTGCTAAAAATATTAAATGTAACACCATTATTCTGGATCCATATGTCTCCTTTTGCAAATTTTTTGAAATCACAGACCCCATTTTGTAAAAAAAATTTTCTCAGACCCTATTTTACAAATGAGTGAAACCACAAGGTACTTTTTTGAAATTTACCCTTTATCATTTTGTAGGGAAAATATCTAGATATTTTGTATATTTTTTATTATTCTTTTGGGAGATATTTTCTCTCTCTCTTTGTAATTTGGGGCTATATATTCATCTTCCCCATTGGTTAGGGAGTTACAAATTTGGTGGGTAGAACCACCATAAATGTGTTGTAAATTTCTCTCTTCTTCATTAATGGAATTTGTCTTTTTCTTCGTAATTATGAGGGAGTAGTCCTCTAGAAGGCTAGTCTGCCTTTGGTAGATAATTTAGGAGATCTCCAAGCACTGTAATGTATTCTTTATTTCATATCTTTTGTTATTTGTTGTGTTTGAGTACTTAATCCTTATGGGTGAAGGCCAAGCTCATATATAGTTATGTTAAGGAGACTGAAAGGAGATTTAACGTAATGGAACACAAACACACACATATGATGCATGATTCTGAAAGGAGATTGGTTATATGCCGAGGGTTTTAGGTTTCATCTAAATGCTTAACTAAACTTATTGCATTGTTATTTACCTAATGAGTCTGAAAAGAGATTTAGGTTAAGTAACTTTAGTGTTTAAGATGGCTGAAGTGAATGCTTAAACTATAGTGGCTGAGATACCTTGGAATTAAATGCTTAATTGAGTAAATAATGCATTATGCTTGGTAGATTTACTTCTACCCTTTACCATTGTAGTTTCATTTTATTTTCTGCAATTTTAATTCATGTATTTCTTCCTTTTAATCTACAAGTTCTCTCACCCAACAATATATATAACGAACTTGTGAGGTGTTGATGACATGTGGGTCTCCCTCAGCGCCTGTATGACAGACGGGGCCCACTGGGGGTTGGTTGGATTTAAGCATGATGAAACCTTTTTAGTTTAAGTTTGCACAATTCGCCAATTTTAATGAATAAAAGAATCTAGACCCAAATCTCCATACAAATGATAGAGTCACTCAAGTCGTCTATTTGGGAAAGAGTTTTGGTATGGTTCCCATTGGGCGGCAGACTCATACCTTTTAGATCAGAGATTCGTGTATTGGATGAGTCACTTATTTCTCATTTAGTTTATTTAAACATATTAATCAAGAGGAGGAGACCTTCTTCCTCCAAGATGTACATTGACAAGATGTCCCTAGCTGGTGCTCGCTTCATGCACCAAGTGAAGTAATTTTATTGAAGACTTCTACGAGATCTTCCTATGGTTGTGTGATCGAGAAGATCTCTTCTATATCCTTAAACCCAACCTTTTTATTTTTTATTGCATTTATCTTTTTATCTTTTCTTTAAGCATTCATTTTGAGGATGGTTACTTTTGAAATTTCAATTCTTTATGGTTTTAATTTTTATGTTAACCGCCCATTATATCTATATAACACCCATTCATTTTGACCGCTTACAATGTGATTCCACTTTGGCTCTCTTCATTTCTTAACCATGGTGAATGGTACGCAATTTAACTCCTTCTTTTAGCAATTTATAAAGATCTCATATTTTTCCCCTTGTTATGCATTCTCATTGCTTTGAGGACAAAGCAACTTTTAAGTGTGGGGAGGAGGTTGAGAACTTCAACCTATTGCTTATGGAGATCTTGTGGTTATTGTTAATTGATCATATTGTTGTGCATGATAGTTCTCTAAGTTGTGAAAAATGACCCAAAATTTTCATTTTTGAATATCTTTTGCTTGAATGATTGATGTTTGCAAGAAATTTGTTACATGTTTTGATAGAGGAACTTGTTGTTAGCAACTCTAGTAAGTGTGAATGTTTTGGAAATCTGTTATGCATGAATAAGAATAGATGAATTGATTTTTAGAATTTAGAAGAACTTAACATAGTAAACTGATAAGACCTTTTTGGCATGTTGAAAGTTTGAGAATTTTTAATTCTTACTTTAACTTGGTAGATTGAATCATAATGTGAACCCCAAATTGGAAAGAAATTTAAGACACAATAATTCATTGCAAATCTACATGCTTTGAAGTTCTTCTGAGTGGGTAGATTCTTGTTGTTTAGCTAGAACTTGCTATGGGAGATGCATGCAATGCATTTATATGATTGTGTTTTAGTACTTATCAAGATCACTATTGAAATGTTGTGCTAAATGATTAAGGCAATTAGGTATAAACTCTAGCCAAAAGCAAACCCTTAACATTATCACCTAGAGAACCCCTTTAAGCCTTAAGCCCTTCTTTCTTTACACACATTACAATACCAATCCTTCACTTTGGTTTCCTGAAAACACCCTCAAGATCTTCTAACACAAATTTTATCATTTAAACCAACTGGAAACATCAATTGAAGAAGATCTCTTGATGAAGAAAGCAAACAAGGAGAACTCTTAGATTCTTAAAAGCAATTTCTGTAAAAAAAATTGAAAAATGAAAAAAAGAAAAAGAAAAAGAAAAGAAAAAGAAAAAGAAAGTTAGATTTTTAATAAAATCTACCTTTATGATAGTGCAGGTATTTCTACAATTATGTGGTGGAGACTTGAACGAATAGCAAATCTATGGTCTAAATCAAGAAGATCTTGTTGAAAGAGGGCGAAGACTAGAGAACTCCTGAACCAGCACTTAAACACTTAAACACATTGAGAGAACTCTTGGTGAGGACTTCTGATTCGATATACTTGATTGAAGTAAGAAGTTTAAGTTCTTTTAAGTTACATGCCTTATTTGGAAATGTTAGGATAAAATGCTCAAGGTTTTCTCTATTCTGGTGATCTCTTTTGATCTTATTTTTTGAGTGACTGTTTTTCCAAGATCTTCATGCTTTCTATTATTATTAATTGATGGGTGCTTCTTCTTAACATGGAATGGATTTTTTGAGGTCAAGCAATTGTTTAAGTGAGGGGATATTTGATATGTGGAAATTTGGCTAAGTAAATCACGCATTTTGAGCTAATATTTTATGTGAAAAGATCAATTTTTATAAAGATATCTATAGGTTTTAGGTCTTTGTTGAAGGAACGAGAACTTTTGCCTTGATACTGGAAATTGATGGAAAAAAAGTGCAGCCTTCACTAGAGATCTCCACGTTTTACAAGATCTCGTCGAAAAGAAGAGATCTCCTATTATTTCAGGAAGAAGACTGAAAATGGTGGGAAAATTCCATCCAAAAAGTGGTAATCAAGTGAAGTGCAAGTGGGATTGACTGACATGACACTTGGCAGAAAAGTTGGAGAAAAAGTAGATCTTGACTTTATGCATATTTACCAATCTGCCACTTCTAGAAGTCTTTTTGAAATAAGTCGGATTAGTTTATTATTTTGTAGGGAAAATATCAAGATATTTTGTATATTTTCTATTATTATCCTATTGGGAGATATTTTCTCCCTCTCTTTGTAATTGGGGGCTATTTATTCATCTTCCCCATTAGTTAGGGAGTTACGAATTTGGTAGGTAGAACCACCATAAATGTGTTGTAAATTTCTCTCTTCTTTATTAATGGAATTTGGCTTTTTCTTCATAATTATGAGGGAGTAGCCCTCCAGCAGGCAAGTCTGCATTTGGCAGATAGTTTAGGAGATCTCCAGGCGCTATAATGTATTCTTTATTTCATATCTTCTATTATTTGTTGTGTTTAAGTGCTTAATCCTTATGGGTGAAGGCCAAGCTCATATATAGTTATGTTAAGTAGACCGAAAGGAGATTGAACATAATGGAACACAAGCACACACATATGATGCATGAGTTCGAAAGGAGATTGATTATATGCTAAGGGTTTCAGATTTCATCCAAATGCTTAACTAGACTTAATGCATTGTTATTTACCTAATGAGTCTGAAAAGAGATTTAGGTTAAGTAACTTTAGTGTTTAAGATGGCCGAAGGGAATGCTTAAACTATCATGGTTGAGATACCTTGGAATTACATGCTTAATTGAGTAAATGATGCATTATGCTTGGAGTAATCCTAAACTATTATACTTAGTAGATTTGCTTGTGCCCTTTTCCATTATTGTTTTATTTTATTTTCTGCAATTTTAATTCATGCATTTCTGCCTTTTAGTCTATAAGTACTCTCACCTAAAAAAATAAATAAAGAACTCTTAGCCTGTCTGCTAGGGAGAACTATAAGTTGTCTATACATGCTCCCTGTGGAATACGAACTTATCTTGCCAGTATACACATATTAGACCCTAGTGCACTTGCTAGGTATCACATTCAGGCACAAAAATTAACTTTGAGGAGAGAGGTTAATGGTGTGTAAATCGGAGAATCGAAATGGTTTATTTAATTTCCAACTGCTGGATTTTACCAACTAATAACTATACAATAAACATTTAAAATTCAAATGTGTACAGTTAATCACAGTTACATTTCACCGCCTTTACTTTCTCTTCTGAAGAATGGCCACTTGTCATATCTATCTGCTGAGCTAGCAAGATTTTTCTTCTGGATTAAGCTTTCCCGCACATCTCCTTTTCTTCTTTGACTTTCTCTTCCGAAGTTAGTTTTTAGAGCAAGTCTTACCTTTCGTCTTTTGGAGTTCCTTTTGAGTTTTGGCTTCAACACTTCAATATCCATTTTGAGCTTGTTGGCTTGGCATAGTGTGTTGCCAAAATACATTAGAGGATTTTCTTCAGCTTGTGAGCATGATCCAAATGCTTTAATTCTTTTAAGTTTGGATGATTTGCTTTAGCATTGGTCTCTTCTTGAATCGCTTCTTTGAAATAGCATATTCTTGAGGGATGATCTGGTTTTTTTGGTATGATCAACATCTTGCCTTCATCTCCTTATATTTGTGAATGTAGAGATTACTAAATGCCATTATTGACTCTGGAGTTAGTACTGTATCATTTTATTGGGGCTTCTCTTTCTCCAGAGTTATGTTTATTCATCCGAGTTAGTGTGATGAAAGTATTTCACCACAAATCATCTTCCTTGATCATCCACTATTAATTAGTTAGGTTTGTTGATCTTTATATGGGTATTTGTTATATTTATTCTTCCACTATCAATCAGACTTGAGTCCTCTCGGGTTTGTCACCTTTTCAGGTTGTGGATATTTGTTACTATTATTTTTGAATCCATATACTTCAACTGTATGTTTCTTCTTACCATAATAGGTGCATCCAGAGGTATGTGAGGTTTATTCCGGCTTCTCTCTTTCCATGACTTGTTGGTGATTATTAACCTTCACACCTTTTCCTTTTTGAGCATTAGAGTGTCTCCATTCTTGAGAGTATTTACTCATAAACCCTTTCCCTCTTGGATTAGCTTCATATTTTTGCCCTTGGGGCTGTCTGCAGTTATTTCTTCCTCTTTGTTGTAAAGTTTTCGGATTTCTCGTTTCATTTATGGGTTTTGGTTTTCTTTCGGATGCTTCCCTCATCAAGACTAGTTTCCTATTTAGCTCAAATAGGTTGGTGCTTACCATCTATACTTGATTTTTCAAGTGATTTGCTTCAGCAACACCAATGCCCTTTGTTCCCCTTAACAGATTGATGTCTTGGGTTATAGTTCCATTTTCTTTAGTGAGCTCAAGTACTTGTCTTTGAAAAGATTTGATGGCTTTTGCATTCTTCCTTGCATTGTTGAACACAATTCCCAAAGCCCTAGAAAGTTTAAGGTTAGAAAAAGAGTTAGAGTGAGGGTTTACCATGAGGTGTTGATGACGTGTGGGTCTCCCTTAGGGCCTGTGTGAGAGGTGGGGCCCACTAGGGGTTGGTTGGATATAGGCGTGATGAAACCTTTTTAGTTTAAGTTTGCACAATTAGCTAATTTTAATGAATAAAAGAATTGAGACCCAAATCTCGATATAAATGATAGAGTCGCCACCTAATTTGTCTATTTGGGAAAGAGTTTTAGTACGGTTCCCATTAGGCGGGAGACTCATACCTTTTGGATCAGAGATTCTAGTATCGAATGAGTACTTATTTCTCATTTAGTTGATTCAAAATTACATTCACCGTGTAAAACCATTTTTGTTTTCATCATTTAGGGAATTATCACTGAAATCCTATTTTTCTACACTATTTCATACGCATTACATGCGTTTACAGATTACATTAAAGCACAAGCAATAAATGAGGAAATCAAAATTACAACCAGGGAAAAATGGGGGAAATGCTAAAGAACCTATACATTTGTTATAAGTTATAAAATAAAATGAAATAAATTCCCCTGCATCCATAGAGATTAGCACAGTTTATAGCACATCATAAGTGAACATTTTATTAGGAAAAATGTGATTATGTTAGCGTGGCAGTTTTGCGATCGATAGTGCCCGGGCAGCTTCTAGGAGCGGAGAGAAACAATGAGTCTTCAACTTATTTTGTTATAAAAAACACATTTTAACTTTTTTGAGTTGATTTATCGGATTATTAGTGAAAATGATTGCATGGAAAATGGTGAGCTGAATTGATTTTAACCGATTAAAAATGAATTCTTGGTTTTGCTAAGGGGCCGATTCACTTATGGATGGGTGGGACCCATACAGCTATCGGGGAGGATTGGTACAGGTATGGGGGACCTGTACGGGCCCTATCTGGTCCTAAGCAGAAACTCAGTTTGATTTAATGAATAGATTAATGGATGAGAAATGAGAGAAAAATGAGATTTCCTTTCGTAAGAGTATGGCGCATCTATTTAATTTCCCTAAGGACATAGAGTGCCAACAAGGCTCATATAGGTTAGGACTAGACCCAAACAAGAATTAGAGAATAGATATGATGGAAGAGAGAGAGAATAATGATAAAATAACAGAGATGTGAGTCTTTTTGAAACTCAGGAGCATTACCTTTACGGCGTGAATCACTTTGAGGCGATCCCTTTGCTATTGAGAGAGTCTAGCCAAAGTAGATGATGAAATGGAGATTTTAGGACTATTTAGGTGAGTATTTGTGTGGACAAAACCTCCCCTAAATCCTAATAAATGAAGCTAGGAATAAATAAAATGTGGATAAAACCTCAAGGAATGGGTTTTCTTCATATTTTATACCTCCTGTAGCTCCACTATACCCTTTCTATACCTATAGAAACTGCTAGAATTTGTGTATAATATCTTTCCTATGTTATGTTGTCTTGTCCCCCCTGAAAAGGTGAGGAAAAGGCCCTATTTATAGGGTGAAATAAGGTCTAAATGCAATGGAACACCTTTCGAAAGAGCCGATCATGCAATAAGATGACCTGTATGGGTCCTCTATAGGCGTACGAAAGGAAATGACCCGTATGGGTCCACCAGTGGTTCTGCACCACCATGCAGCACCCAGTCGGGTCCCTACAGGCAGACTAGGTCTCTAAACTTGGACAAACTCAACTCTACAACAGTAGGAACACCTCTGATGGATAACACCTATAAGAGATTGCATTACATAGCTCTCATCATCATTTTGTGAGAAGAATCATTAAAATCCAGTGCTCAAAGAGTGCCCCTTTATGGGATTATTGCAGATTCAGATCTATATGATGTCATGATGTGAGCGAGGGTTTAAAAATCATACATGAGGTTATGATATGGGTAAGTTACTTTATTGAGGAACTCCTTTCCTGGGTGTCCCTTTATTGAGGTAGACGCCTTTCCTTTGCTGATGTGTATCCTTTTCTTTAGGCAAATGACTTTCCTTTGTTGATGCGTATCCCTTTCTTGAGGCAGATGACTTTCCTTTACTGATATGTATCACTTCCCTAAGGCAGATGACTCTCCTGGCTGATGTATTTCCCTAGTGACTCTACTGGGGAAGGTACACGTATCCCTTTCTTAAAGAGGATCGACTCTCCTTGATGATGTATCCATTTCCTAAGGCGGATGACTCTCCTGGCTGATGGTGTATCCCTTTTCTAAGGCGGATTACTTTTATGGCTGGGGATTTTGGATGACCTGTAAAAAGACAATAATCAAATGCTGAGTTAGTCATTTCCGAAGTAGACACATCTTTATTCTTGATTGACTTTATGATGAATAAAATTTTGTGCCCTTTCAATTAAGAATAAAGATGTATGGATGGGGGGTGGCCCCTGAATAAAACTATCAACTAAGCGCAAGTAATGTAAGGTTTAGCCCGATCGCTTTGGAGTGAAATGCTCCTTGGAGGGATCAAATATGGAGGATTCCCCTAGATTGACTGATTCCGCTATTGGGGAATGGGGGGGGGGTGGTGCCCCTAGATTGGCGAGGGGTGTAGAGTAATATCCTTTGGTAAAACTTCTTCTGCTTTGGAAGTCTCTCCTTGTAAAATTTATCTACTGGGGAAAATTTCCTGCTCTAGTGTGAACCTATGGTCAAAAATTATCCTGGTCAGTGATCCATTAAAAAATGGCTTACCTTGATTCTTGATTGACTTTTATGAAAACAAAAATTTTTACCGATTCAATCAAGGATCAAGGCAAGCTAGGGGGTTTTCCCCCTATGTAACTAAAATACAGAGTTTAGGAGAAGTGGGGGTTGGCCCTGAATTCGGACTGGATGCATCTCCGGAGCTTTCATAGAGTACCAGCTCAAAATCTACCCCTAGATGCCAAGAGAAGACCCGTACGGGTGGGGTAAGACTCGTACAGGGGGAATTTGTAGATTTAGACCCGTATGGGTAGGGTAGGACCCGTATGGGTCCTTATTGGGGGTTTTAAAAGCTAATCAAACTCCTTATATCCTGCCTTACCTAAAATTTTCCCATTTTGCAATCTCTGGCGATTTCCTCCCTAAAACTAATTAAAATGTATAAAAAGATCCCAAGGACTGGTCGTTTCTCCGTTAGGCACAAGGATTTGCCCCTGGTGGGTGATTCGGAGCTTCAAGAATGCTCGGTGTCAATCAAGTACGCTTTTTATGAGGGAGACTTATTTCTGGACCCCTAATTCTGATGTGCCCCTTATTCCATCTCCTGAGACTCATGCCTCCAAACTCCAAGTATATCCCATAATTCTCTATTTTCAGTTTTGAATTCTTTGGGAATTTTCCAAATTTTTGCACGAATTAGGGTGCTTTAGACCTTGAAATAGAGACTGATGCATGAAGTTTAGTCTAGGATGCTATTAGGGTAGTCTTGGATGTGCTTTGGTTGAATTGGGATGATTTTGGATTTTTGGGAATTTTTTTACGATAAGGACT